>CM054112.1:103036648-103636648 GCA_028673005.1 Tanypteryx hageni | reverse complement strand
CATGACTGGCAGAAGCTGAAGAAAAATGAAAAAAAACAAGAAGACAAGATCCAAAACACTGTTTGAAAAAGAAACGGCTTTCAGTAACAGCCTCGATGAGCTTTTTGACATTGCACATGCAGAGGCACTATTCATGATCAAAATAGAAGAAGATCGAGAGTTTCATCTGGTTCAGAGGGAATAAGTCCGAATACAGAACTGCACTTGATGATGAGTTCACTGCCAGTGTTGTTGCCGATATTAAAGACAAAATGATCACTTTTGCTACAGACCAACTGAACCAGCAGCAACCTCGCGATGATTACAGAGAACTCCTGGAAATCTCTATCACCTTTCTTGGAAGTGAACCTTCTCATGGAATTAGATTTCTTGCTCCTGGTGCAATGCATAAGGCTTGTTGGATGGCCAAAGCCATTTATGCTATCAAACTGTGGATATTCAAAGGACAGTTTCCATTGAAGACAAAAAAGGAAGCTGGGATAAGGGACATAGCAATTTTTGTTGTGAGATTCTATTTGAAGGAATGGTTTCAAGCTGCACTTCCAACTGCTGCGACTTTAAATGACCTGATGCTGTTGAAGAACCTTCAACAGTACAAGACTACAAACTAAATAGTTGCCAACGCTGCTCTGAAGAAGCTTGCTTGTCATCTGTGGTACCTCAGTGAAGAGCTGGTTGCCCTTGCTTTCTTTGATAAAAAAGTATCAATAGATACAAAAGCCAAATTGATTCAAGCTCTCCAAAATGATGGTAATGAGGATCACTCAAAGAGAGTGACTGTTGATCTGGATAGCATCTTGGAGAAAAATTTGGACTATTTTGTGTCAGCCAACACTTTGAGGTTTTTCGACATACTTGGTCTTGACTCGAAATTCACAGAATTGGATCCTGAACTCTGAGCTTCTGATGGGAACTACATTGCCACAGAAAAGTGCATCAGGTCTATCAATTGCATTAATGATACGGCAGAACATGGAGTTGCCCTGATCGAGGAATACAATCGATTACACACCCAGGGTGAACAGCAAAAGCAATTTTGTCTGCAGGTTGTCAGCAATCATTGGAGGAGATATCCAGACTTTGGGAAGGGAACACTTGCCACAAACAATTAATATACCACTGCGTCAGTATTGTTATGTTCATCATGTGACAATGTAGCATGGAAATTATCAACACTAAATTTTATATGCTTTGTACTGTATTGCTTTTTGTTTAAAATAAAGAAAACTTAATATTTCAAACTTTGGTAGCAACCTCTAAATTTCATCTAAAACTTACCAAATTTTGGGATTATTATTTTTTTAAATATTGGAACAAGATACGCTGGTGCCCCTATTCAAAATAAAACGTTTTTTCCCCATTATAAGGACCACCCTAATATATATATATATATATATATATATATATATATATATATACACACACAGTCAAACTCGGCTATAACGAGCGCCACGGACCGTTTAATTTTACTCGTTATAGCCGTTAAACTTAATATCCGTGAAGGCAAAAGCATGCACGCATACGGTGAAATAAGACATAAGAAGTAAAAGTGAATATATAAACAGAAAGGTTATTTAGTAAATTTATGAAAAAACCTAAAAATGAGAATAAACTGCCAAATTTAAAGTAAACATACGTACATATAAAATTTACTCACAGCTGCATCCTTAATCACTCCCTTTTTACAAAAATAACTTTGAATAGTAGCCTGTTTCATAGATTTCACTTTGAAGTCCCTTAAAGTTTCCTCTTATTACACTTAGTGCACCATCGGAAATGTCAATGTTTTCAAAAAAATCATTTAATGTTTCCACGGCATCCTGAGCTTGAGAGTAAGTTGGCACAGCTTTCGTCAGGATTGTCTTCGACACATTCAACATTGTCTTCATCACTGTCTTTTATGATTTGTACTGTCTCTATTATTTCACTCTCCGTAGGAATTCCACAGGTAATCAAATCATCATCAACATGAACAAAATTGTCAATGTCATTTACATGGTCAAAATTCGCAATTCCATTTTCTTTAAGCCATTCTGATCTTCATCAACGTTATGGTTATGAATCGAAAATTCTCCCGATATTAAACCAGACATTCAAAAAGAGTTTATGATCGTTGTAGGTGAAACATGCATCTGTCATCAAATGAATTGCATCCAATACAGAGTCGTTGCCATCTAAACCTCTTTCCCTCCTTTCAATCAACTGTAGAACAAAAAATCGCTTGAAATGGCATTAAAAATTTTAATTATCCCCATGTCCATTGGCTGCAAAATAGAAGTCGCATTTGGAGGCAAAACACCAGTTTTACATTGGATAACTCCTGCATATGTGGGTGCGCAGGACAGTTATCGACAAGGAGTAGAATGTTTCTATTTTTCCTCCGTAACTCGTTGTTCCACTGACTTACATATTTCTGAAAAATATTGGAAGTCATCCATGCCTTTTTATTAGCTGCATATTCAACGGGAAGCTTCTTTACATTTTTTAAACAACGTGACTTTTGTGACTTACCAATAACAAAAAGTTTTTTTTTGTCAGTCCCATTTATGTTTGCGCACATTAAAACTGTTAAACGATTCTTAGGTCTTTTGTTACTTTTGAATTTGAACGTTGCATCAGGCATCATGTTGTAAAACAGTCCCATTTCGTCGGCATTGTAGATGTCTTCTTCTCTATAACCTTTTCGACACTCCTCCCAAACACTTTTCACCCATTCACTTGCCGTTTTTGAATCTGCTGACAGGGCCTTTCGCATAAACAATGTTATGCCGATTTTTAAAACGATCAAGCCACCCGTTATTGCATGTGAAGTTCTCGTGTCCTAACTGTTTTGCAAATATATCTGCCTGTACCTTGATGGGGAAACCAGCATTTCTCTGCCTCTTAAACCACTCCAGAAGTGCTTGATCAACAGTACCCAAGTCACACTTCCTCATTTTCTTGTTCGTTGTTATGTTGTTCTCTAGTGCAGATAAAATCGCTTCTTTGTTTTTCCATAAGGTTGAAACCGTAGACGACAATAAATTAAATTTTTTACACACTTCAACATTTTTTTCACCTCGTTCTAAATCTCGAATAATATCAACCTTTTCGCGAATAGACAAACACTTCCTTTTATGTACGGACATGTTACTCGTTCAAGGGCAAAATCTCAACTGATTTTTGTGATCAACGCTACGAACTTTCTTTGCAAACTGTGAGCATACCAATTCCACAAAGAGTTAATGAGGAGACGGATTAAACGTGGGATTTCCCATCTTTACGTGGGGTGTTGGGTGCATTCGGCTGAGCGACGGGGGTGGGCACCATTGTACATGCCCTTACCCCTTACCCCCTTCCAAACACAACCTCTTGGCTGTAAAAGAGATGGGGGTTGGGAGGAGAGGACAAAGGACCTCCGCGAGTGCCACTGTAACTGCAAGTTAGGAATTCTTGGTTTGGGCGAAGGGATTATTTTTTAACAACAACGCCGCGGTCTTTAACCTCCCCGAGGGATAGGGTGTAGAGGCTGGACTCGAGAACACAAGGTTACATATTTTGGGTCACTATGAGGATTGAAGGGGCTGACCGCCGCCGCGTTTGAGACAGTGAGAAGTGGTCAAAGTTTGCTCGATATATTCGTGAAGTGTGCTCGTTATATACGTGAAATATTTGTATGTAAATGCTCGTAAACTTATCTTGGAGGTAGCATTTGCTCACTAGAGCCGTGAACTCGTTACAACCGTGCTTGTTATAAACGAGTTTGACTGTATATATATAATTTATATATATATTTATACACACACACACACACATACATACATATATATATATATATATATATATATATATATATATATATATATATATATATATATAAACTTATGGAAAAGGAAAGGTAGTGATGAGCATGGAAACAATGTGTTGAAGGAAGCCCAGTGGACACTTACCAAGTTGAGGAGGGTTGGGTTGAGCATAAAACTTTGCTCATCACTGCCCCCTCCTTAAGTCAAGGAGATCTCAGAGTGGGCTGTTTTGTTATTCAAGGTAGGCATTTGTTCTGCTGCATCTCTATGGTGCTAGTCTCCTTCCGCAGCTTTCACTGGCTCTTTGGTGCCATAGTGCCATTCGAGACAGTTGATTTGTCTATCTTTGACTGGCAACGGCCACCATGCCGAATCCAGTACACCACATCCTTCAGCTGGGTGATGGTGGTGTATGGCTCTTCCCATGATGGATGGAGTTTGGGAGAGTGCCCCTTCCGACATCTTTGGTTGTTTAGCCATACCTGGTCACCCTTTTCAAAACCTGCTACATTGGCCCTCCGGTTGTACCTGGTCTTCATCTGCTGACTGGCCATTCCTAGTTCTCGCTGTATGAGCACGTATACCTGCCGCACGGTATCTTCTAATTCCCGCATGTAGTTTCCTAGCTCCCACTGAGATACTTTTAAGGAGCCGAAAGCCAAGTCACAAGGCAGGCTTAATCTTCTTCCCAGTAGGACTTCAGCAGGCATGTACTGTGAGCTTTTGTGCCCGGCAGATCGATAAGCTAGCAGGAAGAGGGGTATATGGATGTCCCAGTCCCTCTCTTCCTAGGCTACAATCTTGGCCATGTTCTGGGTGTGTGTTCAGTTGAAACACCCAAACATGCCTTCCGACCAGTACTTGCAAGTTCACAAAGACCTAAAGTCCTGTTTAACTAAAGAGAGAAAAGCTGCAATACTGAATTTTACATAAGCAATTCGACTAACCAGATTAAGACATCTTGGAATGACATTAAGCAATATACTACAGGCAGAAATAGGAGCCTGAGCCCTAGTCATATCATATTTAATAACATTAAAATTACCAATCTAGCAGATATTGCTAATAACTTCAACAATCACTTTTGTCTCTTTGACAGTAATCCCTTTCCAAACCAAATAAATTATTTTCCTCTCACAGGTTTGTCTTCCTCTTCCCCTCAGACCCACTCGAAATAATAAAGGTCATAAAATCCTTTGATAGCAACTGGTCTTCTGGTATAAATGGCATCCCTGTAACTATTGCGAGGAGAGCAGCTGCTATTATTGCTAATCCTCTGTCTGACATCTTCAATTATCTCATGGCCACATTTCTGGCAGATTAAAACTGGCTTCTGTCACACCAATTCATAGAAAAAATCCACTCACACACTCAGAATATTATAGACCCCTATCAGTTCTTTCTGTATTTTCCAAAATATTCAAGATTTTCTACAACTGTATCATTCACTATCTTAACCACTTTAACCTGATGCACACATCTCAACATGGCTTCAGAGAAGCCAGATCCACCACTACTGCTACTTATCAGTTAACCCTTTGAGTGCCAGGCAATTTTCTTGTAGTAATGCCGAAATTTCCATGTGATTTTTGTCGAATTTACGGCAGTGTAGGAAAAAAATTACATCTCCCTCAATTTTCAAGGTATCTTTTTGAAATTTTTATAGAACATTCAGTATATATAGCTTTTTATCTAGAACATTGGAATTTAGGACTAGATATACTACTATTGTAAAATAAATGTTTAACTTTAAAATTACCTTTTTCAAAAAACAAAAGTTTGAAACTAGAAATGTTTTTAAAAATTACTTAACTCACATATTTGTCATATTTCTTGAAGTCCCACTATTTTATTTGGCTAAAAAAAATTGCTCTCTTAGGATTGGAGGTTTTTGAAAAATAATTTTTTTATACAACATTAACACAATTTATACACACTTGTTCCTCTACATCCTCAAATTTTTGCTTACAGTTTAATTTATACTACTTACCTATATTCAATAGTTCTCTTATCAGATTCTAATGCTCAAATTTTATGCTTTGTTGTATAGCATATTTATATATAAGTAAAGTGTGAACAAATAAAGAATTCCCATTTCCAATAGTACCTACTGCCACAAACGCTTTCATTTCTGTGACTGTAACAGGCCTCCATTGACCAACTCTAGCATTAGGTGATATTTGCTGTTGTGAGCCAAGAAACTGATTTGCGTATCTTATAGTTTCATTTACTATTAGATTCAAAAGGGAAATAGTGAAAAACAGAAATATGGAATAAGTATGGCATCATGGGGTGGAGCATGTTTTGGACAAGGCATTCCAAGGAATAAAGGAAAAGGCTGGTATGGTATGTAATGGTATGCTTGAATTTCTTTATATATTAGAATTTGTTCATTATTATAGATATCATTATCACGTTCCTCATTGTCAGCAACACTTTCACTATCTGAACTTTCAGATAGAACTGCAATACGACATCTATGATGGACAATAATGCCACTATTGCTGCTTTCTGCATCTGAAATTATGAAACAATGTTCACAACTTGTTGTGGGAGTTTTCATTTCATCGCCAGAATCAACATAATCATCATTGTCACCCAGAGTATTTATATAATCCACTATATCTTCATAATTGTCAAACACTTCCCTTGAGGTTGATGCCATTTTAATTATTATGGGTTTCAAAAACTAGGTCTAGTTCAAAAATGCAAAAAAATCAAAACAAAACTAATGAGACGAAAACTAGCAGTGGGCTCTGAAACTACACTCTTTACTTGTCATAGTTAGGCTGTCGTTAATATACAATCTGATGAGAGACTGAACTACCAGCACTTATACAAGAGCATGCAAAAGGAGCACGATCGTGATCTTTGCACTTTAGGTAAGAGTTGCAAGGAGTGTGATAATGCTCCTTGGCATTCAAAGGGTTAATAAACCAAATCTGTATTTCTCTTAACAAATACCATCTCAGTACTGGTAAAGCTTTTGATAGCATCAATCACAATATACTTTTCAAAAAGTTCTCAAACTTAGGTATATAAACTATGCTGGATTAAATCTTACAGAATTATTACTACAAGGTCTTTACCCCTAGAAGTCAAGTGCGTGGTCCCTCTGGGTTCCATTTTGAGCCCTTTATTGTTCATTATTTTTATTAATGATCTACCTACAACTCTCCAGCACTAATGCCATCCTCTATGCTGACTACACCTCCACTTTCACTGCTGCTGAAAATGTACCCACTTTAATTGATTCTTCCAATGATACTATTATGAAGATATCTGATTGATGTAGTAGCAACAATTTACACCATAATAACAAAAAAGCTATCTCCTTGCAGTTTCACATCAAAAAATCCTCTCCTATCTTAAGCCTCCACCTAAAACCAAATGGTAATATCATTAAACGTGCTATAACTACTAAATTTCTAGGCCTTACGATATCCGAAGACCTAGACTGGTCTCTCCATGCCAAAGCTGCTGCCAAAAGAGTGACCACTGGCATTTTCATGATATGGAAACTTGCCCAAATTGTTTCACTAATTACCGCATTAGCCCGAATATAATGCGACCCCGAATATAGTGCGACCCCAAGTATTTTGAAAGGAATTTTAGAAAAAGACGAAAAACATTTAATTTTCTCTATTTTGCACATTTAAATTACCTGTAAACTCATGAATTATGTACTAAAGGGGGGTAATGTGACGCCACATATAGACGGTCCTCGTTTTCTAATGTTGAGTGTCGCGACCCTGCGTGAAGTTGTGCCGGTGCTGTGGTTGCTGCAATTTGACCTTGATTTATTTTCAAGTCTCCTCAGACCCCTACCGAGTATATTTGTACAATGTAGCATCGTAACATGAACGTCCAATTCACTTACAATGTAGCAATTATAAAAATATACGCTGAAACACGCGTCATGAAACGCGCCGATACGCAGTTATTTTTTAAAGATACATGTATTCGAATATAGTACGAATGCAACAAGTAATAATAATAATAATTTTATTTACTGCAGTGACCCCTGTATGGGGCATTACATTGTCAAGGTCATAGTAAAAATTAAAGAACAGTAGAATACAATATATAGAAAAGTGCACAAACATGACAATACAGTACAAAAGACACCATTTGTGTAGATTATTACAATTTTTCAGAGATAAACTCATTGATGCTATAGTAAGCCCCCTTTAACATCATATCCCTGACATTTCTTTTAAATATAATTGCAGGCATAGATTTAAAATTAATAGGGAGTGAATTGTACAATTTTTTACTAGAATATTCATAATTTTTTTGGCTTGTAGCAAGCCCACAGTATTTCATATCAATATTAGTACAATATCTAGTTTCATATTTGTGAATATCACCACGTAAAATATTTTTGAAGCCAGAGTGAACATAACAGGTAGCTTCCAAGATATAGACAGAGGGTAATGTTAAGATATTGCTACATCTAAAAACATCTCTACAATGTTCTCTTGGTTTGAGATTATGTATGATTCTTATTGCCTTTTTCTGCATAATAAATATCTTTTTACTAGCACTTGATGCTCCCCATAATAGAATACCGTATGACATAACACTATGAAATAGAGTTAAATAGGCACATCTGAGGGTATCATAGGATACCTCAGTCTTTAGTCTTATTAAAAGATATATTAATTTTGCCAATTTATTTTCTAAATATTCAATGTGCTTCTTCCAAGTTAGTCCAGGGTCCAAAACTATGCCTAACAGTTTGCCTGTTTCATTTCTGTTTGAGAAGCTTTTAGATGGATTAAAATGTATATGTTGGTTTTTGGTAGCATTGAGGCTTAATTTATTGCAGGCAAACCATGCCTCCAATTTCTCCATGGATTTTTTGATTTCTCTTTTGTTTTCCTCAGGATTTGAGTTTTTAACAAAAAAACTAGTATCATCGGCAAATTGGAGGGTATATGACATAATATTTCCTGGGCAATCATTAACATATAATATAAAAAGAAGCGGACCGAGTATTGAGCCCTGAGGCACACCGTGGATATGGTTAAAGTTTTCGGATCTACCATTTTTAGTTACCACAACATGAAGTCTATTGCTTAGAAAAGATTTGATTAAATCATGAATTTTGCCTCTGAAACCATAATGATTTAATTTGGCAAGAAGAATCTCATGCGATAAGCAGTCAAAAGCTTTTGTGAGGTCACACAGAATGCCTTCAATATGATGCTTCTCCTAAAAGCCATTTACTATAAATGACATGGCTTTAGCTACAAGATCTATAGTATTTCTACCTTTTCTGAAACCAAACTGCCTGTCATTTAGTATGTCCTGTATTTCAATAAATTTATTCAGTCTGCTTATTATAGCCATTTCATACACTTTGGACAAGATAGGGCTTATTGCTATTGGTCGGTAATTTGCAGGATCATTTATTGGACCCTTTTTATAGATAGGCAACACTTTTGTTTTTTTCAAAGCAGATGGATAGATACCTGTCATAAAAGAGTTATTGATTAGTTTAGTTAAGGGTTTATTTAGAAATTCCCTAGCATGCTTTACAACTTTGGAGTTTATCCCATAAATATCACAGGTATTCGAATTACTTAGCTTTTGAATAATGGTATTTACTTCTTCTTCCGTTACTGGATGGAGAAAAAATGATTTGCCACAATTTCTAGCATTTTTGCGATTTATGTAGCTTAGTTTTTCATTTTTAAGATAGGAGGCAACATCATTTGTATTTTGAGTAAGATTTTTATGTATATTTGTAGCAGATAATTCCCAATGCTTAGCAAAAACCTGCGGTGACAAGGAATTTTGCTTGGATTTTATACTTTTTATAGAGTTTATAATAGACCAACTTTGCTTAGATTTATTATTGGCTGTAAGTATCAACCTGTCATTAAAATCTAGCTTTGCTTTATTTATTGCTAATTTATATTCTTTCGTAAGTTTCCGTAATGATTCGTGTGTGCTTTGGCAGTTATGTTCAGATATTTGCCTCAAAATTTCTAAAATATTTTCTTTCTTTAATTTTAAATCGTCTGTATACCAGGGTAGCCCTTTCTTTTTGTTTAATATTTTTTTAGTAGTCTTATAGGGAAAAAGGAACTCAAAGCTACCCATAAAAATATTCCAAAATTTCATGAAATAACGTTCCGAATCCTCACCATCCTCATGGATTTCATTCCAATTTAACGTACTCAAGTGCTTACAAAACTTATTTATGTTACTTATATTTAAGTCCCTACACATCCTGATGGGGGTTTTTACTTCCAAAGTTTCCTTTGTATAGTTGAAAATAATGGGGTAATGGTCAGACAGTTCAGAGATTATTACATGAGCAGTAGAATTTACAATATTTGTCATAACATTGTCTATACAGCTGTTACTACTTGGCCTTGTGATTTTCTTGATGAGAAATTTGCAACCAAACATACTTAAGAGTAACAAAAGATCCCTCGTGTAACCATTTTTCTCTTCCAAAAAATCAATATTAAAATCACCTATTACACAATACTTGTCACCCGTTTTCACAAAAAATTCAAGGAATTTGTACATGTTATCCATAAAAATATCTAATTCGCCATTTGGAGGTCTATAAACACACACAATATAGAAATTTTCTAATTTTATACCAGCCAATTCAAAATGACCTTCATGAGCTAGACTGTTTAGTGGACCAATTGGTTTCCATTTTATACTGTTCTTTGCATAAATTATAACACCGCCATGTGTCTTTTTAGTTCTGCTGTAGAAACCTGCAATACTGTAATCTGGGATGTTATAATATTGTTCTTCATTTATTTTCAACCAAGTTTCAGAGAAACATACTATCTCAGGGTACTTTTCACTTGACAGAAGAACACTAACCTCATTTACTTTATTTCTTATTGACTGAACATTTGCATGCATTATTTTAATTGACTGGCTTTGTTTCGTTTGAAGGCATATTTTTGAAGGTTTACCACCGTGTTTATTACATTTTACATTTGTCATAGTACCTTCGTTATCTAGTCATGACAGAGATTTAGGCATGGTTATTTCCGACTGCAATCGTGTTACTCTTTTTTCAGGTTGTACTGTAAGTGCTTTAATTTCACTGGCTAAGGGGGCTGGGTTTTGAATAGATTCACCAACACTGTCCACATCAGGATTTGTTTGCTTGGGATTTCTTTGTTCATTCCACCTAATAAAGGAAAATCTTTTAACACATGCACCTGAAGGCCAATTTACACTATTGTTTAATTCCTTTAATAAGCTGTAGTCTGCACCAATTTTAAATGAAGCACTGTATTTATTATACGTTTCAAGTTTTTCGCAGGTGAAATTTTCATTATTGAACTTCTTTGAGAGAAAAAGCAAAAGTTTTTCAGAGGTCACGTCCACCTTAATTCTTCCCAAAAATATCCACGCTCGTTTTTTAATAGCAAAATTATCAATTTCACTGTTTGTACCAAAAACAGCGCTATCTCGTCTCTTACCTCGTGTTACATTTTCTGATTTACTTTCGTTTTTGGCAATATTTCGTGGCTTCCTTTTTGGTCGGACAGTGGAGAAACCCTCATCGTCAGTATGAAGTTCCTTTTCCTCTTCTTCCTTGGAATCGGGGAAGTGCTCTTTCATCACTACAGCAGCAATGGTGTTTGCAGCCTTAACAGGTTTTGAGGGAAGATGTACTCGTTCACTTTTTGGGATGACTTCACACTTATCACGCACTACCTGGGTGTAATTTTTATTTTCCTCTGCTCCAGCCACTTTCTGTTTTTCAATACTGGCCACTCTTTTCTCCAAAATAGCCATACTCTCCCGTAGCACTGCTATCGCTGAGGATTCACTAGTATTGCATATGCCGTCATCACTCTGTTGTTGCGTATCACACTGGCAGGTATTACACATCCACAGAATCGCACTATTTCCTTTTATCACTTTAACTTCATTATCAGTTAATCCTACACACTTTATGTGAAATAAATGCGAGCACTTTCCATTGCAAGCAATGCTTAAATTAATATTTACGTCAATATTGCATGAGCGACATTGAGGCCCATCGTATCCGTCCGCCATATTGCTTGTTGTTCGAATATAGTGCGAATGCGACTTTCAAAGGTAAATATTGAGGAAAAAAACATCGCACTATATTCGGATCAATACGGTACATGAAAAATGTGTTACTATGCCAACATCCATTCCCATCTTGCCTATGGCATAATTTTTACTTTCTCCATATACGTAGTATAGGGGAAGGTATTGTATTCATGAAAAAAACCGACTTCGAGATTTCAATGGAAATACGCGTTTTGAGGTCCTCTGAACACATTTTGACCATTTTCTCGATGATGTCTGTGTGTGTGTGTGATAGCTTTTTGTGGGTACTCTAACTCAAAAACTATTAATCAGGTCAACGCGAAATTTTATATTTAACTTTTTTTTTTAAGTCACAAGAACTGATTAGTTTTTGGTAAAAATCAGTCAAATGGAAGTGGGCGTTTACTCTGGTCACTAATCTGTTATTTTGTAATATTTGCTTTAATATTCGATAAATGTAAAAATATACTGGAATAAAAGTTATAGAAAATTTAACTTTCTATAACCTTTGTTTGAAATATATTTCCGTATAATGCATTGTTTAAGAGAAATCTTATATTTATATCTGCCACCACAATGCCACCTACCAATGGCTATTGTTAACAATTGATGCTTAGTTACTTCTTAGTAATGCTCCTTTTTCTTTTCTTAATTGATATAGCTTTGTGGCTATATCCAATTTCAGAAGGCTATGGCTTTAGCTTATTTCTGTTTTTTGTAATGTCTAAAATTTTATCACAGTTTCTTAAAATATTTATTATTATGTAACCTAATTGGAATTTTTAGAAATATTACAGATATGGACAAAGTCATGTGGTAGCCACATCAGATTTTTGGGGAAACTCTAGTGTTGCAATGAAATTATTCTCAATGCCAAAGAATGCTGTCAAGGCTATAAAGGCTTTATACAGAACCTCATCTCACAATTTAAGATTCCTACCTTACCATGCATATACATACTAAATTTTGCTGTCTTCATTAAGAATAACCCTTTATTATTTCCGGTTAATGCTACTATTCACCACTATAATACAAGACGTAGTTAAGATATACATTTACATGACCATACTCTCTCTCTCTCTCAGCCAATGAGGACCATACCACTCTACCTCTATAATTTTTAGCATACTTTTCTCAAATATCAAATGCTTACCTATTTATCATTTTAAAAGTAAGCTGAAACACCTATTGGTAGATAATCTTACTATTATGTCAATGAATTTTTAAATGATAACCTAGTGTAAAGCAGTTACTCTGTCTCCCCATTTACAAAGGCTATAATGACCTCTTCTAATTAATAATTTATACGACCTTTTGTGAATTTATTTTTCTTTCCTGTAGTGTTTTATTTGTCCCCATTTGTTATTTTATGACTTGTCCTTATACCTTTGTAAGATTCAACTGACTAAGTAAAATGTTTGATTTTGATTTGATATAATGAATGTCTGAAAATGCATTTACTTTTAAAGGAGCTATGCGTTAACAGTTGCTACAATATTGTTTTATGACTTTTGTGATATGTAATTTTATGATTCTTTTGACTTGTATTATATTTGTGATACACAAATCCACGGACCAATAAAGTATATTATTATTACAACTTCGGAGGTATTGTAATAGGAATTTGTTTCTATCCGATCCTGTTTATTTTTCAAAGCTCAAATCTAAAGAAAAACAAATGACTTCAGCACAGAATTTATACTATACGTTTTAGCAATCTATCATTCACGGATTCGTCACAATTTAAACAAAATCAAGTGCACATACAGACGTCAAAGTGATACTTAAAAGTGAACTTGTTTTCAAAGACGCGCTAAGAAAAAAAAACAAAAGAAATGCGACTTTGCGCATCTTTAATTTGGGTGTTTACAGTCGACGTCATTGTTCTCGGTTGAGGCTGTTTGAGGCACGGAATTTCGGAGTCATTGGAAAATTGTCATTAATAGGTAATTAAATATTTTTGCATTCTAATTGGAATTAACGTTGGAATTCATCTAATCTGTTTGTTCAGAATTATATTTGTGTGATGCGGGTTTGACTTAGTGGTTTTATATTTCTTATCGTGCGCATTTGGCCTTCCTATCAAATATTTAATTTTTTAGTTGAAGTTACGCTACATCGGATGTATATTATCGCATAAATGTTGTCATTCACATTCGTACAATTTTGGTTCTCAAGTTTATATTATATTTTAAATGTAGTGTTTATTACTTGTCAAAAGACTTAATTTCACAAAGATGTTTATGAGATAATAAGCTTAGTATTAATTATGAAAGATGGTGATTTCGGGTCGTTAACATTGTATTTCCGTGTGGAAAGCTGTTTCTATAAGCCTAGTTTACTTCGGAAAGACTTAAGGAAGTTGAGAATGGAATGTAGACATCGAAATGTCTAATGGATCGCTAAGTGAAAGTTGTATTGACTCAATTTATTCTAATTAAAGTGTGACGTCAGTCATTATGGAAATTTATTTCTGAAAAAGCTGGAATGATTTAACAAGAAAAGCTTTTTTCCAAGTCATGTAATACCTACGTATTTCATGAAATATAGCATAATTTTGATGGACAAATTCATTAATAGCAATGATGTATTTATTCGCTGTCTAATTGATCTTAAGATATACAGTTAATAAATACTAGTCATATGTGGTATTTGAAAGACATATTAAGCTTGGCTAAGCAATTCATTGCAAATAATTTCTTTGCAAATTTTTTAGTTGAAGTATAACTTGATTTACAACAATTTCATTTTCGAATATTTAGAGAATGATTTATCATGATAGAATTGGGAATATTACTTAATGTACTTGCTGAATCATGAATATTATTGAGCATGAGATTATGTACTGCTAGAATTTTGATTTTATACTCTTGTTATTTCACAGTCATTCATCGAAAGAATACTTATCCTGCAACTCTTCAACTGCAGTATGCAACTCTGATAACAACCTGGAACTTATTGGCCATCTTCACCAAGAAATATTCTTGGTGAGTATTATCAGTGTGTTTTACAAAGGGATTCGGTTTTTAATGATCAGTTTATTCATGTGCATATAGAAATGTAATTTTCTACAACCTTTTTTTGAAACATTTTCCCATATGCATTGTTTGAGAGATATTCTAAAAAACTAATTTTTTAGCTGCCACCGCCACACCGACTACCAGCAACTATTGTAAACACTTTACGCTTAGTTGCATCTTAGTTACGCTTCTTTTTATTTTCTTAATTGTTGGAGCTTCGTGGCTATATCAAATATCAGAAGGCTATGGTTTTAGTTTACTTAGGTTCTTTCACAAGTCTTCAAATTTTGTCGCAGTTCCTTAAATTCTTTATTATCATTTAAACTATCTGGAATTATTAGAAATATTAGAGTTATTGAGGTATGTAGTGGCCACATCAAATTTTTTGTAAAAGTTTTGTTTTCAAAAGTTATCCTCCTTCATTACATTAAATTATTTTTTTAGTTTTGAAAAATATTCTTCTTAGTTATATTACATTATTTTTATAATATAATTTCAAACCAATCATGCTAGTTTACATGAATTTTAACATTCTGTATTAACAGTTTCTTTTGAATAAACCTTCATTCATCAACTTATCCCTTGCCTGTTACATTTAATTTCTAACGAATGCCAGTTGTACTTAGTTACACTTGATGTTAATGGAGTTATAACCTTAGCTTAGTTATATAAGATCAGTGCAATTGTATTTCCATTTCAAAATCTGTTTCAAACAGACCACTTGATCATGAGAAAGTTGAGAACAGAATGTGAATATCAAATATATCAAATGGTCGAATGGATCTTTAAGCATTAAGTTAATGTTGGAATTTGATCAGATTGATCAAGTATGGTCAAATTTCTAACAAAGACTTTCTAGTGCTAACATAGCTGTTTCAGACGAATGTTTCCATTCAAGCTCGGAGATAATTTGCATTTAATCTTGATGCAACAAAAAATGGACTTGATATTTCCCTCGTAGTTTTTGACAATTTAAAATTATACGAAGCACAGCTCTGATGAAATTTCTAATGATTTCAGCTCTTTATTATAGATATTTAAATTTCAGGAATGTTTTCATTTCAAGTATAATTAATTTATCATTGTTATCTACTTTTTAATTGTTGGGTTCATGTTGATAAATTAATGAGAAAGTCAACAGCAACAGCTTTTCATATTTGAGGTTTGAGCACCTTTACTTAGCAATAATAATGGGGGTCCAATATTTTCAAAGTATCACACCAGAGCTGGTTGCAACAAAGCATGTTTGTGCTGAATCAATATTATTAGATTTAGTGTCGAGGGTTAGGTTCTTTTGACACTCAATAAATATGCCGGCAGCATGTAGAACATACTTAGTACCCCACCTGTGCAGAATTTTTATAAAGGGAATGAACAATAAAATAAGTGTATTTTTAAAGTGGTGATTTAACGTGCTTCTTAAATTTCTTAGATTTATGTGAAAGATTTTATAAGAAACACATTTGAGTTTTGTCCATCTTGTGTAAACTAGCTAACTTTGCGGCCTGTGACAGGATGGCCCCATGCAGGCCACGAGTTTTTAGATCCCTGCCATAGAATCTCAGAGTCATTGTTTTTGTAAATGTATTAAAAAAATAACTTGGCTCAATTTTTCCAAATGGAAATTTAATTCTGAAATAAAATTTCTGGAATGCAAGGGAAGTTAGAGTATCAAAATGTTCCCTAATGATGTCCTGTTATTCGTGATTTATGATTTGATTCTCGCATTGTTTCAGAAACGTGGCTCCAAGAGGTAATGAAGAGGACATCCTGAACATCTATTCCACTGCATAGCTGACGTCCCGGATCTGTCTGGACCTCTTCTCTTTTGCAACGCCAACGGAGAATATTGCTGTGAGTGAGAGATTTTTGTTACAAAATAGAACGAACGAGCTTCCCACTTGATGTTTTATTTATTGGGGAAATTGTTATATGCGATTTTGTTTACAAGGTCTTGAGTGACATTCCAATGTGCACTGTTGATCTACTCCTTCATGCAGGAAGAATAGTTTTTTAAAATTTAAATCATTTATAGTTACTTTTCAAAATAGATTTTTGCATCTGCAGACAGAAGTTGTAGATATTTAGAAGTAGGAATTTTATGTAACGATAATAATAGAATATATAATTGTTATCATGTGGTACAATTAATAGTATCAAAATTTATGTTATATAATCAGAAGTTAGCCAAAGTATTGATATATTCAGCTAGTAATATTTTCATCGCCAAAAAATGTCATTTATTTTTTAACCGAGATTTGTTTGACATAAGTCCATTGCAATATAATTTTATGATGATGAATATCCAAGTGTTCAGTGTAAAATAGGATATTGATTTGGTGTGATATTAATTGAAAATATTAGATCAAAGTTAGCATTTTGTGGGACAATGTCTGATATAACCCTGATACTTTTCATTATTGAAAGTTTATCATTGAATTGGATTATGTAAGATTCAGAATTTGAGAGAAGTTAATGCTGTTATTGTGAATCAACTGTACTGAATAATTTCGTTTTGTCAGGTAATTTGTTTAGTTCTCTGCTCATCCTTGGTAGAATAGTGATAACTTAGGACCAATTAAAATATAGAATGGAAAATATTAGATAGATTTTGAATTATGATTATATATGTAAACTGTTCGTGGTTCATGTGCATTGGTGACATAAATATAAGCATATACAGTGTACTCCTGACTTACCAATTAATTATAGAGGATGGAAGACTTTATATTTGAAGATTATGTGGCAGTGAAAAAATTATTTTAATTGTCCTAAAGATGAATAATGCTGAATTGTACTCTAAATTAATTTGTTAATTCCTTAAGATATATGACGATTAATTTTCAGCTGTGAGTTGGTTTTGTCAATCCTGAATTTCATGATGTTAATAATATTTCTCACTTCCATTCAATGATAATGCTGCTGAAGTGAAATAAACAGACTCTTATCTTTTGTTCTGGTGAACTGTAACTATTGATTTAGCCTGGTTGGTTTAAGCCCTGCTAATAGTTAAGTGTGGAAAAAATGGTAGTCATATGTTTCTCTGGCAATAAAATTCTACAGAAATAATGTATAATGCATTAATTCACAATTTTGACAAAATGTCTTCTGCTTAATTGAATATTATCTCCACTGTATTGCTTGAAGTAATATTTGAACTTTGTACTCCTACAGTATTCACTATTAACATTTTGTTCGTTTCTACTCTCCGAGTTGAACTTTTCTTTGAAATATGTATCATAATATTAACAAATTTGGTAGATCATGCATTAATAATTATCCCAGATGACGTCTTCTCTGAGAATTGATTCATTGCCGTTAAATAAACAAAAAATACCTTTAATGAAAATAGTGAAAATTCATTGTATCATGTGCTGGAATATTCAAGAGTATGCTGTATATGCTTACCGTATCTGCCCAAATATTATTATTATTGCTATTGCCATTGTAATGTTTGTATGCATGTTAAAACCTCATTCATGGAATCGATTAAAATTGTCCACATTGACTACGCAGATGATTATGCAAAATGCAATGACGGCTTTTGATGCTCAACTGTTTGAATTACAGTAAAACTTTACATGGAATGTGTATAATTATAAAAACGAAATTTCTTAAGGCAATGTAAATGCTGATTTCATTGGAAATAGGCTTGGAGTACAAATTATCTTGGCTAGGTCATTATTGCTTTATATGATCTTTTGTGAAAATGAAGATGAATGAAATTATCATCACTGAATGTGGAACCTATTATTCAACAAGGTGAAATTATTAATTGGAGTAATACAGTGGAATCCTCATTTAAGGCTTCTCCATTTAAGGTTTTCCCGCATTTAAGGTTGTTTTTTTGTTGCCCTGAAAGCTCCATATAAATAAGGTATTATATTACCCGATTTAGTGTTTCTCAAATTTGTGCAATGCAATAATTCACACTATCCATCAACAACGCAACATATACTGGCATTTTTAGATTAAATGAGCTCAATATTTTGTCGTGCCCTGTTTTCTCAATCTATCTTTATTCCTTAAGTCACCGGTTACATACGTTACGAAAGTTGCAGTGACATCATTACGTGAACATGGAATTTTTTCTCTGAAAATTTGTTGATTGATTCCAATTTTGATTAAAATCAGACTCTCATGAGCAAAAAAAATTTCAGTAAAATAATTAACTACACTTTTTTGTCAATTAACTTTTCCTGTAAAACGTGCAGTTTACGATAAGTTTAACGAAAAGGAAATTAGCGTATTTACATAATTTTAAAATTTTCGATGTTCTTTTGTTCATCCAAAAAAAATATTAATTAAAAATTTTACACTCTGGAACCTCGAGAGATATTTTGATTGGGGAGTTTTATCGACCAATTCCAATTTTGGTTAGAATCGGACTACAATAACCACCACTTTACATGAAGACCTACATGTATTTTACAACATTCCTCTTTTTCAACAAGGAAACCGCTGGGTGTATTTTGATGAAATTTTGTATTGCTAAGTTTTACTAAAAATTTGTTGATGGATTCCGATTTTGATTAAAATCAGACGATAATTATGATCACTTTACGTGAAGATCTACATGTAACTTACAATGTATGTTTCAACTCAGGAACTGCAGGATGTATTTGGATGAAATTTGTTAATGGTAATTTTACTAAAATTTGTCAATCTCAAAGAACACATTTGGAAACTGTGTACTCCAACATGGTGTACACAGTACACATACTTGTTTATTCCGTATAAAAAGCCTGTAACTTGACAGGAAGCTTACCTATCTGTACTCTTAATATTTGTGTTTTAATTAATAATAATTTGATATTAATAAACTGCCATTTAATCTTTTAATTTTAGACTATCCCCATTTAAGGTATTACTCGATTTAAGGTACAAAAAACTTATCCCCCAGGTACACATTAAATCTGGATTCCACTGTATTTCAAAATGTCAACTAAACCATTTCCCACTTTTCTTTGATCTCAAATAAAGTATTCTAGACTGTGCATGCATGCATGGCACACTACAGCATAAAATCTACGAAATTTACTTTTTTGTCAAAAATTGTGGAAATTTTTGGGGGCTCGGCTTCTATTACCTATGTAGTTTAATTTTGCAACTCACGTTATGGCTTGCAAACGGTAGCTCTTCTATAAAGTTACTGTAATTAAAAGAGTTGACCAAGCCAGTTTTGTGTGTTTCAAATAAAAATGAACTGTTTTAAGGTTTTTGATTCTGTGTGATGTTGTTTTGGATGCGAATACAGAGGTATTATAAAGGAGAGAACCTTAATTTGAGAGTTAAGGGCTAATCTTGTTCATGGGAGCAATTTAAATGATATTGTGACCAAAGACCATACAATTGCAAGCTTAAACAGGAATGTCTGAGATTCCTTTTTGCCATTTTGCAGACTTGTTAAGAAGTTTGTATTTCTTTCTAAATTTCAAGGCTTAAGGCTGTAATTTTTATTACGTCTCTATAAAATGCTACATCATCCACATTTATCACAAACAACGTCAATTCAGAAAGCATTTAGCATCAAAAAAAGTTACTTGAGAAGTTTTCAGTTTAAAAAATAATGGAACATCCAATTTCACAGCAAAGAAACTTGACATAAACATCTGAGAAATACGGTTTTATTTTTATTTTTCTAATTGGTTAAATTGTAACTGGGAAACTATCAAGTTTACACCATAAAGACCTGCGCATAGGATGCACTGTTTTCCAAATTTTCGAAGCTAAAAAGTAGGGTTGCATTTTAAACATGGGTACTTAATATTTCATGTTTTTTTCTCTACGAAATGTTCGATCAAAAATAAACAGCTCCAAACTAATATTTATTAACCATCAAAGTGTTTTAATTAAAATAAAACTTTTTAATATGAAAAAAGATTGCACTTTTACAGTCAATAATTGTAAATACAAGATATTTCAGCTTCATTAGCCACTCATACTCATACATGGATACTAAACATTTTTTGTTCTTTCTCAATGGAGTCTTCAGTTAAAATGAAATACCTGAAAACTAAAATTTAAAAATCAAATGCCTGCTAATTGAAAAAAATCTTCAATCAAGAAAACAAATCAAACTTTTCAAACAATTTCCCTAAAATCCTATAAATTCACCATCATCAGAGTCGTAATAGGTAATATGGAACTCATCATGAACTTCATTTGTTTCTGAAGCTTCAGATTCGTCTGATTCTAATTTTGTGGTCATCATGCCATTGTTGTCATCTTCCCATAATATGTCGTCTTCACTTCCATCTAAAGGATTACTTATGCAACATTTTTTGAAAAATAAAAGGGTTTTTTTGAATCCCTTAATTATCGTTTGTGAGGGGAGGTCATTCCATGCTTCCACGATCCACTGACAGATTGTTTTTATATCTATTTTAAATTCAAGATATTTTATTTTCACTACAAGTTTCACAGACAATCGCAGAAAATTTTCCAGAGTTTTTTATTTCAATTGGGTAGGAGTCACAAAAATCTGCTACATTTTATCTTCTACATTGCTTTCCAAAGTGTTTTACTATATCCTGTAATAAGTAGTTTTGACATAGGTAAATCTCGTTATACAAATACTTCAGTAAATTCACTTTTCAGATCATACTTAGCAGAAAGTATATTCGACGGAAATCATCTAATAGAATGAACATATTGTTTTTATATCTACTTTATGAATGAGTCAATCTTTAATAAATGTTTGTGTGTGCCATTCACCATCCAATTGGCCCACTTCTTCTTCAGTGCCAATTTAAACGGCTTGTTAACAGCAATGTCTGTAGCCTGCAGGATCGATATCATTCTCCCTGGGATAATCACAAAATTTGTCTTCATTTCAAGGAGTTTCTTGTTCACTTTGGGACATGTGTGGCATCAGAATGCATCTAAGACCAAGAGAGATCTTTGACACATTCCTCCTAACCTTTTCTAAAAAGTCTTGATCCAGTCACTGATGACTATGATGCCATGGAGAACTTCGCATTTCGGCATTGTTTTTCTGTTAAAAACTACATACGGAGGCAGTTTCATCCCATCAAATGTTAATGGTATTTGGTCAGCATTGCCTATTTCACTAAGTGGAAAATTTAATTTCTTTCTTAATAGTATTAGTATTAATTAATTAATTAATAGTAGGTTCAGCGAAAGGCAGCCAGGTTTGTTATGGGTCGTTTTGTAAGAGAGGATAGTGTAACAGATATGTTAAAGGAGCTTGGGTGGGAAACTTTAGAAAAGAGGAGGAAAGTGAAAAGGTTAGTTTGTTTCTATCGAATGTATACCGGTAAACCGGCCTGGAAAGAACTAAAACTTAAGATTAAAACCCCGACATTTAAAGGTAAAAATGATCACTCGTGTAAAGTTCGTACAAACGTTCGAAGAAAAGATGTTGGTAAATATTCATTCTTCAATAGAACAGCATTGGACTGGAATGAATTACCTGAAGAACTTCTTATGCCCTTTCCTCAAGCTGAGAAAGCATTTAAAAGTAAAATTGTTAAAAACTTTAGTATTTAATATGTGTTTTTGTAGGTTAGTATTTTATTTAGTTTTTTATAGGACTTGCGCCACCAAGCGGCGTTAATTATTGTAAATAAACATTGTTGGGTTGTAATTTAATCACAATACTCCAAATAACTATCTAATGTCAAATTATGGTCGATTTTTTTTAATGAAGAAAATTATTTACTTATTCTAAATTTTTGTAGTTGTATGGACAAATAACAAATGAAACATGTTGTAGTTTGTAGCTAAGCTGTTGTGACAAGAGTTCCTATGACTTGAAGTCAAGAAGTTGTATATTGTGTATAGGAACTACTATCAAAAAAGGTCATATTTTTGTATTAAGTACATTCAATTGTTATTATGTAATTTGGGCATTATGTATTGAGTGATACCTAAGCTGTTGTGACGGGAGTTCCTGTGACTTGAAGTTAAGAAGTAGTATATAGTGTATAGGAAATGGTATCAAAAAGCTTATATTTTTGTATTAAGTAAACCCAATTTTTATCATGTAATTTGGGTATTATGCATTGAGTTGTGATAGGGGCCCGCTGCCACTGGGACCTGCTCCCAATTGTAGCGTTTATGTGAATAATAATAATAATAATATAGGACTGTTATGCAATTAATTTCTCCTCATGATCTTTGGGTAAACGTTGACTTATCGTAGTATGTCGGCGGATTGATAAATTGTGTCTTTTGTAGAAATGTCGACATTAATGCATAGACGTTTTGAAGTCTTTAATGGTTAATTCTTTGGATAATTTCAAAGCTTGCGCACAAACAGCTGATGTGCTAACACCCAAGCAATTCCTTCTTGTATCTCTTATCCATTTCAGCAAGCATTCTTCCATTTCAGGATGGTTTGCTTTACTATTGTGGTTTGCCATTTTGGTCTTCCCCATATATTTTATCATTTCTTCAGCCTTTCTCCATTTTCTTATAAGACATTCACTGAGCCCAAATTCACATTCAGCCACTCTATAACCATGTTATTTACCATATTGACACACTCTTAATTTATAAGTTTGTTTTACGTACATAATAATACTTTAAGAAATTTACCTGCGAATTTGCTGGGTATCGTAAAAGTACCGTATTGCCCCAGATATAAAGCAACCTCGAATATAACGCAACCCTAAGATTTTTGGAAAGTTTTTCATGAAAAATACTAAACCTCGAATATAACGTGACCCCAAACAACCTTCAGCCAATCTAATACAAGTTCCTCATTCATTCACCCATTCTCCTGCATGTGAAAGATTACACCTGATGGTATCTTTTCCTTTGGCATCCTTTTATGATTTAAAATACGTAGGGAGTCAGATTTTGCCTGTTGGCCATGACTGCAAGCATAACAGTTATCTTTGATTTCTCATTTCTGGAGGAATCTAGCAACATGGATTTAGCTATGACTATTTAAAATTCATATGATAACTTCGTCAGATTCCTCTGTTAATCTGGGATTTGGAAGAACTTTTTTTCTCAACATTATCAACATCCTTTTTGTCAGCCATTGTTAAAATAACGGATGGGTAAAAAAAACGCTATGGAAGTTACAAAGAATATGCTGACACACTTAAAGCTTTAATTCAATGGCTGTCAAGGGGTTCATCCGCCGTTTGAACTCTCTATTCTTGCCTCGGATGCTTTTCAAGTACAATGTAACCTATGCCTAATGTGTCTACAATATAACAAGTATCTTGTAAACAGATATGTGGAATGTATGGTGATTTTTCGAAACACAATCTTTTAAAATCACTAGTACTCGAATCTAACGCGGGGACAACTTTTGAAATTTCATTTTTTGGGAAGACATCATGTTATATTTGGGACAACACAGTAGTATCAATGTAGTTTTTAATCTTGAAAACGTCAAATAGATAATTGTGGGAACTCAACAGAGGAATAACCATACCTGCCTAAAGTTCAACATTTTGTTTCTAGATGGCTCTCAACCTTCTATTTTACTTGAAGCATCATTTGGAAGCACCATGAAAATTATAGTCAATATTAAGGGACGGAACTTCAAAGAAATCTTTATCAATAATTGAAATAACTTTCAAATTCAAGATATTTTATCTTTACTGCAAGTTTTACAGACAATCGCAGAAATGTTTAGTTTTTTATTTCGATTGTGTAGGAGTAACAAAAATCTGCTAAATTTTATCTTCTACATTGCTTTCCAAAGTGTTTTACTATATCCTGTAATAAGTAGTTTTGACATAGGTAAATCTCGTTATACAAATACTTAAGTAAATTCACTTTTCAGATCATACTTAGCAGAAAGTATATTGAATGGAAATCATCTAATAGAAAGGATATGAATCTTTTATTGCGATTTATTGTTTATTCCTAGAATTTTAAGAAAAAACCTTTTTGCATCCTTTACACGGGAACACAGAAAATTCTCAGAATTTGAGCCGAAAACTTCCCTGCATCATATACACGGGTGCATCCTATATGTGGGTTTTTACAGTTTGTTGAATTAGTAAGCTACGTCCCTCTTTTTTCAAATTTTTTTATATTCTGATCTATAACTAAACATTTTTTAAGTTCTGTTCAAGTAACATTGGCAAAATGTTGGAATGTTATCTTTATAAAAATGTTGATTAGTGTAAAATATGGCTTAATATTTATACAAATGGCTGTATATATAGTTTTCTGGCACTCGAAAAAGGTATTCTAGCAGAGAAAGTTGAGATTTAGGGTTAGCCTTAATCAGAGAAGCAATTAAAATTGTATTGTGTAGTTCTTTGCTAATATGTATTCTGGGAAGCTCATTTGATTCTATTTTATGTAATTGATAACTCAAGGGTTGTTATTCTGTTTTGAGAGATATTTTTCAACTCTTTTGTCTCTCTCTTCATGTGTTAATGCCTCCTGTTGGTTAAGTGATATGTGATTGGGATGAATTAACCCTTTTGTGGCCATTGTGTGAGATATGTTCCACTAAATTATTTGCATCACATAATGTGATTATAATTTCATATGCAGCCGCTCTCTTGGAACTTTTAGGGACTTGGAAAAATTCTCTAAAGCATTATTTAACTTTTTATCTGTGCTGTTTGATTATTTTGTTGAACACATTGAGATTTTGATTTTTTCTCAGCTTTTTGAGAAGGGATTCTTTCAATTTTCCATCAATTTCTTAATTACTTCCTAATATTTAATGAAATACTGTTGGATTTATATATATTTCTTTCATTTTATTAATTATAATTTGTAAATCCTCTGAATACCAATTTTAATTTTGAAATTGCTAGTTTATCGTTACATATAATGAGCAAATTTTTAAAGTAAGGCTAGAAAACTTTAAAATTCAAATAATTATTGATTCAAAATAATGATTTGTTTGTTGAATTTATCTCAAATTAAAAATATGGCCATGAAAGGGTTGAGTCAGAAGGGCAATGTACTGTGTGAATGGTTAGCCAATAATGCCAGCAGTGTTAGTCAAGAAATGCAATTACTACTTTATCAGTAAAATAATTTCAAATCATTCAATTTACCTGGATATAAGAATTGGAAGTTAATTAAATAAGTCCTAGTGACATATTTCTTGGAATCCGTAATATTTTGTGGTTTCTTCCCTTTTGTCATGCATTTACTTGGATAATATTTCAGTTTAATATTTTAGAATTGCCTTGTCTGAATGTCACATGTGAACAAGTTAACATTTGTGATGCTGGATCACTAAGGTTTTTGTTATAAAACATTTTAACTCCAAGCAAGGAGATTGTTTTATATGATATATAAAACATTTCAGCTAATACTTGCCATTATAAAAAAGTAAATTGCTAGAAGTAACTAGGCATAATCTTTTAGATTTATGCAAATTGTAAGAAAATTTATAAAATACTATGGAATGGGAAAAAATCTTATTATCCAGGTAAATACCATGTAAAGTCATGCATTATTTCATGGAACTTAATTTCGGCTAAAAAGAAGTTGAGTTTTTAGGAATCGTTAGCTGAAGTTGAATTTAATACCTCGTTTTCAATGTTATTGCTGAGGAAACTTAGCAATTTCATGAAGAATTTTATTTTTTTTTACATCAATCATAGTAATTGCTTATTGATTTAATATTGCTGGCATTATTTTTCCTTTCATGTAGGATATTGCTCTTATGCACAATTCAGTTGTTGCAACCTCTTGACCAACAGGGGGCAACTATTTTGAGGGGGCCAATGTTATTTTGGTGAAGTGTCTGCTTTTGAAATGTGTAGCAGAATAAAGTGTGTGGCGAAGACTGATCAGTGAAGAAAGTGACTAACTACTAGAAGCAGTAGTAAAAGACTGCAGCCAAGGGAAAGGCAGTTTAGGTGAAACAATGGAGGACAGGGAAAGGGAGGAGAAGGCCATTGAAACTGCCTATATAAAAAACACCCTAAGTCCAATGTACTAAAAAGAGTGGCCGGGAGCAGTTTCATGAAATTGAAAAACATTGGGTTTGTTTGTATTCTTTTTATTGCATTGCTATATAATATAATATAATGATACAAATTGTACTTGCAACAAAAATTACAATAAATGTCTATGGTTCAATATTTCTTACAAGAACAATAATTATTTCTGTGTGTTGTTTCTGCTTCCTTCAAAAAAGGGGCGAGGGAAAAAACCCTCACCCCTTCATCCCCTCCAAATGTGGGTGCAAGAGCAAAGCGGAGTCTATGTGCAGGGCTTGATTAAATAAGATTAGATGAAAGAGAAATATTATATACCCAGATGATGAAAAACTGATCTGTCAACAAAAGAAAAAAATGGCAGTAAATGAAATGGGAAAAACTTGGATTAAAAAGACAAAAATTCATGATTGCTCTGAAAAAGTTGTATATTACACTCGGAAAAACAAACAATGTCTGGCATATTTGAAAAATCAGTTAATTGAAAAAGTACGGTTATTTAAAATAACTGTTGAAAAACTTGGAATAATAATTTGAAATTTTATTGCTCGCAGTATTTTGAAGTCATCTAGCATAGAACAGCTATTTTAAAAAAGAACGGTTAAATAACTTAGAATAATTTTGAAATTTTTTTATGGGGCTTGGAAGGTTAATTACACTTAGAGAAAGAAATGGAAAATATTTCCAAAAGAGGTCCAACAATTTTTCAAGAAAATATTTTTAAAAGAAGTCGAAAAGCTTAGAATATATTTTGGAATTTTATAGGTTGATGGGACTACTTTGGAAATTGACTCGATGCATTCAATATATGAATTGACAATAATTACAAGGAAATTACCAATTTAATTATGCCAATTTTGTCCATGAATCGAATTCTGAATTTCACTGTTGGAAATAATTTTGACATTGCACTTGGAAAAAGAAATGGAAAATATTTTGCAAAGAAAAACCTAAAGCAAATTTTAAAGAACAGTTACTTTTAAAAGAACAGTTCAAAATCTTAAATATCGGATGGATGGAATTTTCTAGGAACTTATAAAATATAATTTGACTAACTCCTCTCAACACAAGTTGAGAATTGCAAATTTTAACAAAAATTTAGAACTGAAATTTTATTCTTGATATTAATGCAGAATT
This sequence comes from Tanypteryx hageni, assembly GCA_028673005.1. Taxonomy (NCBI): domain Eukaryota; kingdom Metazoa; phylum Arthropoda; class Insecta; order Odonata; family Petaluridae; genus Tanypteryx; species Tanypteryx hageni. Next base: position 103,608,730 of record CM054112.1, on the reverse strand, counting down.
TGACTACAATTAAAATTTATTTTATAACTTGAATCAATTTAGTCTCTAGAGGGAAATTAAAGCATATTGCATTTTTCTTTTCTTGCTTCTTTAATGTAATTAATAGATAAAATATTAATAGAAAGCCTGACAAATTAAATAAAATAGTTCTATGTCTAAAGCATTGCCCAGGTACAAAGTCTATATTTCCATTTCTTTGATAAGTGCAATGAATTAAGAGCAATCATAAATTATGAGAAGTCATTTAATCCAGATTAATGAATATTCATTCCCATTCCACTTGCCACCATTATCTGCTTTTGAAAACAGACCAGAATTTGCAACGTCTAGCCATAAAACCCTCTCTCATCACATATCCTCCAGCCAAGACTCCACTCAACTCTCACACCCAGATGTCTCTATATTCCAGGTGCAGCTCAGCAGGACTCTTCACTCTTCCCAACACCATGCAAGTCCACTTGCTCTGGTCCATTTTGGCTCAGCAGACACCTTAAATAAAGAGAAAAATTCAAAATGTTATTCAAGTCGATTAGGAAATTCTGCATAATAATTAACTAAATATTCAAGAGATTTTGTAGAATAATATTACAACTTGTTAACAATCTTTCGATAACACCAGGATTTTTAATCTTAATTGTCCTTCAAGCATACAATCGATCAAAACGAGTGAAATTTACGGAGCATAATTATGCTCTGCGATTTAATTAGCTTTGAATGGTCACTATCGATGGAGAAGCCATAATGTTTAAGAATTTCAGGTTTTACAATTAAAATAAATGAAAAATAGACAAATTTGTTTGAACATTGGCTTAAACATACCTGATTTCAATTCATTTTCTTTTAAGACAAATTATATATTTTTTTTAATTTCAACAGCAAATTGGTGCTCTTTGGTTGTTAATGTTTAAAATGAAAACTAGTCGACTTTGCAGATAAAATTTTTTTACTACTGGAAAGAATAAATAGTAGTGAATCTATATAAATTAATTACAAGTCATCCAGAACCTCTGATTATTAATTTAACCATTTAATTTTTTACCCTTATCAAAATATTTCATAAAAATCTAAGAAATTTATCAAGTAATTTTCTCGCATCATTCCACATTTGAAGCAAGTGAATAAGTGATGTAGAATACCAGCATTTGTATGACAACAAACAAGGAGCCCACACTAACTTCCATATTGGATGAAAGTAATTAATTTTATAGTTATAATGAGACATTTTGCCTTGCTCAATAATCAAAGAAGATATCCTTAGAACGTTAAGTAAAATAAGAGTAAGAAAGGATTTCCCATTTGCTGGAAATAAAGCCTTCAGTATGACAAGACCATGATATCACTTAATGCGGTAAAAACTAACACTAGCGCTTCTGATTAGATCTCACTTCTATATCTGCTGTCCTTTCATACAGTAATACCTCGATATACAAAGTAGAGGCGTTCCGAAAACTTCGTTCGTATATTGAAACATCGTATATCGAATAACATGTCTACAGAGGGGGGGACGTTCCCAATCTTAATAACTTCGCATCTTATAACATAAAACTCATCACATTTTTAAAAGGTGGTAAATTAAGTAATCCACATCCCGGGGAGTGCCGCGAGAGAGGAAGCCCGGAGTGAGCGCGGATTGCGTCACCCCAGGAAAAAAATCCCGGAACCCCAGAATTACATCCAAGAGGCCCGAAAAAATTCCGGGTCGTAGCTAATGGCCCGTGGTTCGGAGTAAAAAAACGCCAGTTCCCGCGTAAGAAATCGAGGATTGTGGGAAAAATCCGCATCCTGGGGAGGGAGGCCGTAGCGAGACTGCTCGGAGCGCGTCGCTTCGGAAAAAACCCGGGAACCTCGCAAATATTTCTCCAAGAAGCCTGAATAAATTCCGGGTCGTAGCGAATAGTTCGGAGAAATAAATGCCTGGACCCGCGTATGAAATTGAGGATGCCAGAAAAAAATCCGCATCCCGAGGAAGGAGGTCGCTGGGAGTGCGTCGCCCCGAAAAAAATCGTGGAACCCCGGAAAAAATGAAAAGGCCAGGAAAAAATTTCGGGTGTTGGGGGACAGTCCGGAGTCGCGAGAGAAAAATGCCGGGATCTGCGGGAAACTAATTAAATATTCCTCACATTAGGTAGTAAAAATGTTACTATGTTATTAATGCTAATGTTAGTTATATTGCTGATGGCAAATTAAAAATAGACGTCCAAATAAAAAGTTAGTTATAACGATACTTCGTATATCGAGGTATTGCTGTACTTGATAAATGCGTAGGGCGGCCAGATGCCAACAAGATAAACCAGGAGAACGAATTGCACAAATGTCCCAATTGGTTCTTTATAATATATTTTTTAAACCATTTGAATGCATTGTTTCAACTTTAAATTAACATTCCTTTGTCGAGATGGATCCATGCAACTTAAAAACACAAAATTTAATAATGTTATTTTAAGTTTTGTTTTTAAATTTAACAATGCCACATTCCATCCATATTATGCATTCCATCCATATTATGGAATTTTACAAAATCTCTGCCTCGTCTATTAATTTCAATATAAATAAAACTACTTCTGCACTCAGAAACTAGCAGTAATTTTCATTTCAACTATCATATCTAACAACGTTGAAGCTTAAATCCATAGCTCATGACAAATAAAATTTTACTGTTTACATTCCCACTGTAAATAAAAGCCTATATAAATACTGAAGAAACGTTTTTCCAAGAATATTTTTCATGTACTGCATTTATCATTTAATAGAAAAATGTAATTCAAAATTTTCTAATTTCGGTATAAATTGAAACTGCCGAATTCTGGTAAACTTCAACCTTTAAGATATTAGAATTAAATTGTTTAAAAATAATTCAAATTCCATTGCATAATACTTCTTTCACAAAAAGTAAAGATTAAAAAAATTACAGCACCTTTTTTAGCTTTGCAAATAATTGGTTCTGGAAAACTGATGCTAAATGCAAATTCACGAAGTGCAAGTCCTATTTTCCCATGAGACGCAATGTTATTATGGTAGTACAATTCCCAGTCAAACTAAAACATTTATTTTATCATAAATATGCAGTTTTACAGAAAATAAATGAAAATGTTACAGCAACGTAACAACAAATGAAAACCTAGCAACAAAGTGAAAACACTTCTTTTGGCACTTGTGCAATTCACATCCAGTGCATTTTTGCATGCAATTTTTGATCTTGTTTTGTTCATTCCAATGATATTCTTTAATTTAAATTGATGAACTACTGAAATGGAATGTAAGAGTACGTGATGCACAGATGTATTCTTGGGTTCTGCAACAAAGAGTTCCAAGTCGCAAAAAAACACTAGCATTAAAAAGTGGTAAAATTTCTATTATTAATTACGTTTGAAACATGTAACAGAAAATCAAAACCTAGCGTAAGAAAGTAATATTTTTCATTTTTTCCAAAATACCTCACAATAAATAAAAACAAAGCATTAAAGTGGTAATATTTCTTATAGTAATCTTATTCAATATATGCAGCAGAAAATCTTATGTTACAGGATGATAGCAATTCTTAGATTTACATTAAAAATTCGTAATAAAAAATGAAAATCCAGCAAAACAAAATAACATTTCCCTAAATTACATTCAAAACACAGAAATAATAGTAAATGAAAAGCTTACATTCCAGAATGATGGCATTTCTTTAAATTTTTAACTCAAGTTTTGCATCGAAAATAGTGGCATTTGTGGTGAAGTTAAAACAGAGCTACAATATAATTAAGTTGAGAGTTATCATGTTTGTCTACTTCAAAAACTGCTAATAATGAGCATTATAAATATAATATAATAATAAGTCCTTTTCTATGGCGCCTAAGTTTAAGCTGAACTTGTAAACAAAAAAGTAGAGGGAGTCCGGCTTGTTGGCATCGCAAACGCATGATGCAAAATGCATGTATAGGTATGAGATTCTTAAAGAAATAAATTTATAGAGACTTTAAGAAAAATAATAAATACCATTTATAATTTTGATTAAATTTAACCTATGTTAACGGTTAATTAGCTATGAAGTCATAAGCTACTCAAAGAAGAAAACAGCACTATTTAATGTCAGTATAGATTATTCACTGATAACTGAAATTGTAAATAATATTTTAAAACTACTTTTAAAAAGTTTAAGATGCAAGAAAATCAATGTTCCAATAAATGTTATTCGGACACCAAGAAATTATGATGATGAACAGGGCACATCCCATTAAAACAAGACATTTAGTCATCCTTATACTGTATTGGCCCGAATATAATGCCTAATCATATTAAAATTTTTATCAATACTTGCACCTAAATGCGCCTAAGATTCTTCATTTGATTTCAGATGCTATCTCAATCTCCAAGTATGCATAAATGGCAATGTTGCAGAGAATAACTAATAATGTCAAATTTACAAGCTCAGATATAAGCTCTCAACAAGCCTATCTTATTTTTCCCGGCATCAGTCATTCACTTGTTTTAAGATTAATCCCACATATAATGTATCAAGGATAGACACATAATTATCAATATTAAAAAGAAATGGGAGCCTACTTGAGTGATAACACAATTCTCTGCTCTTAAAAGAATCCTATAAGACTGTATTAGAGGAAACTCAATTTTCTAGAAATATAATCAATTCAAATATTGTACGACCAGAATGGCATTTGAAGAAATAAATCATGTTCAATTTTTTTAAATATAGAACTGGAGCTAGCGAAGAAACTCATTGTTTATTATGCTTAACTGGTAAGTAATCCAACAGCAGAGGAAATTTATTTTTTTAAAATAATTGCTGTGATTAACTGAGAAATTCCCAAAAATCTCGGGAAACTTTGATGGAGACTGCCTTTTTTCCTAGCAAAATATTTTTATCCATTATTCCACTAACAAACCACACAACAAATTTTGACGTTACCGACACAATTATTCCAAAATATTCAAGAATTTAACGGTCTCGTAAAAACCACAAAATTATCCATAAAAAAATCCGTTTTTGAACTACAGCTTTTCCTCATATTTCAAAACATTTAACTAGAAAGCTTCTTAGTAACTTCTGCACTTGCCAATACTCTGTAAGATTCACTTCCCAATGCAAGACATTTGCTGATTTCAAGAAGTTCCTACACTTTCAATATTCGTAGTTGGCAAAACTGACGGTGTTGGATATATATTTTATATGCTATAGGATTTTTATAACACTTGATGCATTTTCCGAAAATATTTTCCATAATTGTAAAACTTTTTATGAATTACACTTCGTAAAATCTCTGACTACATAAAAACTTAATCAAATTCCAAAAAATAAGGCATGGCTGCCTGAATAAATTGATCGCAGGTATTCTTTAAAAATAACAGCAAATATGCCCTAAAGATATCACCAAAGTGATAGCTTCACATAAAACACCCTATCTGATAAATGCCACATGTAAAGGGAATCAAAACACTCTTTAACACACTGATAATACTCACTAATAATATTTCTTTGTGAAGACGGCCAATCAGGTCCAGGTTGTCATCCGAGTTGCAGGCTGCAAGGTGCGAGTCGCAAGAGAAGTGCGCTTTCGATGAATGACTCTGAAACAACAAGAAAATAAAATCAGCCCTGAATCTCATGCTGAATAATATTCACTATTCATTTAGTATATTATGAAATGTTCCCGATTCTTTCATGATAAATCATTTTACAAATATTCGTATCAGAAATTCTACTGCATCTCAAGATATTTTTCAATTCGAAGTCTTGTTAAGAAACGGAGAAATCATTTCCCATGAATTGCATTGCTAAGCTATTTCTTTCAAATGCCATCAGACTAGTATTTACTGACTACATAACTTAATATAAATTAGAATGCAGCTAAATATGTCATCGCCGTTAACGAATTTGCTATAAAAGTATGCTGTATTCCATGAAATGCTCTACGATTAAGAAAATGTCCCTCATGTTAAATCAATCTAGCATTTTTCAGAATTAAATTTCCATGATGTCCCTTTAATTTGAATAAACTCCGAGAATTTTAGTTTGGCTTAGGTTTACTTTAATTTCCTTATAATTCACTTATTTAAATTATAAATTCATAAAAATATATTATACGAGTTGCTAAACCAAAGGCTTCGGGCCAAAAGCACTTAACGTTCATAGTCTACAAACCTCGATATAAACCAAAATAAATTCAACATTGCTTTTGAGGCAGTTGACCAAGGCATATTATATTCTATAATTTATTAAATGTTCTATAATTAATATGCCCGCTCTAGCTCCGAGGAACAAAATCTTAGGGTTGAGAAAATAACTTGCATCGACATTTGACACAACCAGTCTTAAGAGTTGGAATAGATTCACATGATAACCAAAGCGATTATAACTCTATATCTATGCATCATTCGTCCGAAACAGCTACGTTTGCAGTATAAGAAATCATAGAAATTTGATCATAGTTTAGCAATGCAACCGAGCTTAACTTCATCCATTCGAATTTTCAATAAAATTCCATTCTTAATATCAAGAATGAAGTCAGGCTCAACCCTGTGGAATTTACTCATCTTAGTAAAATCGGTCGTGCCAAATAAATTTGTGAAAGTGACAAAGTTCTTTCTTTTTCTCGATTCCATTCTTAACTTTCTCAAGTTCATGTGGTCGGTTTCAAACAGATTTCGACACGGAAATATAATTGTGAACAAATAGCAAATAACCTCGTGAGGTTATGGCCCAATTAACATCGGTTTCGAGTTCAACATCATTGAACAATTTAAGTCTTTCGATTTATAAAATCTGAAGAACTCCGGATCAAAAAAGTGATTAGAATTTGAGCAGCAAAATTGTACGAACCTCAAAGATGTTCTTACGGCACCATTAACATGAGTGTAAATCTGACACGGCGTGCAAAGGCTAATCACGTTTTCGTTAACCTGGCTTACGGCGTAGTAACTGCATTAATTATTGCTAGTAAGGTGATAATGCTAAACAACTAGAATACATGAATTCGAAGTAAATGCCAAATAATAATGTACAAAGATGAAATTACCTTGAAATGACGACTTCCTCCTCCACCGCCACAAGAAATACTCCCAATGGCAAAGACTTATCCCCTAACGGAAAGACCGGTAACTCAATGCTAAAAATCTTATGTTAGCCGAAGTTTTCCTTTCAGAGCGCTCCAGTCTGCCAATGGCGAAAAGTGGAACTACATCGTGACGTCACATGAAAAATCTTCCCCACCCCCTTTGCGGTATTTTTGACTTTCCAGAATGATGATCCAATTTTTATCTTCGAATTTTGCTTATCGATCGTATTTCTTCGAATTTCACGTACATACTGACGTTTTTATCACTCATTACGAGAATGTTGCCATTGCAATGACTATTATTGGGCTAGTCTAGTATTATACATACACGGAATAAATAATTTAGAATAAAAATTAGATTTAATAATATTAACGACAAAATGGCCAACAGAAGGCATAAAAAGAATATAGAATTGAATTATTAAACTGAATTTATTAGCATATGTTGTATACAATGAGGGTTGTGATAGACAAAGCATATAATAGAATATAATATACATGTGACAGCAATTATAACAAATGCAGTATAAAAAGATTAAGAAATGCACTAATTTTAAACACCCTTTACATAAAAAATTAATAGAAATGTCCAAATGTGATGTAAAGATATTTGGTATAAAATATATACCATTTACATAGTTGTATACAGTCATTTAGAAGTACATCATGAAATATCAGACTAGATCGAAACATTTTGGGAGTCTATGCCAGGAAAAATAGGGGTCCTTTTTTTGACAAAATTCAAGAATAAATTTTAAATTATCTGAAATTTGGGGACCTCGATAAATCAGAGTCCTGATGCTACTACATTGCTGGCACCTGTTTCAATCTGTTCCTGATGAAAAACACTAACAAATTGCACATGAATAACAGTTAAGGTCATACAAACAGGTATTAAGAGAAACAACATGTATTAGGTACACTTAGCAAAGGAAATGAAACATTCATGTATGGACAAACAAGTCATGTTGTTATATGAAAGGAGACTAGGGTGAAAAATTGAGAATTTACAACAAACTCTTAAACTGCATGAGCCTCAAAAACTTTTTTGTGGTAAAAAAATTAAAATATACCAAGTTGAGAGAAAAAATGTTTTCATGCCAGGAACTTGATATCTCAAAACATCTGGTTTATGCATCTCATGACAATGACAGTGACCAAAACAGACTAAATTCAAACACATGCACTCATACTCAAAGGCAACAAATATCAAGTTTATGGAAAAATTGTCTCAAACAAATGTCTGATGGTTTATGCATCTCACGACAACAACAGGGACCAAACAGACTAAATTCAAAAACACACACTCAAACTCAACCACACATCTCTAAAAAAAATTTTAAATGAAGCTAGTGTTCTAATTCTAAATGTACATTTCATGAATGAAGCTCTCATCATCAGTAGATGATAGTGACAAGACATGTCATAAATACATGTATGAAGAGGTAAATCATTGTAAAAAAATCTGATGTGGCCACCAAATTACTTTCTCCATACCTGTAATACTTCTAATAATTCCAAATAGGTTAAATGATAATAAATATTTTAAGGAACTGCGAGAAAAATTTAAAGACAAACTGTTGCCTTCTGTTATTGGATATAGCCCTGAAGCTTCAACAATTAAGAAAATAAAATGGAGCGTAAAGTGATTACACTTCGTATATGGAGAAAGACAAATATTTACATAAATATACAAAGGTGGGATGCTCTGTGGATATATGGCACTCCTATTTATCTTTAGTTTCTGCTTCCACGCCACCTTATCATATCTTTGAGATGTGCCCCTATTAATTTTCTTCGCCCACCACTTAAAACTAATCTTACATACTAAATTTAAGATGGCATCAGAAACACATATGTGGTGTTCTGAACAATCATCCTTGAGCCAATCATGGTTGATATCCCTCTTTATGGTTGCAACAACTCTTTGTTTCACTGACTCTAAATGAGCCACCTCACAGAGTAGTCTCTCGGCAGTATTAGCGGCAGACCCAACGAACTGTATGAAGTTTTTACTTGGATACAGTAGGCCAGGCCTGTTGCTATACTTCTTGAAAGCAATACATGCAAGGTGGTAATCATCTCGTGAATCAGTGGTGAGCATAGCTCGACAGTTGCTTCAATTGCCACGGCAGAGGATTTTCCTGCCTATGTAACCTGTGACAAAGGCCAATGAAAAACAGTTTTTTTTTAACATCTTCTACATCTAAATCTAATTCTAAATCTTCATCTAAATTTAAATTATTACTATTTACAGAAATGTCAGATTGTGAATATATGAACTCTCGCATGTTGTTAAACAAAGATTCACTGTCCTCACCTTCACAATTTGAGCCTTTCAAATCCCTGCTAATTAAACCCTGAATTAGGCATGTCTTCAATGCTGCTACAAATTGTGTTACTGTGGGATTTTTGTTTGACCCACAGTTGAATCTGATTGACCCAAACAGGTGTTCTAGTGTATCCTGATTGAGTGACCTCAGCTGCAGATACTTAAAACCTAATTTTTTCAAAATATCCCATAACAACATAACCCCCCTAATAGTTTGTAGACACCCCTTCTGGGAAGGGGGGTAATCATTTCTCCTTTATTGCCAATGTCACTGGTCTGTTTGGCTCTAATATACCTAAAACCTTTAATACATGCATATGACTCCCTCCAAAAATCCAAATGAAAGGACTCCCTTTCTTTTCTAAGGGCACATTTCAAACCTTGATTCCCCTCGCGGGACGCAGAAGTCCCATTAAAGCTGTCAAATAAGGTTTCCATAAATCCACAGAGCTTTGCTGTCCCCATTGCCTCTTCTGGAAGTTTGCCTGAAAAAAAGAACCAATTGTAAATAACAATGTGTAGATAAATTCATTTCAGCAAATGGCTATAATAAGCATAACTGAACATACCATAGGCTACATGGCAACTTATAGTGGAAGCCATTGTATGACTTAGCACCTGTGCAGCCAGGCTCACTTTCATAGCAAGGTGCCCCTTTGGATCCAAGTGGCTGGGCGTTAGCTTGTGAAGATGCTGAAACCAGAGCTGCTCACTATCTGCCTTAAAGGCACCACGAACATCTGTCCAAGATGCAACTATGTCTTTAGAACCACTACCAGTTTTCACTGCTAGTGATATCTTATTCTTGTACAGCATGTTCCTGGTGCACTTTAGGAGATGTGGTGTATCAAACAAAATAACCACTTTTTTGTCATTGAAGACAAAAAAGGGGTTACTTTCACATGCACCCAGCATCTTCAAAGCCTTAACATTGGCTGTGGCCATGTCTCAAACAGTGCAAACAACTGTCAGTCCAGCCCTTTCACAAGCCCCCAAGAAGAGAAGAGGTATTCAGCAAGAATACCTCCCCTGGTGAAATAAAAAGCAATCGGTTGCTTCCATTTTCTTTGCAAACCCCGGGCCATGAAGACAAGGGCATGATTTGCAAGGGAGTGCTTTACTCCACCCGCACTTCCCAAGTCCACAAAGCCAGAGAACCTGTCAGATTTTGAACAATACTGTATATGTTCCCTGACTGACATCTCATCAAACATCAGGGAACATACATGATCGTTCTCATCCAACCTGTTCACAGCATTTGTTAAAGAATTTAAAACATGCTGATTCACTCCAGGTTCAAGAGGTATTTCATTAAGGAGGGAGACAAGGGTTCTGGGAGTATGTAGGGTGAAAATTGTGGAGAAGAGGGAATAGGATTTAGAAGATCTTTTTTACTACAGATTTCTTTTTAATTCAATTTTTGGGCCCTGTACTTCTTCTTCAGTAAACGAAACTTTTTGTTAATACTATTTGAAGTTTTTAACAGGAATGTCTTCCTGGGGGTCAACTGGGAATGGCGGGTGAAGTCTAATTGCATCAACAATGTTTTTCTCCTCTTCTTGCCCAAATATTTCCTCTCTTGCTTTGTATTTGAAGACAAATCCGAAGCTTCCACAGAAAGAAATCTGCAGGAAGAGGAGTCAGTCAACTTTTCATTGCACCAAACATCAGTCAGTAGTACAGCCAGTTGGTCTGATGAGGAAGCAGAGGGAAAAAGTTGGGTGGAAGAGCATGGTTTAGGTGTATGAGACAAAGAGGAACAGGGAGTTGAGGAAATCAAAGGTAAAGTGAAATTGGGAGAAATACCACTAGAATCTGCAGTAAATGACATGCTCTCAGGTCGCTCCCTATTGATTTATGTTTCACCATTGTTTAATGAAGAGAGCCTTGCAGACTGTTCAGGGATACTGACAGCATCAGCACCATGAACTGCCATAACCTACAAAAATTTAAAAAATTAATTAATCAACATTTTAAACATCAACATCGGTTTGAAAATTAAAAGTTGAAGTTAATGTTACTTACCACAGCCTCACCCAACCTAACTTGGGGCTCCAAGGGGCCAAACACAAGTGTCTCATTGTGTTCCTCCTGTGATAAGTATAAAAATGGCATATGTGAAAAATGCTTAGGAAAGAAGATTAAAAGTACAAATTGTGTTCTTTAACACTAACAGAAAGGCGGTTTTTAGTAGTGACAGCTCCATTAAGAAGGCGAGGCTTCTCCCCACAGAATGAGAAGACTTTCTTCTCAAAATGCCTGCCACAAACAAAAAAACATGGGCATTTCTCCCCCTTCCTCCCAACAAAAGCCGCCCATTGGAGGTACCTGTTTGGAAAAAAATATAATTTGCATTTATCATTTTCCCTAGGTTACATAATTATTGAACAATCATCACTTAAGTCAATTTAAGGTATTGGGGGAATATTGCCACCTTAAGGAAAATCAATTTATATCACCTTGAAAATAACTAATACAACCACCAGCTAGTGATTATCTGACCATATTTAAAAAAATATACCATTGGTAAAATCCGATTTGTTACATAAAGATAACCCAAGGCATGGCTATATTTCTCTCACGACTTGCCTCTACTTGCATGGAAGACACTTGTACATTAACAACTTCGAAATCTATTATAATAATTATTTTTCTATATACCCGCGTATAGTGCGCACCGATTTTTTTAAGCGTTACCGTTCCAGAATAAAGTAGATGGTGTAACGTGTTCTAAGGCAATGATCGAATTATTGGTATTATGTATTGGTAACATAATGAAAGTGCGAAATGAAATTTTCGAATAACGCTCCAAAAGAACGTCAGCTAACTCAATCATTACGTACTCTATGTTTACTTATAAGGTGATATTAGGATATACACAATAAATCCAATTATATTAATTTCATAGTATGGCATATGACATTCTTTGAGCTAATAAAATGAAGGAATGACGATAATCCTATTCTTACATACGTTTTTGTCACGCCTAAGGTGGACGGGTTCGCTCAACCTTCAGTTTTACCCTTATTAGTACACTCTGGAGCACGTAAACACGATAGCAAATAACCATAATTAACTACAGACTCTAAGAATGAAGAATAAATCACGTAACACCAGGCCGGGCGCCGGTGTAGGGTGACGTCATGCGTAAGATGCTGATTCCGATAACAACATCGAAGAAGAATGGTCCAGTGACGAAGTATTTCTTGGCTTTTAAAATGAATAAATACTGAATTCATTCTTTTCATATCTAATTAATAATCTTACTTTTCGTAAAAATCACCAATAAAATTATGAGGATACCCGGGCAGTAATTACTGTGCCGAAATTGTGGAAATATGGGGTCAAATGAAAATAGGAAGATTATGTACACTCGTATAACACGCATCCTAATTTTTAACTCAAATATTTCGAAAAAAAGTGCGCATTATACGCGGGTATTTACGGTAATTTTATGATATGACAATGCAATAGTATTTGCAGTACAAATATGTATATTTTCTTTTTGTAAAGAGGGTTAAGCCCATTAATAATAATAATAACAAAAACTTCAAAGACCATTTCTTTCTTATTTCACACACCTTCTTCCAAGGGAATAGATTACAGGAGTGTCACTGAACTGTTTTGCTTATCATGGAATAATGCACAACCACAGTTATTTGTCTTCAGAGTATGGAATAAATCGTGTAAGATATTTTCTGAGTCTAAAGTGGGAGCAAAAATACACTGTGGTCATACTAAATTAGAATGTTTAGCTCAAAACATTATGGATCCATATTCTTGCAAATTATTGCAGAATGAGTGTATCCACTTATTCTTAGATTTTTTAACTCAAATGAAGGTATTAAAGAGTATTTGTTAGATTTCTATGATGATTCAGAAGAGAATTCATCAGCAATCACCAAAAATATTGTAAATATTTTACTAAATAATGGCTTAGATACCAAATTTATTGGTTCTTATGCAGCAGTTAATGCAGCTGTTAATTTTGGAGAATGTTACTCAGTATTTCAAAAGCTCTCAGTGAACAATCCAAATATTATCAAAGCAAATTGCAATTGCCTTATTATTCATAATATGGCCAAATTTGGCACAAAGGTGTTGAAATATGATGTTGAAAGTCTTGTAATTAAGGTTTTCAATGAGTTTTCATCATCTTTTAAAAATGCAAGAAGCTTAAAGATTATTTTTGATTTTTTTGGTAAAGAATACTCTTTAATCTTAAGACATGTTCCAACATGCTGGCTTGCACTTTTCAATGCTGTTGATAGATTGTTAAAGAAATGGACAGCAATCAAAACCTACTTTATTCATCAAGGAGAGGAAAATACTGATTATATCATTTGGACATTCATCAGGGAGCAAAAAAATGAACTACTAACTGAAAATGAATTGTCATACACTGAAAGTTACATCTATTTTGTACATGATTACATGAATTTGATTGTAACATCTATAAAATTCTTGGAACAAATAGATACAAGCCCAACCGAATTGTATAACATTATGAATGACTTGCTAAAAAATTTAGAATGCCGAAAAAAATATCTTTTTTTGGCTATAAAGTAAAGCAAAATTGACCAAAATTTGAAAGACTTCAGCAAAGAGAATTCATGAGTTAAGCATTGAAAGCCTATCACATATTTAAAAAGATGGTTTGATTTTGAAAATTCTAAATTTAAGAGTTTTCAAATTTTCAGTTTAAAATCTGAGTTTTCATTTGATGATTTAGTAAAAGCAGTTCAAGATATAAACCTTATCCACATAATCAACTGTGATCTGCTTTATGATGAATTTGTTGTTTTGAGAGAGGCAAGAGAGTATTCAGTAAGTCTAAATCTAGCAGTGGATAAAATGTGGGTGGAATTAAAAAAAAATCAAATTTCACTGAGATTAAAAAAAATATAGAATTTATCTTATCAGTACCAGTAAGCAACGCAAGTGCTGAAAGAGTTTTTTCACTCATGAAAAACTTATGTACAGATGAACAAAATAAATTAAAAATCTAGTCTGTAAAAGCAGAGCTTCAGATAACATTTAACTTTAACAAAACTTGTCAAGAGTTATTTGAGTTTGTACAAAAACAACCAGAACTTTTAAATGTGTAAAATCAAACAAAAAATATAAATTTAACATCTGACTTTATTGTAATTGAAATCTGATTTTATGTTAATAAGCATAAAGTATGTTAATCAGTTACTATATGTGATTCCTCATCTGTGGCTATACTTTGTAGAAGGAATATTATTATTTAAAATAAATATTATTGTTATGTTTGTTTAAGACTAAAATTAATGTAATTATATTGCTAATATTCTGAAGATTCATATGTTGTAAATACTTATTAAAAACAATTTAAATAATAATATCTTATCAATTTTTTTTTATTTTAGTCAATAGAAATTATCTGTTCCACTAACTTGTACTGTATGCAGTTTTTACTATTGTATTTACATAATTTCAATTGATAGATTTATTTAAACTTATATTTTATAGATTTTTGTCATAATAACTAATAAATGAGATATTCAGATGCGTTCAGCAATGGCAATATATAGTATTTTTTGTTCCGACTTTGCTTACTTGAAAGTTTTAAATCTCCTGACCTTGCTTGCTGGAAAGGTGGCAACCCTAATTCTCTATGCAAAAAATCTCTCAAATCTATGGTAAATGTGTCTATATAGTAGGTCTCCTGGTAAAACAATTTTCTCTGTTTGAAAAATTCTTACTCTATCCTGTGTGTACATCCTTAATTGTGCAATATTTGTAAAAAATAATCCTATAATTCCCATGAATTCCACAGTTCATGATTTTCTTACCCATGAAAGAATGTCAATGTAAATGGTAATTCTCTTTCTCTATGTAAGCAAGGACCTCATCATTCTGCCTCCATGATTTTTAACCAAGTGTCCAATTATATAAAATCTCTCCACTATCTTTAAAAATATATTTAAGAGACTATGTAAAAGTTATTGCTGTATAAATGAATTTTTAAATGATGATTTCTCTGTATAAAACTATGTTTTGCATCAATTATAAGTATATTGCCAAATTTTGTTTATGTCCTCGACAATTTTGTCATGTTTTTGACCAATTGAACATTAATAAAATAATCAATAATAACAATAAAGACTAAGAAATAAAAACGATCCTGTAGAATAGATGAAATTCATTTTTAGGTTGGTTTCTAAAGAAAACATAGCCTAATGAAATGGTCGTGTCTGTGTGTGTGTCCCACTGACAACTTTATCAGCAATGGACCGATTTTCATGAAACTTGGTATGAGGCCCGTGCTTCCAGAGTCCACCTCCAGGCTATATTTTATTTGGCCAAGATTGAAGTCTCGGGTTCGATTCCAGGAACATTTTTTCCCTATTTGTTTTACATAGGGAATCTCAAATCCATCATGCAGAGATTTTTTTCTTTAATACTTTAAAATATCTCAAAATTGTGATATTGGAGTGAGGTTTGTAGTGTTATAAGGGGAAAAGAATGTATATTCTAATTCTTTTCACAGAATTCTGATAATTGATTGTATTTTCCTGAGTTTCTATTAAAACATAGCGTTTTTGCATTTTAATTTGCATTTTATTGGATTGTTGCCATGGAGACGATTATTACCGAACATGTCTTGAGCATATGACTGAACAAATGGGTTATTTTCTTTTCCACTCAACTACCCTTCAGCAATGGACAATTGATCCATATATATGCTTATAAACAGTAAAATTTATTATATTGTTTATTAATAAACATGCAAAATATAATATCAGAAAAAGATTTTGACATTGCTTTTAATATCGATTATCAATTTTTATTTATCATTGATAAACTATGAATTACAGATGGTATTTATGCTATGAGAATTTTTTGGAGTGACTAACATATACTGAAACATTTCCTAACAATATATGTAATCAATTTTGAACGTCAACTTTGGGAAACCGGTTGAATTTCTTTATGTAAAGAGGGAGGGTTACCATGGTAATGAATTTTTTGTAAGGGTTTCATTCTCAGATAGCACATCAGTAAACACTTCACAGGTATATTGTTCCAGATTTACTTTACCTTTTACAATACCCACACTTAGTCTTCATTTATCACTGCTCCAGATGTCAATATTCATTTAAGAAACTTATTCAACACTTGCATTGGCAAACACAAGGCAGCTTCAATTATAATTCTTAAGATTCTTACTTAATTCTTTCTTAAAAAATGAAATAATTCTTCAAAACTTATTTCCTGTTCCACTTTTATCTCCTGACAACCACCAAAATTTCAGAGAACTCTTCTCCTGTAAGAAAATGTAAGATTTAATACACAATACAGTGGAAACCAGCACACAGAAAATGTGACCTGTTGAAATGCCAAGGAAAGAGCAACACCATGGAAGCAAAGCTGTAGGTCAGAGAAATGGTCAGCAAGCTACAGTACAACCTCTTTAATGTATGTTCCTGTGATCTGGGAACACCCATGGTTGGAAATAAATCTGATATCCTAACTCTTACATTGGTGCATTTAAATTAAAATCTCACAAAATTCTTTCATATGCATATCATATAACATATATGAACTTGAAGGCAAAAACTAAAATCTAATCACTTAAATATAACATCACCAAAAGTTTAATATTCTCCCTTTTTCTCTCTGCATCAACTATTTCCCATTCAAATGGATACTGTAAGAAAACAAGTTATGAATCACGAACAGCATAATATAATAATAATCAGCATAATATGCAATCAGAAATGACTCAAAGAATAAATAATTTCCATGAAATAAATTTATCCATAATGAACACCTGTAACATGATTCTTCATGATGATAACAAACTACCTTGTCGAATCTTAACCCTCTCCTAACATTCTGCTTCAATGACCATAACTCGTATGAAAAGACATTAAAACACTGAAGAAAAGGTATTCACAAGAGAAAGTATGTTGAGATAATTCATTAGCAAGTCATTGTTAGCAAGTACAAGTTAGTGCACCTTACAAAAATAGTTGCATAGATTCTGTTCATCCTTCATTATGGCAAACTCCCGTGGTCCAAAAAACTCCAGAGTCAGTCACAGCCCAATTACTCAGGGTCAGTCCAAAGAGGTTGTACTGTAATTTCAAATTGGTACCTATAGATAAGATTATAGCCAGATTTCAGGTCTTGCCAGAAATAATTTATTCATTATTAGATGTAAATGTCATCAAATAAAATACAGAGATATTTTACAAATATAGAGTCAAAATATTTACAAAACAAGTAGATTAAAAGGTCAGGTCAGAGAAGTCACAATCAAAGTACTCATCAATTGAATGCGAGACTTAGAGATTAGTCATTTTGCAATAATGCATCTAAAATTGGGAGTGCTTGTTAGTCTAGCAGTAGATGGTAACATAATAAAAAGTCTGATGCACAGGGTATTTCAAGATTTATAGGTATTAGTGAGTCTGCACTGAACTAAATCCAAGTTATTTTTCTTTCTAGTGCTATGGGAGTGAATATAACATCTAGGAGGGTAGTCATTGAGATTTTCTTTGACGTACATTAAATTACAAAATATATAGAGACTATGCAATGTCATTATACCTAGTTGCTTAAAAAGTGGTTTACAATGTTCTTGAGGGCCGCAGCTAGTCATAACTCTAGTTGCCTTTTTTTGTAAAGTAAAGACGAGTTTAACATCAGCAGCATGTCCCCAGAGCTTTCATGACACATTTTTTAAGCTTCCGAAGCAGATACAGAGATCTTGACAGTTTCTTACAAACAGCTGATACATGACTGCTCCAGTTAAGCTTGCAACCAATGTAAATACCAAGTAGTATTACGGAGTCATTTTCATCTAGGTTTTTAAGGTTGCAGAATAAGTGTTGAGTTTTGTCATTATTAAGAAGAAATTGGTTGGCAGTGATCCAATCACTTGCTTGGCTTTGGATAACTGTGGACAATAAGATGGACTCACAGGAATTCTTGCATCTTTGGGCAAAGGGTATATCATCAGCATATAACACAGATTCAGAAGTAACATTGACAGATAGATCATTAATCATAATAAGAAATAGCAAAGGACAGAGTACAGAACATCATGCTTTGCACTCAGGAAATCAGACTGAATACCATTGACTTCAACTATTTGTTTCCTATTTGATAAATAACTACACATAACTTTCAGTTCAGAACCTTGTAAACCATAGTACTGCAAATTTTTCTTGAGAATGGAGTGGGAGACATGGTCAAAGGTGGATGAAAGATCACACAGAATTAGAGAAATACAGTGCCTTTCTTCAAAGGCCTCCAAAATTTGTTTGGTTACATATTCAACAGCTTGTACAGTAGATTTACCAGGTCAAAAATCAAATTGTGAGGTGGAAAACAGGTTGTTGTTCTCAAAATGAGCAAGGATTTGGGTGTTAACAATGGTTTCAAAAATTTTAGCAACAACAGGAATAATGGAAATAGGCCGGTAACTGCCTGGAGAATTTTTGTCACCTCTTTTGTAGACTGGAATTACCTTAGAATATTTTAGGGCTTCAGGAAAACAACCAGATCGAAGACAGGTACTGATAACAATTGAAAGGGGTAAAGCAATAAAATTAATTACATGCTTAATTATAACATTTGTTAGTCCAGAGATGTCCCTACTCTTAGAATTTTTGAAACATTTAACAACTTTAGAGATGTCAGAGGGTGTAACATATTTCCATCGAAATGATGCTGAATTGACAGGAAGGTTATTAAGCAATTCAGTAGCAGTAACATTTGGTTTATTAACACGAAAGAATTCTGTCAACAGAGCTAACAAAGTAATTATTAAGTTCATGAGGATTCACAGGAATATCAGTGGGGGTATGTGCCATAGCCGTTTCACTTTTAATAATGGACCTGGCAGTCTAAGATCTATGATTAATGAAATTAGTGTTAGCTTTAAGTTTTGCTTCAGATAGTTTACTGAGATAATATTTATTTAGATCTTTGTACATTTGTTTACGATCTTCAGTCTTCATTGATTTATAGGCACGATGTACATGGATTAATTGATTTCTTAAAATTCATTTTCAGAAGTAAACCACTTATTTTTGTGTCTTACCATGTTTTAGTTGTACAGTAAACTTTTGAAAGAACGGCACTCAGAAGAACGGCACATTCGAGATAACGGCACTTCTCCCACCACTTAAAAAAGTGCCACTAAAGTGTGGTGGCCAGAAACGGACACTCAACTCATTTTTACAAATGCTATTGCAAGTGCATATAAGTGCTATAAGTGACAGTTAAGTTTTCACTGCCGTCCCATACGGAACGTGCGTCACTTGCTGATTCACAGTTGTTTTATTGTTTTAAATATTTAAAAACAAGTTATTTACCCCTTAAGTATGTCTCCTAAACGTGATCAACTTGATTCTACAAAGAAGAAAAGAACAACATTAAAACAAAGTGATACACTTGAAATAGTTAAGAAACTAGAACGGGGTGTAAGTAGAAGTAGGAGTGTTTTAATGAGAGGTTATAATATTGGATTGCCAACACTGTATGATATTAAGCATTCGAAGGAAAAACTTTTAGAATTTACTAAGTCTTCTGAGCCTAACAATATGATTGCTGATAAAAAAGTCTTCATAAGCCAAAGTTAGAAAAACTTGATCAAGTTTTGCACGAGTGGTTTTTATTAAAACGCTCACAAGGTGTTGCTACTTCAGGACCAATAATTGTTGCCAAGGCAAAAGATGGTACAAATGGGAATAAATACCGAATGTACATTTTTTGATGGATGGTTAACTAATTTTAAGAGCCGTCATGGAATTAGAAACTTGGATATTGCTGGTGAGAAACAATCTGCTGATGTGGAGGCAGCCAAACAATTTAGTATTACTTTTGAGCAGCTTATTAAGGATAATAACCTGACAGCTGATCAAATATACAATGCAGACAAAACTGGGCTTTACTGGAAGTGTTTTCCAACAAAAACTCTGGCTAATGGGACTGAGAAAAGTGCTAGTGGTTTCAAGCAGAATAAGGAACGAGTAATTGTTCTTGCATGCGCTAATGCTTCTGGCCAACACAGGATTAAGATTTTAGTAATTGGAAAATTCGCTCGTCCTTGGCATTTGAAGGGACTTATTCATTTACCAGTTATTTATAAATCTCAAAAAAATGCAGGGATGGATAAAGACATTTCTTGATTGGTTCACTCACAATTTTATTCCATCAGTTAGAGAGAACTTTCGAAATTTGAAAAAACCTCTAAATTCTAAGTGTTTTACTTTTGGATAACTGTAGGGCTCACCCACATGAATCACAATTGGTATCTGATTGTGGGAATATCTTTTGCTGCTATTTGCCACCTAATGTAACGTCTTTTATACAGCTGATGGATCAGGGAGTTATAAAAAATTTAAAATGCCATTACAGAAACGATTTCATGAAAAAAATGATCAACAAAGACACCCCTATTCTGGACTTTCAATGAAGCTTTAAAATTAAAGATGCTCTGTTTTCAATAGCGATAGCTTGGAATGCAGTAAACCCCATAACTCTGATGAGAGCTTGGCAGAAATTGTGGCCAAAGGTGATTTCGCCCGATTTATCATCTGATGATGAAGAGTTTACAGGTTTTAATTATATCCCTATAAAAAATCTAAATGCTGGAGACATTGAAGAGTGGATTGCTGTTGATGAAGAAGCAGATATAACACAATCTTTCTCGGATCAACAAATCATCGACAGTGTTATTAATCCTGCGAAGCTAAATGATGATGCTGATGGTTCTGATGACGATGTAAATATTTCGAAAAAGAAGATATCTTGGGCTGTGGCCGAAAAATGTATGGAAACTGTACTATCGTTTATGGAACAAAAGCCAAACTTTAGTGCACAAGAAGCTATGCAGGCACACATGCTGCAAAACGTAATGATTAACAAAAAACAAGCATGCTCCAAACAAGGTGATATAAGAAAGTTTTTTAAAGAAATGATTTGTGCTAATTCACAAGAAAGTGTTGCATCAACTTCTGGAATCGATCATGTTGATACAATGTAAGCAGAACTGTTAAAAGACAGTTAAACAATGTTTTTTATATAATTCTTTTTTTACACAATTTAGTGAAAACTGTATCTTTGTACATAAGCTAACAGTATGTTATGTGATCTATTTTTTCAAATGTTCTTTAAACACATATGTAACGGTAATCTTTTTTCTTCAAATACTTTTTTGGAATGTTCTATTTTGTTACATATCTTTTGTAACATATTTCAGTATTTACTGTGATTAAACTGGCAATTACTCTTTTGTTTTTTTTATTGTCACTTTTTTGTTCATTTCAGCATTTCAGTGACTATGTAGTGCATTATTTTTCTCACTGGGGGTGTTACTATCTTTAGCCATAAGATAATGAGGCTGTTCTGCCACCGGTTCCTTATTTTAATCTGCCTTCGAAAAAAAACTCTTGAAATAACGGAAAATTTGAAAGAGCGGCACCATCCGATCCCCAATGGTGCCGCTGTTTCAAGAGTTTACTGTATTCATTTTAATGGAAATGAATATTGAAATATAGAAATAAATATGTCAAAAACCAATGTGAAATTTAACAGATCATCCTCATAACAGAGTAAGGAGACCCAGTCAATGGATGATAATAGAAATTTAAAGTTTTCAACACCATGAAGAGTGAGTGGTCTGGAATACTTAGATTTGGAAGTGAATTTTGTGGAGGTGTTATTAAATGGAGTATTTACATTAAATACAATGGCACAGTAGGCAGAAATTAATGGATCAAAAACTTCTAATTTATAATTTTGTTTATCATAGGTAGTAATGATACTGTCAAGACAAGCTGACTTCCTTGTTAGTACACAAGTAGCACAGTAAAGATTAAAGGATCTGAAAAGGTTACTAAGCATTGTGCTATTCTTTGCTATATAATGCATATCAACATGAAAGTCAGCCCCTATGATAATGACCTAATGGCAAATTAATTACAGATAGTAAAGCAATTTGTAATAAAATTGCTGAAGCCTTCCAAAAACTCCCTAATCCTGTTAATTCTTCAACATTAAACCATTCTCTAACACCATCATGAAACTATGGTCCAGCAAATTCAATATATCTCTACCCATGTGATGAAAAGGAGTTAATATTCTTCTTAAAAAAAATTAGTAATAGCCCTGCCCGAGGAATTGACAATATACCAGGGAATCTACTATCTGAATGTAAAGATTCAATAATCAAACCCCTCCTGTACTTAATAAATGAATCTCTCTGTTTGGGCATATTCCCAAATTCCCTAAAATCTAGTAAAGTTATACCAGTTTTTAAAAATAAGGGTGACATAAAGGATGTGAATAATTATAGACCTATCTCCCTTTTACCTCAGTTTTCAAAATTGTTTGAACTCATTTTTTATAATCGGTTGTTACCATACATAAATAAATATAATATCCTTTCTACTTCTCAATGGGGTTTTAGGAAAGGGAGATCTACTGAATCTGCCTTATTTACTGCATTTAGATTTATTTCCAACTCCTTAAATAGTAATAATTTAAATTTAGCATTGTTCCTAGATTTCAGCCGTGCTTTCGATATGGTTGACCATCCCATTCTTCTACGCAAATGCAAACAAATAGGAATTCGGGATATAGCCCTTGACTGGTTAACCTCTTATCTTCTAAAGCATTCACAACAAGTAACACTAAAGTTGAATAATATGAGGAGTTCATCCATTTTGAGTAATACAACAATAGGCATTCCTCAGGGATCATTATTAGGACCTATTCTTTTTCTAATCTACATAAACGATTTAGCATTAATTACTAAAAACCCAAATGTAGAAACTGTCGTATTTGCAGATGATACTAGTTTTCTTGTTTCAGCAAAAAATGTGCAATTACTTAAAGAAAAAAGCCAAAATATTTTAAATAATACCTGGGATTGGTGCGTTAGAAATAGAATATTTTTTAATTGTAATAAAACCCATATGATTTTTTTAACCATATACCTGAACTAGAGACTTTTAAACTTTTAATTAATAACAATGTTATTACTCCAATTACAAATACCAAGTTCTTAGGCCTTTATATTGACCAGTCAGGAAACTGGTCGACACACGTTTCTAATTTAAGTCCAAAATTACATTCGTCCCTCTACAGTATAAGGTTCATTAAAGATAAAATTTCTGTACAAGTATTAAAATCCATTTATTATGGAAATTTCTTGTCTAGAGCTACATACAGTATTATTTTCTGGGGTTCATCCCCAGCAATGTTGCATAAATATTTCTCATCCAAAAGAAGGTAATAAGATGTATGCTTGGTGCATCACCTAGAACTCCTTGCAAACCATTATTTAAAAAATTAAATTTACTCTCTATTCCTTGTATATATATATACTTTATGTTACTCTTTCGCTGAAGAAGGGCTTAGGCCCGATAAGCTTGCATGTGTTTTTGTGTTCGTGTGTTTTACGTGTCTCTTCGACGCCCCCAGCAGCCTGCCAGCTTGGTCCTCAACTTGGTGAGTGTCCGCTGGGCTTCCCTCAACACCTTGTTGCCACCCTCATCACTACCTTTTCTTTTCCTTTAGTTAATATATATATATATATATGGATGTCAAAAAGGTGTTGGGATGAGGAAACCCCGGGGCCTCGCCAACCTGAAGTCGTCTGATTGGTGAGTGCTCACTGGGTTTCCTCATCCCAACACCTTGTTGACATCCATATATTCATTTTACCTTTCCTTTTCCGTAAGTTGTTATATATATATATATATATATATATATATATATATATATATATATATATATATATAATATAATGATACGGAAAAAGAAATAATATGATGAAATAAATGCAACGAGAGGTTGAGATATATATATATATATATATATATATATATATATATATATATATATATATATATATATATATATATATATATAATTTAGCGACATTTATAAAGAAAAACTTAAAATTATTTAGTGCAAATAGTGATCTACACAGTCGCTTTACTAGAAACCAATTAAACATTCATGTCTGTTACAATAAGAGGCACATTGCCCATAGAAGCCCCACTGCTATGGGGACCAAAATCTATAATGCCTTACCTAAGTCATTAAAGGACATTCCCTCACTTGGGAAATTTAATAAAGAATTAAAACAATTATTATTACTAAGATGTTACTACAATGTCACCGAATTTTTGTCAGACAAGGGATGAACATTATAATCTACCATTGTTCAATTTTTTATATACCTGACATTTATATCTGTCTTTTATCATGTAATATGTTATTTTCTATGCATATCTTTGTGATGTGTCCTATACCTACATTTTTGACAATTGTATGGTCTTTGGAAATAAAGAATTATTATTATTATTATCTGCAGCAGGAGCTCATTTCACATTTACCAATGCCTACATCTTCAAAACATATCCATTACTCTAAATTCAACAGTGGCCATGTGGATCTCCATCTGAAAACAATTAAAAGGAAATTTATTTCCTGCGCAGAGTTTTGAAACGGTAGTCAAACAAACACAACACATATTGATGAATCAGAATTCTCCAAAAGCAATAAAATGGTCGTGAAAACCAAATGCGTATCTGTTCAAGGCAGCATTCATCAGTGGTGATTCACTGATAATGAATTATAGAAAGAATTAAAACTCACATCAGACGAGCTTCACCTTTCTTTGAATAGCACTTAAATGTTGAAAAAGAGGGACTCTAATTGCCGTAAAAAAGTATAATACAAACACACACTTCAGACACAAGCGTAGGTTTGAGGGACCTTACTCAATGGCAGGGACCATCCAAATCACACAACACACGTCGGTTTAGGGGTGATTAAACCACTCCACGGGCTCGGTCAAAGACGCACTCACAGAGTATTTAATCGACGAATCCGTATTTTGATCACCAAGTGATCCTCATCAGCGTCGTCTGAAGGAAAAAAACAATGAACTAACAAGTTCAGACGCACATATATAGAGAATGACCCCTTTTTCAACATTATCATATTGCCGTAATGCTCAATCCTTTATTAACACTTAAATAAATGTTTACTTGTCAGCTGATCATCAATCTCACGTCACACTCGTGCCTAAATATCGTTAAATTAACAACGGTAACGGCTACCGCCATCTCTAAAACTGCACAAACGAAACAGCGTAGCAAAAAATCCCATGTTTCACGTACACCATTCAAATATTACATCAACCATTATTGGCTAGAAAATTACCAACGTAAAAGTCAACACGCCGAAGGAGGTAAGACGATGTCAAGGTTTTCAGATTTTTCTTGATGCTTTCACATTTATATCTGCATACCGAGCGAGTTTCAGATTCTCACCTATTCCGCCATCTACCACTTCCACATCGGTATTCCGAATGCACGCAGCTACACTGCAAAATCAATTTACAAGATTCTCAAGTCTTTATTAAGATATTAAACATTTCTGAACTTCATTAAATATAATTTGCTGTTCAATATTTCATCTAATCGCCTTTCGTGTTCTATCTTACATATTAAAGATACGTTGTTTTTCGAAACTAAAATTCCATCCGGTTGTGTTCTCGTTGAAATGCATTCTGCAGCTATTATACGATTTAGCTGCATTAGTTAATTTCTCCGGCTGCCTAATTTCGTTTCTCAGACTTATCATTACATCCTACGGGAGGTTCACATCCAGACGGGCAACTTGTCTCTCTCCGGCTGCAGAGGGTGGAGCAGAATTTACGTTTTTCGCACGCGGGCGAATAATACCGAGTCTTTTTTTTCTCGTGACATATATAATAAGGATCCAAAATTTGGAATTAAGGAAACGCGTCACGAACCCCGACCGTCCGGGTGGGAGCAATTTGCCTTCGCCATCGTAAATTGGCAGAAGGAACAGAGATGAGATTTTTGCCATAGTTCAATGACGAGTACCCACACGACCTTCCATTAAGCCGTCCTCGGGTAACACCTTCTCTCCACGAGGTTTTTATTCTATATGATCGGAACGCATCCACTTCCTCTATTTCACCCCCAACCCTCTCTGTTTTACGAGGATACGTGTCACTCCGACGGAAGCGGAGGGGACCTATTTGGAGCTCTCCTTTTTTTGGTAACCGCATCGCAGCCAACCCTTCGTTGTATACCAATTCCTCACTATGGCATCTTTCCCTTTTTGGCCTCCCTGCGGCACAGAAGGAGAGGGCCAATTGAGACACTCTTCACACGCCGCCTCCGAACTCTCCGGGACTGGTTCGAGGGATGAGGAGGAGGGTGCTTCGGGGGTGAGAGGGAAGGGGGAGGGAGAATGGGTGAAGCACAAGTGGCGACAATGGAACGCTAGCCATCTGGCGACCTCCTCGTCTAGCATTGAAAACGATGATTGGATGGGTGTGTCTCCGCGCGGCGGCAGCCGACTATTCCTCCGGAAAAAAGAAAGATGAATAAATGGGTCGGTCGGTTTCATGGCTCGCCACCTCTCCGCCCCTTCTCACTCCTCTCTGGATATTTATTGCCACCGGCTCTTCGCGGCATCCCACTCTGCGTCCATAGACCACGTGGTGCTCGAGGGGGAGACGAGGGAATTGGGACTGGAACATTGATTGGCCGAAAAAGAAAAAGTGTATATCGGGCAAAGATCCATTTGTGCGCGAGCCATTCTGATGAAGGTCGTTGAGCTTTTTTTCTTAAAAAGAAAATTACTTGCATAATTCGTATTATTCAGTTTCATACTGTGCGCTAAATTGCGATTAAGAAGTTTCTCAAAAATATTCTAACCTGGTTTATTTGTGCCTTTTTGATTTATAGCGAAATTTCGGATGGATCGATCATATGCATTTGACTTAAAACATATCCTAGATGATTCGATGGAACATTAGAGCTTTGGTATGCATACAAAATATATGATTTGTCCATCTTTCTTTATGACCATTTAAAATAAAAAAAACGAGCAAAAAAGAATGCCCAATCGCCTATGTCGAATATGGAATGATCGTTTTCAAAGAAAATAAACGTTTTAAATTAAACATTTATTAAAATAAATATACAACTTCTGTTAATGCTTCGCATAAATATGAATTATTTATGGCGGCATAACACAACATCACCGAAGAAAAGACCTAGTTTGTCATGTTCTGTTTCATATTTCAAATTGCTCTAAAATTTAAATATAAAATATCTGGAATATACTTAATTCTGTAGATTTTAGTGTATCATCTATTAAATCATCGCCACACACCTATATATATATATATATATATATATATATATATATATATATATATATATATATAATTGATTGTTTACAATATTCGTTTAAAGTTTACCTAATTTCACAAATTTAGCGATTTATAATGATGGAAATTCAAACTGATGGATGATTCGTAAAATGCGAATCGAAATATTTTAGTACCTATCCATCAAAAAAATAATTTTTCATGTATGTCTTAATACAAAAAAGTTGAATGCCTACAGATGAACGGACGACAAAGCAATAACCATAACTCGTTTTTTTACATTTTTGAAAATGAGCTAAAAACATAATGGGAAGGAATAACAAAGGCGCTAAATATGAAGAATCATCTGTTTTGCGACTTGCACCTGTGCGATTATTCTCTGTGCCACCTGCATTGAATAAATGATCTCAAATCCCATTCCAACCGACACGCAAACCATAGAGGGCGACAGAGCACGCAGTTAACATTATACTTTTTTATAAAGTAAAACTCAGTCGGAATAGATGAGGCGTAGCACGCATCTATATACATATACGAGTAGGTTGCTTATAAAAACATCCTGGCCACCTTCGCCCTGTAGTCTTCCCTCCCTCTCAATACAGAGTATATAATGCGGCACTAGTTGGGCGCTTCCTTGTATGTTATTCCCCCTATTTCGCCAAACGCACCCTCCTTCCCTCTCCTTTATGGACCGCGTTGGAGGGGAGGTATTAACTCCCTCTCGGATGGGACACCTGGCACCCTGGCCCCCTCCTCCGAAGTCGACCTCTGTTGCACACCCTTGGCCTCGCCTTCCCCTTCTCCACGTTCACTTATTGTGAGACCCATTCGCACGCACTCATCTCACTCGCTATAGAATACAGCGCGTCAAGTGAAACAGACTGCCCTCTGCCTTCAGTATATCGAACCGCGGGTCACATCGCAAACAACTAGACCCTTTAGCAATATGGAGTCCCCGAGTCTATTATATTATCCCTCTCTCTTCATCGCTCCTTTCAAGCTTCACTAGTGATAGATTTTATTGTATGTACTATAAGGATAAGATATCGTATATTGCAACTCTAGTAAAACATTTTCAGCTTGTAGTTAAAAAGAATTACAGCGCAAATGTATAAGGTTGACTTGGGAGTTCAGGTCTTTTTAGAACGTATAATCAAACGCGTTTAAAGGTGCTTTAATATCCTAACCTCGAGGGTATCAAGGTAACATAAAAGTTGCATGAAAAATAAAGCCATTTCAAACACTTCTGAAAATAGAGCAGTTTAGCGGTTTAGCATATCCGCGGTTAAAGAATTGCATCTGATTTTTTTGACAACCGCGGTTTCTACGAGCGGCCGTGTTTAGTTGGCTAATTTTACTAATATTTAAATTAGCGCTATTGAAGAAGCTACATATTAAATAGATTTACCAAAAGGAGAGAAATAGAAATGAGGATTTTTAGCTCCCGATCAGATCACGAGTTAGTCGAGAGGTTGAGATACATGGAATTCCATGAATCCTTGCTTTTACCAGCGTTTTTGGAAGAGAAATACCAGGTGGGCAGCTTCTGGTATTATATTATTAATGTATTTTCTCCTTTCTACTTTTCTTCTTTCTTTGACATTTTAAAATAATAAATATGTTTTTTAAGTGTAGTATAGGTACTTATTTTTAACATTGACGTTTACATTCAAAGATCTTGACCCCCAATTATCCATAAGCCTCGGCCCTCGCTAACTGCGGGTTAAATCAGGAACGTAACCCACGCGGTTGGCGAAGGAGACTTTGAGAAAAATGAGTTTCTTGAGCTTATGTGTTGTCACTCGAAGTTAAAATAAAATATTCTCTTTGTATATTCATAATTACCGTATCGGGTCAATTATGAAGTTGTTTGTAATTGTAGGTCACAGTACCCATGATCATGAGGCCGAAGATATCTTCTCTCCCACTGAGATCGAATGGAAAAACGGAATGTTCATGTATCAATTGCACATATCTTCCTGAACGCAAGCGTTGCAATATTTAGCTTTTCTACATTCTCATCAGAAATTGATCGAATCCTATTTTCTAATTCCAAACAAATGAGAATTCGACTTCTACTAATCGTGTGCTTTTACGCGAATCATGGAATTATCGGTCGTCTGATACACGAGGCAGCATGGCATTTAAAAAAATTATCTCAACATTAAATGCGACCTCTTTCCCGTCCCCGTGATTCACGCTCTATATCTCACACTAGGTGTTCTCTTCCCTCTTATACTCTACCAACCTCTCACTCGATCCATTTCCCCTATCTCTCTCTCTCTCTCTCCCGCTCATCCTATGGTTCTTTCCTAACACTCTAGCTAACATTCTCTAGCTCCAAAACCCGCCATCTCTCTCCCTTCATCTCTCTTATTCCTTGTCTCATCCTCGTCCTTTCTTCCAGTCTCCTTCAAAATTATCTTTCCTTTCCTCTCATCATTATCACTCTCATCTCTCTTTCCCCTCCTTTGTCATCGGTTCATTCTTACCCTCCCATCCTCTTCTCTATCTTCCTACACCCCTCCTTCCACTCTCCCTTTCTTTTTTCTCTCTCTCCTACACTTTAACCCACACACACACACACTTCATTACATCCATCTCTATTCCTCTCCCTCCTTTTTCCCTCTCTTCCTGCCATCGCCCATTTTCCACTCTTTCTTCCTTTCTATCCTTTTCCCTCCATCTCTTCCTCCTCTATCCCGCTCTCCTCTCCTTTCCCAAACTCTGCCATTCCTTCTCCCATTTCCTCTCTTTCCCACCCTCCTACCCTTTTCATCTCCATTCTTCCCCTACCTCTCTCTTCTCCCGATCTCTCCTTCCCTCCATATTTCTATCTCTCTCTCATTTCTCTATCCTCACCCAATCTCTCTCTATCTGAAATCCTATACGCCCCCTTCCTTTTCATCCCACTCTCTCCAAGGTAATCATCTCTCTCCCACTCTTCCGACCTCTCACTATCTCCTTCCCATTCTCTCCCTTCTGCTAACCCTTTTTCTCTCCCTCATCCCACCCTTACCCACCTCGATCTTTCTCTTTCCTTCTCCCACCATTTCCTTACCCTATCTCTCTGCCCCTTGTGGCTCATCTCCCACTGCAACTCACAAAGGAAGCACGCGACAGGCCTAGTCCGTCCCTCTTTGTCTCCAAAACGTCGCAACTCTTTTTCCTCCCTCTCTCACTCTCTCTCTGCTCCAGAGAACATTCATTTGTTCCTTCGATCCCCGCGGGCCATTCCATTTTGGCCTCCCTCCGTTACGCCTTGCTCCCTCCCTTTCCCTTCCTGTCTCCTACCCCTCTCTCTCCGTCTCTCTCTCTTTATCCGCTACCTTCCATACATTCCCCGTATCCCTTAACCCACCTCTCTCTCTCTCACCCTCCGTCAGCTGTGAAACAAAACGGTCTGATGTGCGGGAGAGGGGCGTGTGAAGACGGGGGCGGGGGTGGGGTGGCTTTGGGAGCAGCAGAGATAGATAGGGGGAGAGAGAGAGAGGGAAAGGATAAAGAAAGGAGGAAAGTTTATTCTGCAGAGAGGAAGGTTCAAAATGACAAAAATCACGACGATATAAACTATATAGCACATAGTAATGACGAAAGTTATTCAGATGGCTTCCTTCTTTCTATAGATTGAGGCTTTTCGGTACAACTGACGCAACTTTTAGCATGTGCATTGCTCCTCTCTTGTCCGGCTACGAAGGGGTAGGAATAGAGGGAGATAGTCATTTGTTTCTTGTATCCCGCTCTTTATCGCCCTAGGCCCTTTAATTTCGAAAGATATTACAAATGTACGTGGACGGGGCGGGTTGGGGTAACGGTGGCACGGGACTGTGGAAGAAAAGGGTTGTCGTTCGCTTCGTGGAGGTATTATGCATGCGTGTGGGCGCATGCGCGCATGCATTTTGGGAGGATGAGAATTCCCTCCTGAACGAAATTACGGCATCGTATCATTTTCCAGACGCCATGGGGCGGAAGTTGATTGGGAAGAGATTGGGAGCAGCGGTGCGTTCGTTGTTGCAGTGCGCGCTTAATTGTAGCCGAATTGAATCGCTGTGATATTACTCGGTGCGTTCGGCGAAGTTTGCTTCAGGGCGTCTTCTCGGTCTGTTTCGTCTTTTTTCAAGTCGGGGCGGAAAGCAAAGCCGTAGTTCCAAATGGGCGTGTGTGGGCGCGGAAGAGGTGAGGCATATGGGTTGGACCAGTTGAATACTCTCGGAGGCGATGGGCGTGCTTGAAGTATTCGCTCCCAAAACATTTCACATGTGTATACTGTTTGAAATATTTTCTTTTCTATTTATAGTGTTCTATTTAAATTCAATACGAGAATTCATTCGTAAAATGAATATAAAAGAATAACTTTCGATGCATTATTCACAATAGTCACAGCGGAGTTGTATATACTTATACTTACGTTTAATATATCGGGTGGCGCGAAAAAAACGTCTGATTTGAAAAACCACTATTCGGTTAGCATGATAGGTAATAATTTAAAAATCTCACGACCAAATAAAATCATGTTGTATTATATTCTGGAAGATTTTCATTCGTACAACATAATTATGGACGTAGTACAGATGTTTGAACCTTAGATTAAAAAAGATGAAGTCTCGCTTTTCATCATATCTTCCCTAATTACCAGAGCTACTCTTCTTGTGCTTCTATTTCTTCTAAAGTAAACTACCGTGAATTCTTCCAAGTCTAATTGTCCTTCTCCTTCCATCTTACTTAACTAAACCCTTTATTGTCAATCCCGTTTTTTCTCATTTCTTTTTTCAGGTTTTATAGCTTTCCTGGCTTCCGCATTCCAAGCGCTCATTATTAAATTATCATTGACAAATGCTTTCCTCAAGATAGTCCCCGCCCGGAGATCCGAATTAGGGACTATTATACTTCTGGAATGTTTTACCTCGAAATAACTCATATTAGAGAAGAGTAAAGCAGTAGTTTCCCCCATGCTTTCCACATCGCAGTACGTGAGCCGTTCAAATCGTTCCTACAGCTCCATTGGAGATAAGACCCAGCCAATATCAATCGTTTTCGCCTCTTTACCATAATGACAGTACTGCTGCCCACTGCAGGGACAAGTAGATTCGTTGGAATCGAACCCGGAACTTCAGAAGTATAAGCCGATACCCCAACCACTATTCAACCAGTGCATTCGATATATATTTACTGGAATTTCTAGCTGTAACGAATGGATAATTTCACTCTTTAAACCTACATGGTATAGATGATGTACTGTATACATGAACTTATCATTAGAGTAAATTTTGCAATAATGTTTCGATGGACAGAACGGATAGTATGATATCCCTTCGCAGACCATAATATTGAATCATGCAAAATTCATCCGTACTTAATATGACTCATATGCATGAAACTAAGAACAGCCAAAAATAAAAGTGACTAGAAAGTCATAGTAAATAAATTGCGTAAGAGATTACTCTCAACATATCCCGAGAAAAAAACACTTTTAGGTGAAGATAATATTTATAGGTATATTTTACGTGTTTGGCAGAATTAGGAAATTACTCAAGTCAGTCTACCTGCATTTCTGATTCTTTTCAGATAACAAAGAAACTAAGCGAGAAATGAAATTCAACTACGAAACTTTTGAATATACTCTTTAAATCGTTTTCTTCTAAATTTGTGCAATGGCACAACTCTTCGAATCTATCGTAGAGTAAATTGCGATGCTTCACTCGGGTATTCGTTTAATTTATTGGCACACAAAAAAATTTAATGTAATTTTGGAATTTATCCTTGTGGATGCAATTGTTTGCAACCCATAACTCCAAATAATGGCGTTAAAACGCTTTCTACCCCTTATATGCTCCTTCCTTCAACATATAAGTACTGACAGAATGGACAGCTAACTTGGTTTGCGGTTTATCGTCCACGGATTGGTGTACTGCGTTTCTAATTATTCTGCGGTAGTATCACTTTAGCATATTTTAAGACCAAGAAAGCAATTCAATCAAAAAAATTAACCGAGCGATAAGAGCATGCTTGGATATATATATATTCATAAAATAATTAATGCCTCATGCCGTTGATGTGAAATTTTTCCCTTAACGCTATTACCCCTCCCGTATAAGTGATAGTGAATGCACGCGCATTCGGTTGGCACCCGTGTCAACAGCGCAGCAGTGACTCTCTTCCTCCGACCGATTTAACCGATTCATTAACGAAAAAACCTGTCCGATCGACCAAAACAAACATTTTCACTTTGGCACACTTTCCGTTTCAATCACTTTCGGGACGACAGCAGTCAAATTCAGTGCGCCCGTCAACGTCGCGTGCGCGGTCACGTGACGGATCGGATTACCTAAGGTAGGACTCTCCGTGCAATAGTTTGGGACGGTTGAGTGACTTCTAAGCGCTCGGCAGATGTTGGCGGAGAATGATGGGGGAGGATCCGACGTAGGTTGAGAAATTAGTTCGCATGTTATCTTTGCTGCGCACGGGCTTTAAGTGAACGTTGATGCTGTCTGCTGCGCGATGCGGGACGCGAGTATAATGGGAGAAGATTGCCCGTTGCATTAGTCTTCCTTCGTAGCTCTTGATGCGGGAGGTCGGATTTCAGCATCGGATGTGTGCGTTTTTTTACCTTTTCAGTTTTCTAATTAGGACTCCTGGGTTCCTTGCATTTGCAGCTATCGACAAAATTACCGTGACCGTGATTCGATCCTTCATCAATCTTGACCAGATTATTGGAACTTACTTGCACTTTCTAGGATGTCCACGAAATAGTGTTTTCAAAACTTCAGTACGACGCTCGCATGAAAATTAGATGTATAACATTAAACGGGCATTCAACAGGAAACTTCGCTTTCCTCTCCCCGGAGAGTTTCATTCGGTCTACACAAGTTACTTGTGGAGGAATATAGCACTGTAAAAATGTTGAATTCGTTAGCGAATAGCATTTTTTACTAACGGATAAAGTCATGCCCATGAGTAATGGAAGACCTAAGTCTAAAAACTTCTGGCTAATCTTTATTTCATCTGATAATATGATAACCCTAATGAACCTGCATTTGAGAGGAACAAAAATGAGTGGATGAATTTTTTCTGAGCTCGGCTGCTTTTATTTATATTTATTTTCTCATATTTTTCCTTGCATATGAGCAATAAGGATTGTTAAATAATTCGTTTTATAAATTATTTCTTGTTCTATTTGAAGTAATTTTCAGCTGGTATCTTTAGCTTCCTTTGCATTTACTTCTTATATAGGGTAAAGCGAGGAGAGATGAAGCACAATTCAACAAAAAATCGTAGATTTTAGATGAGAAATCATGAGATCGCTGATAATAATGCATTTTACGGTTATTAGTTATATTTAAAAAAAGAGAAACAGTTTCTTTAAAAGGCTACAAATATGATTTTAAGCGATTTTTGGAAACCCCGTTTTTTGCCATCTCTCCTCCTAGGGTAGGGAAGAAGACGCACTATGGGTAGGGGTGATGGCTTATTGGAAAGTACGTGTTGGTAAACCGAAAAGCAAGATCTACTTAAGATACCACAATATTTTATATTTCATATTTATTACAAAAGTGTCGATATGGGCGTAAATAATAGGTTCAAGAAGTGAAAAAATGAGAGGTAACTTTTAAAAATTGGCCTCCTTGATTGTTACCAGCGAGGACCAACGAAGCTCCCCCAAAGTTCAGAAATATACAAAAATGAACAATAATTCATAGTAATAAGACAGCAAGAATGTAAAAGACCTTGACAAGTAGAATTTTCTTTAAAAAATAATGAGAATAAAATATATTGAATATTGGATACAAAAATCGAAGGTTCAAAGAGAAAACGTAACACACGAATAAAATGAACTTATTTTACTTATTTTTTCTTTTCTCTTTTCATTTCCATTACACAAAGCACACATGTCAGAGTAGATAGAACAGATAATGTGTAACCATCTGCCACACACTTTACACCGGATCCTGTTTGACTGTGAGTTAGAGTAAAGTTCAAGGCACTCAACACATTTATCTACGTTGCAGTCTTCAGATTGATCATCAGACCGGAGAATTGGTTCTTCATCATCTTCTGACGATAACGACTGAAAATACAAACGGCTTCTTGACCGCTTTCCTCGCTTAACAGTTTTCTTAGTTGATCCATTTTGTTTTTATTGATTTTCTTCTATTTTACTTTTTAAGTGTCTTTTTTCACTTGTTTTAAGCGTTCTTGTAACTCCGACAACAATTATCTTTCTTCGTGCATTTGCCATAATTCTTCTGTGATTAGTATCATTTTTATTCTTCTTTTCTGTGATGTGCGCTGAATCGGTAATTTTAGCAAAAGATTGCTTCTGCAAGAAGATACTTTTGATTTGATTATTATACTATCAATAGTTCACAAGATACGTACATTTATTCAGAAATAGGAAAAAAATTAAATACCACGATTAAAATACGGCAGCCAGACCCTATAGGTGGGATTAATATTCGACGGATAAAGTAAAACCGTCTTCTATCCTCCCTCCTCGAGCGGCCGTCTTTCCTAATATATTAGGATTGATGACGCACCCTTTTTCTTCGGACAAAACATGGCGAAAAGTATACAAGTAATAATGCCACATGCCCACTTACCCAACTTTGTCTACAGAAAACAAGGTTTTCATTATTGCCGCGATAAACATGCGAAATGAAAATAATAGAAATGATATATGAAAATTCAGGCACTTACCAACAACAGATACATACGTATGTATGTGTGTAAATTACGCTAACGAAAATTTACAAAACATTTTTTGCATACCTAAAATTTGCTTGCTCTTTAGATAAAGTGAGTATTTTGCAACGAAAAGTAATAAAATAAATTGGAATAAAGCTATTAAAATTATATTTTTGATAAATTCATCCTCAAATTGCGCAGTTTTGCATTAGCCATTTAGCAATGACAAAGAAAATTTTGTGATTTCCATAAATAATTCTATTCTACAACCGGTTTTGCTATGTAACTAGCATCAAGTTGTGAAATAAAATTATTCGTGGAAGTTGCAAAGCTTTCCTTTTTATTGTTATATGTGCTTATTGATCAACACAAAATTAATTCAAAGTCCTTAGATTATTTATATTCGCTTTGCAAGTTTTCGGGTTTCTTTTTGGAGTACAAACTCGAATTGCAAGGCCATCAATTGAACTTTAGCACGGTTTTAGAACGGTGTCCAAGCATTAAAAGCCGTCTCAGAGGTTATCACAAAGAGTAAAGATAGCATTTATAAATAAAAAATATAGCTTAATTGTTGCACGTTGAGTGAAGCCTGATATATATTTCTATGAGGAAACATATCTCATTTTGAGCGGTTTTGCCTTACATGGTCTTTTCCAGGAACTTGTGTACCGTGGAAAGGGAGGGATTGGCGCTACATAATTCAGTACATAACCATCGAAGTAAAAATGAACAATTTTGCAGTTAGCAATCCAATTGCATCAACATAACGACAATTTAGACGTGGACGCTTTTCGAGCCATTAAGTTTAACCCTAAATCCTACATGCAAGATTGATCAATATTTACACACGAGACAAATTCTACGCAAACACGTAATACGTAAATTTTCATTTTTTGCGATTGCAGAAAGGTCAATGTATTTTTATAAACGAGAGGTGAACTACATCAACAAATATCCAAACAATCTTACAAATAGAGAATTTTCAGTGACTTTGGATAGAATTTCTATCCAAACCGTTTATGCTTTAAGAGTAAATGAATGAAATTGAGGTGAATACGTATCAAACTCGATTTAAAGATATTCCTTGTTGATTTGTCGCGGCCATGGAAGCTGTGATTATTTATTGAAGATGTTATGCATATGTAAAACCCAAGTTTGAAGGAGCGAGAGTCAACTCAGCCATATTCAAGATCGTATGTTGAGGATTCGATTCCCGGTCAAGTATGGCATTTCGCTCTTCACAAATGTAAAATTTCCGCCATATTAATTTATTTAAATAGGAATAATGACTACAGACTGAAACAATCTAAATACGGGTCAAAATTTTGTTTTATATGCCAAAATGTGAGAGAAAAAACATCTGTGGGATTTAGAATCAATCATTTCAAAAGGGATGCGGGTTTCCACATGCTTCCCAGTTGCGTCGCATCTGTTCCGCGGATTAAATTACGCCGAGGATGCAACAGAAACATAATTCAGGAAAAGTCGCTTTCCTTGTTCATGCAAGTAACTCAGTTAACTTTGTTACACTTGTGAATAATTCACAGTTGCGCATCCGCGGTGTTTTGTTCTTTGGAGCTTTTTGCTGGAAAATCAAGGGGTAAATGCGACGCTAAACCTGGTTAAATCCCGCGGCATCCATGTTAATTAACTTAATTGACGAGGAACGAGCTTTAAATTCCGAAAGGTTTAGCCCCTCTTCCTCCACCCCCAAAAAAGAGTCAGCCAAAAATGACTATGATTTTCTGTATTTTTTTGGTGAAAATCTGATTTGACGGCGCACGGAAAGGGTGTAAAAATCAGATCGTTCCATAGTGGTTGTTAGGGTGAAAAACTAAAGAAATTTTCAGAATTTAGGTTACGTTTTCAACAAAAAACGCATCTAGCTTCTACAAATACAAAAAATGAACGGCCGTTCAATCGGTTGAAATTTAACATGCCAAATAACATATAACTTTACCCTTGCATTTATAAAAACGAAATCCAAACTGCATTCTGATTTTGTACAACTTAATCCATTTTTTATAAAAACGTTACGACCTATATCACAACAATAAGGACTCCATTATATGAAAGTTAAAAATTAATCCCGCATAGTTTCAATTTCATTGCAAACAAACAGCAGTTAACATTTTCGTTAATGCATTAAAACGCAGCGAATTTGTGAAATTTTAAGAATTAGACGCATCCTTCTTAAAGAGTTAATACATGCTTAGCACCAATAACTATGCTCTCTCATTGCTTTCAGAATTCCGATACGTTTATCATTTAGACTTTAATTATATTACATGAGAAAATGCTAAATCGTAAGGTTTGGGCTGTACTACACCTTCACTCCAATGAATATCTCTTGTGGCCTATCCTATTACATCTGTGAGAAAGACCCGCATTATTTGTCCGTTCCGAGGATTTTTCTGATTTACTTTTCTTGCTAACTGCGGTGTAGCCCTATGTCCATTAATACCAATAATATATAATAATAATAATAATAATAAACAAAAAGAGCTTACATACCAAAACAACACACTTCAGCAAAACTATTTAAAATAATTCTCATATTAAATGAGGTAATAATGCCTGAACACATAGAAAATATAGAAACATTTGAAGAAATCCACACATTAATATACTGTGCTGCACTCACTGCGGCTAAATGCAATGGTTCAAAAATTGTTAAACAAAATGACTGCGATAAATCAGACAGAAAACAATCACCATACATTCCAAATTGGAAAAAGAGACTGTTAAACAAAATAGAAAGTATAAGAGTTGAAATTGCACGTCTAATAGATTACTCAAAAGGTAACCCTAGCAAAAAATTAGAAGGTAAAGCTAAAAATGGTAGTTAAAAAATATCAAATGCACACGAAACATGACAACCCGAACGAACACATGATAGAATTTATAGATACTCTCAAACAAAAACTTGCGGCATACAAAGCTAGACTAAACAGATATAACAAGTGCACTAGACGCAAACAGCAGAACGCACTATTTAAAAATAATGAGAGAGGGTTTTATAGAGTGTTAAAATCAACTGGTGACAAACAGTCACAAAGCAATCAACTGCCAACGAAAGATGCCATAGAAGATTTTTGGTCTCAAATATGGTCAAATACTGAAATACACAACGCTGAAGCACATTGGATACAGACAGAAATAGAACAATTTCATAACATTCATAGTATGCCGGCCCCCGACATATCACTAGATCTATTACAAACCATCATCCGGAAGACACATAACTGGAAATGCACTGGCAGTGACAACATTTACAACTACTGGAACAAAAGATTTACATGCACACACACACATTTACTAACCCAAATAAATAAATTCATTGAAGACCCCGACCAAGTACCTAGATTTCTATTGGAAGGCAAAACATATCTTCTCCCAAAAAGTAAGAATAATAATGACCCGTCTAACTACCGTCCTATAACCTGCTTACAAACCATTTATAAAATTATTACATCATGTATAACACATCTAATTAACTCTCACTTAGACAATGAAAACATTCTTACTGAAGAACAAAAAGGCTGTCGCAAAGGCATGAAAGGCTGTAAAGAACAATTGATAATTGACTCAATAATATTCAAGCAAGCACAAAGACACAAGAAAAATCTCTCATGCTGCTACATAGATTATCGCAAGGCCTTTGATTCAGTCCCCCACTCTTGGTTAATAGAAGTATTAAAAATATACAGAATAA
This sequence comes from Tanypteryx hageni, assembly GCA_028673005.1. Lineage (NCBI taxonomy): Eukaryota > Metazoa > Arthropoda > Insecta > Odonata > Petaluridae > Tanypteryx > Tanypteryx hageni. The sequence goes on along the minus strand of CM054112.1, from coordinate 103,568,732 downwards.
ACCCGATCTTAGTTAATTTCCTGGAGAAAGCCATGCGACAATGACACACAATAGTTAATCTTATTGATAACAAAACAAATGTTTATACAAAGGAAATAAAAATAAACAGAGGTATATTTCAGGGTGATTCCTTAAGTCCAGTATGGTTTTGTCTTGCTTTAAATCCACTCTCAAATATGTTAAACAGAACGAACACGGGATATTTAATAAAAAATAATCAGTCAAAACATATAATATCACACCTACTGTACATGGATGATTTAAAACTATATGCATCAACACATCCAAAACTTAGTGAATTAATAAAACTAGTAGATAAATTTTCGACAGACATTAAAATGGAATTTGGACTGAATAAATGTAGAACGCTAAACATAAAAAAGGAAGAATAGAACCCTTAGGATTCGAAACAGAAAATCAGGGAATAATAGAACCTATGGATGAATTAGAAATGTACAAGTATTTAGGATACGAACAGTCAAAGAAAATAAACCATACTGATATTAAGAAAAATCTGACAATAGAATTTACCAATAGACTTAAAAAGATACTCCACACAGAATTAAATAGTAAAAATATGACAAAAGCTATTAATACTTTTGCCATTCCGGTTTTAACATATTCATTCGGTATAATAACTTGGACAGACACAGATATTGAAAACTTACAACGAAAAATAAGAACCGAATTGACAAAGTGCAGAAAGCACCACCCGTACTCAAATATTTACAGATTGACACTACCACGCACAGAAGGAGGCAGAGGTATAATAGACATAAAAAACTTACATAATAACCAAATTAAACTGCTAAGGAAATACTTTCATGGGCGTCAAGATTCCCCTCTTCACATAAATATTTGTAAATCAGATAATAAATATACACCTTTGAATCTAACTGATACAGTAACAAAAGGTCATGAAGAACCCCAAACAATAGCAGAGAAAATTGATAGGTGGAAACGCATGACCCTCCACGGGAGACACCCCCAAGATTTGAGCCGATCTGATGTCGACAAAGAAGCGTCGATCACCTGGCTTAAACACGGAGATCTCTTCCCAGAAACAGAGGGATTCATGCTAGCCATACAAGATCAAATGATAAATACAAAGAACTACCAAAAGTACATAATAAAGAATAGACAAATTCAAGATGACAGATGCCGAAAATGTAGAGAACACCCGGAAACTATACAGCACATTACAGGAGCATGCATCAGACTAACACAGACTGACTACTTACACCGTCACAATCAAGTCGCAAATATTATACATCAAAAACTGGCTCTAAAACATAAATTAATAGAAGACAACACGCCCTACTATAAATACAAACCTAAACCAGTTTTGGAATCTGATGCATTTAAGTTATATTATGACCGCTCAATAATCACGGACAAAACTATACACAGCAATAGACCGGACATAGTCTTGCAGGACAAGGTAGCCAAAACCACTTATCTAATAGACATAGCTATCCCAAATACACACAATCTTCAGAAATCCATAGTAGAAAAGCACCACAAATATATAGAACTAAAAGAAGAAATTAAACGAATGGGGAACATGAATACTGTACACATTGTCCCAATAGTTTTATCGTCCACAGGAATTATCCCTACAGACTTACACAACAGTATAAAAATAATAGATTTACCTAAATTGCAATATACCCTCCTACAGAAAGCTGTCATACTAAATACAACCAGAATAGTACGTCAATTTTTAAGTTCCGAGTAATGAGAGTGCTTGGCAAAGCCCGTACCTCATTGAAATAACCGGCTCAAAAGCTGTGAAATACAAAAGTAAATAATAATAATAATAATATAATAACCAATAATATGGCCACTTACACATACTAGATGAATTTTGGGCTACCAATTTTTTCGTTTTTATTTCCAAAGTCGTCGGGTCTGATTAAGTCGAAGCAACTTGTACGTCGCGTTGTTTTTATGTTGAAGCACGCCGCATCGTTCTCACGCGCGCGACACGGAGCTCAAAAAACCCTGCTTATTCGTCCCCATCAGTCGCGCATTCCACTCGGCACGGCGCCATCTCTATCCGATTCCCCCTCACCCTCTCCCATCTCCCAATCCCCTTCTCCCCCTTGACTTATAGAGGCGCGCATTCAATTTAAATGGTTAACGAAACCTGCTCGAATGATATAAATCGTCCGTAGAAGATTGCACTCTATTGTGTCCCCTTCCCTCCACCCAAACAAAAGAGAGCCACGGCTGGCGCTAATGGCACGTCGCGTAGTTTATTCTTCATTTTTTATCTCTCTCTCTCTCCCTCTACAGGCCGAATTATCTCCGCGAAATTCACCGCGATTAACCTTTAACGAGGTGTGATAAAACGAACGTTCGGATCCGGCCGAAAATCAACAATGACGGGGATTAAAATCGGTCTCCCCTTCCACCTTCCCCTTTTATCCTCCCCTTCCCCTTTTCCTTTTCCTCTCCCTCTCGGATGCAATAAATTTAAAAAAATGTTCTAAAAGATATAAAGAAAAGGAGCTGCACAGCGATGGAAACGACGAAAAAAAAGACAGACGCGCACCGCCCCTGTGGCGTTTATGCGGGTGTAAAAAGGACGACCGTGGGAATACTCCGCGGACGTCTCATCCTCCGAGCTCAATTTGAGTTTTAACACTGATAACGTGGAAATAAATACGGCGGCAATGAGGCTGTGGTGTGCGCTACAATGGAAAACGCCGGAGGGCTTTCAACAATAGGGAATCCAACTATGGTGATGGGCATCGGTACAAAGTAAATGTTGATTTCTGGATAGATAGAGAGAGAAAATGACGGAGAGACAGAGAGAGATGGAGGGATATATGTGGAAGGGGGATAGTTGGCGCTGGGTTTGAAGGGAGCCGACTCTCTGCTATGGAAAAGAGAAATCCGCTAATGTGTTTGACAATCTCCACTCTCGTGTCCACGGTAAACAAAACCTCTCTCTCTCTCTCTCCGGCGCGGTCCAGACCGTTGAGGCGGAGGGTGGGGGATGAGAAAGGAGGGTTGGCCAAGGGTAGCGGTTGTTCCTCAGTGAAAGCATTAGTTCGGTCCAAAACTGCGCCAATGGTCCCTATGAATACCACGATGCTCGCTGGAGGGCGGAAAAAAGAGATTTGAGTTTTCGTTTAAATGTTTTCGCCTGAAATTTCACCAGTCTCCTCTCCCTCCCTCGTAATTCCTCCCTCCAAAACCCCATCTCTCTCTTCTCACACTTCCTCTCCATTTTTTCACCCCTGTCCCTCCTCCCACCCCACTTACAGCCTCCTCCCACCCACTCCCTCCAATCCTCCTCCCTCCCTTCCTCCTCCCTCTCTCCCTCCTCCCTCTATCTCTCTTCCCTCTCTCCATCCTCTCTCAATCTCTCTCTCTCCTCCCTCTCTCCCTCCTCTCTCTCTCCCTCCTCTCTCTCTTCCCTTTCTCCCTCTCCTCCATTTCTCCCTCCTCTCTCCGTCTCTCCTCCCTCCGTCTCTTCTCCCTCCCTCCTCCCTCTCTCCTCTACCTCCTCCCTCTATCCTTCCTCTCTCTCCTCTATTTCTCCCTCCTATCTCCCTCCTCCCTTTCTCCCTCCTCACTCCCCCTTCCTGCCTCTCTCCCCTCCCTCTTCCCCCTCTCTTCTCCTTTCTCCCTCTCTCCCTCCTCTCTCTCCTCCCTTTCTCTCTTCTCTCTCTCTCCTCCCTTTCTCCCTCCATCTCCTTCCTGTCTCCCTTTCTCCGTCCTCTCCCCTCTCCCTCCTCGCTCTCTCCTCTCCCTCCTCCCTCTCTCCTCTCCCTCCTCCCTCTCTCCTCTCCCTTCTCCCTCTCCCTCCTCCCTCTCTCCTCTCCCTCTCTCTTCTTCCTCCTCCCTTTCTTCTCTCCCTCCTCTCTCTCTCCTCTCTCTCTTTCCTCTCTCCTCTCCCGCTCTTCCTCCTCCCTCTCTCCCTCCTACCTCTCTCCTCTCTCTCTTTCCTCTCTCCTCTCCCGCTCCCCCTCCTCCCTCTCTCCTTCCTACCTCTCTCCCTCCTCTCTCTCCTCTTACTCTCTCTACTTCCTCCTCCCTCTCGCCTTCCTCCATATCTACATGTTCTTTTTTTCTCTATTTTCTCTTCCTCCATCTCTCCTCCCTTCATCTCTTCTCCCTCCATCTCTCCTCCCTCCGTCTCTCCTCCCTCTATCTCTCCTCCCTCCGTCTCTCATCCCTCCGTCTCTCCTCCCTCCGTCCCTCCTTCCACCGTCTCTCCTCCCTCCGTCTCTCCTCCCTCCGTCTCTCATCCCTCCGTCTCTCCTCCCTCCGTCTCTCATCCCTCCGTCTCTCCTCCCTCCGTCCCTCCTCCCTCCGTCTCTCATCCCTCCGTCTCTCCTCCCTCCGTCTCTCATCCCTCCGTCTCTCCTCCCTCCGTCCCTCCACCCTCCGTCCCTCCTCCCTTCGTCCCTCCTCCCTCCGTCTCTTCTCCCTCCGTCTCTCCTCCCTCCAGCTCTCCTCCCTCCAGCTCTCCTCCCTCCATCTCTCCTCCCTCCCCCTCTCCTTTTTCTCTACGTATCCATTCCGCGAAATCCGTCTCTCATCCCGTCTTTCTTTCTCTCCCCATCTCTCTGGGAAAATGCAACAGTTACTCCTTTTTCGAATTTTTCCTTCCTTGATTGCTAGCGGGTGGGAAGGAAGGGAAGCTAGGGGCCTGTTTGTTCAAAGTGTCGGGCCGCTCGAACCGCACAGGGCGTTTCTTTTGTTTCGGTCGCGTGTGGGTCTAAAATGTTGACCAATTTCCGAAGTTTGTTGTTTCGTTCGTGGCTATCAAAGCCAATTCGCGGGCGTTTGTTACTTTGGCTCTTTTTTCGGCGTCCAATCGAATAAAGGGGTTCGGGACGGAAAGAATGCCGGCGTTCCCTTAAAAACTCTGGAGCTGATCTCTCGCTTGATTTATGGCTGTTTTCAGGATGATTTGAGCGGAAAACCTCACATATGCTCCCGTTAGCTGGGAACGGATATGGAAATCAGGCAATTAGGCGTGGATGGCTAATGAGTACCCAATCCCAAAGGGAGGCGTAGGTTGGACGGATGAAAATAATATCTGAGGCTGTGAGCGATGTCTAAAATAAAAAAATAATCAATTAGGAACCTACAAATTTGTTGGTTCAGTATCGTTTTAGAAATTTCAAATCTTTTCGCAAGCTTCGCAAACTTAACCTGAAATATCCGTGAAAAATATAAATCGCAAGTGACTTCAGTCGCCATTTATTAAATTAGTAATATAAGTTTCTTTACTGGAAAGGTTTAAGTATTACGTCTAAAAATCGACACAAAATTTGCGATTTTAACAAAAACAATTTTCTAAATTTCTTGCAATCTTTGACCTGAGTAATTTAATCAATCTTTGAATATTTCATCTTTCGTCGACCGATGCTGGTGCTCTTTATCGCTTGACACCTATTTTTTTAAATGATATGGATTTTAGAGCCACTAATGTATCAATTCAGTAGGAAACTATCGATATCGCCTTATGGCTGAAAAAAATTCAATTTAAAAGATGTACTTGTCTCAGGTACCTCCATTAGCAACAACAAGGTTAAATTATGAATCAGGAAAACGGAAGAACACTGTATTGATCACATATACGTTGTTCTTCTGCTTCCCTGATTTATAAATATGGAATTGTTCCAAAAAGTTACGCTTAAGATTATCAATTTCAACAAGGTTAAAAAAAACCATATGCGCATTTCAGCTGCAAAGCAGACGACTTTAGTAGTAATTCACCGAAATATTTTTGTTAACCTTGTGGCTATTAAAGATACCCGAAGCAAGTATATTTTTTTATTTGTTCTTGAACACTGAGACATCGATTGTTATATATTTTCGAAAAAATTATATGATCAAAAGGAATATAATTTTGAGTTATAAAAACAGCAATAAGTGAGGGCTTTAGTCCTCCGGAGGAATCAAATACGTTCTCAGGGCAAGATAAAAAGACCGAGAGAAAATAATTCGTCCACAGAGAAAAAGCAATTCGAAAAACGCTCCAAAATCCACCGCTTTTTTCTAAATCGTTATCTCTCGAATGGGGAGCGCAAAAGATTCGCCCTTTTGCCTCCAGGAGGCGGGAAGGTCGCCCGTTCGGCCGGATCCAGTGCTCGCTCCCTTGTACGCACGCGTGCCGAACTCCCAACTATCTTACCCACCCCCCTCCCAACTCTCTTCCAGGCCGCCTCAGATCGAGGTCCACACACACACCAACACACACGCAGACGCACAACACACAAGCGGGGAGTGTCGCTCTGCCACGGCTTCTCGCCGGTCGCCCTCCTTTCGCGATCGTCAATTGTTGCCCTCTTTTCCGCCGTATTATTCCCTTCCTCCCGTGCAGAAGGGAAGACGGCGCGAACCCGACTTTCCGTCGGAAAACCACTTTTTCCGATACGCGAGGGGAAAAAAACTTATCATTCTCCGCCGTTACGGATGGACTGAGCGGACGCGCGATTCGCCACTGCATTCTGGACGGGCGATTAGAAGGAAATCCGTGTTCGCTCGAAAACAGCTGAAGACGGAGTTTGGTGCTGCGCGTCTCAACTCCACCACCGTGGAGGACGGAATTAAAAGTGCGGACTTTTGTTTCTGTTCGTTCGTTTAGAACAGGGTGGTGACAATCAGTGCATTAGGTAGTGGGTTGGCTGGATTCCTCAAAACACTCGAACGGTGCAAACATTGACGGTCAAAAAAAAGAGAAATACTAATTTCCATTCCCTCTCCGTCGTCCCGTCTTCGGGAAATAAGCGACTCGGTTTTGGAGGAAAAGGAGGGAGTCGGAGAAAAAAGAGGATAAAATAACATATATATCAGCGGCTGGCGTCGTATCAAGGGGCGACCCGTCAGTGGTGGCCGGGATCGCGTGATACTCCCCTCGCCCCTCTACGCGGACATCGGATAAAAGCTGTCTCTCTCCCATAAAACTGTCCGATGGCTCGCAAATCCTCGAAAGGTTCAAACCCCCGTCAGGGGACTGTCCATCACGGGACCGTAGGCGTTGGATTCCCGGAAGGCGACTGCTGAATCCTGTCAGGGTCGGTTCCCTGGTTCTCCCGGAAGAGGCGATCGCTCGTTTTTCGAAGTCGTGTCCTTTTTGGAAGGGTTTTCCGGATTCTCATCTCGGGGAGGAGGCTGCGAGGAACGATGGAGCGGAATCCCTGCGCGGCGTCGGACAGCGGGTGGTTCGCCGTGAGGATGGCGGCGTTCCTTTTTATTCTAGGTGAGTTGCCTTTCTTCCATGTGTGACGCGTTACCCGCGTAGATTCGGATAAATGGAACTCGCTCGCACATTTTTATCTTTTATACTCGGCATATTTTAATGCGTCGTTTCCATTGCTTTTCCTGTAAAAGATACATTTGTGGGCGATTCTTTCGGATCTTGCTGGGGATAAGGTTTTCTACTAGCATCTATCTTTTACACGAATGTCTTAAGCATTTTACGAGTGAAATAATTTTAGCTTTTTTGTGATTCAAAAATGGGAAACAATTTTCAAGTAAATTCAATTTCAACGGAAGTGTGTTGTCTACTACTATTTTGAGAAACTACTGAATGAGTTTTCTTTTTCATGCTTAAGAAATAGTATTTATTTAATTTAAAATTTATTGTGTATAAAACATTAAAGTTGCCTTTACTTATTACCTTAAAAATTTGAACGATTTCGGCCAAATTACAGCCCATATAAGCATATAGTCCACAGCGCAGAAAAAATATTAAAACAGCGATGTTGAGCGGCGTCCCTATCAATGTATAAACACTGAACGCTTTATAGGATTTATAGCGCTTTGGTTAGACAGCGGATTCGCATACAACTAAAATTGTGTTATCTGTATATTTTTGCGGTCAGATTATCTACAAAATTATCAAATCACAGTATCGCATGGCATTTGTTATTCGATCGTGGCCAGGACTAACAAAATTTTATGTCTATAAAATCTGATGATTTAAAATGAGTGTCCAATACGCTAAACGAGTTGAAGAACGATAGAAAAATATGCATTTGTGTATAAACCCGAGTTAGATCCACATGAGGTCGCATTTCACAGCTTGTTGCTAAAATGCATGCGTTTCTCGTCGAGGGGCATTCATTGATGTTACACGAAAGATGTTTAATTTGATATGGATATAATGAAAATTGATTTGATACATTTAATGCCTTACCCTATACATGGTTTTCAAAATTTTATTGGTTGCTATCAACCCAAATTTGGAAATTTTGAAAAAAGGTATGCTTTTGAAGTGTAAATTTATTGCACTTGATTGGAAAAAATGTCAGAATGAAATCAAATCGATCCCCGTTATTTCTTACAATTGAAAACAGAATCTTTTGAAACATTTTGCATCACAAAGTATCAAAATCGTTTTGTGTGTTATTATCCCGTTAACTGGGCTCGTTGCTAAGAGATATGTTTTTTTTCGTATTCATTTCAAGCTGCCATCGAATGGGAGAAGTAGTGCGAAATTTGAAAGACCTAAATAAGAATTTGAGCGCAATTCCACCGTTACTTCGGCGATGAAAAGATATTCGAGTCTTAATGCCTTTCACGTAAGCCGGGAATTATTTCCTAGGGAGCGGTCCGGATAAAAGAAAATCGCTACTCGGTGAATAAGGGAGTTAATTACTGAATTAAATTACAGCGCAGCCTTTGACGGATGAAAAAGAGGGTCTTTTGCTCTTTTGAAAAGTTTTGATGGCAAAAAAGGGCGAAAAAGTCTTAAGGCGGAATGTCGGATAAAAAGTATTAATAGATGGTGTAGCAGGAGCAACTGCGATGGAAAATAAGACCCGGGAATGAAAATTTCATTGCGCTATCTACTCTCATGCATTTTACTTTACCGTTAATCGTGAAATTTCGTCTAAGAAGTCATAGTTTTCGAATAAATTTCTTGAAAGTTCCACTTTATTCCGAGGATTATTTTCATGCCACATTTAATGTACATTATAAATACTTATTGTAACACGAGCAATATTTATTTAAGATTCGTTCATTTGAGGAGATAAAGAATTACATCGATTTATTTATGTAAATAATTTTACCAATCGCCGATTATCAAATGATTCTATGGGAGATTCCCTTGTACCATCCCTAAGCATTAGATAGTAAAGAACGTGAACTTCGAAAGAGATCTATTTAGTTCAAACCTGAAATACACGAATGCAATGTCCGAATGTTAGGAAGTTAACGCTGCGTTCACCCGAAACCTTCTATTTTTCGTACCTGTGCCGCCGTGGTCTCTTGGCGACCATGACCTCTCTCTATCTCTCTCCTTTCACCTCTCCTCCCAACATCACAGTTACCAAGATTCTCTCCCAATATCCATTCTCCCCCTCCCCTATTCCTCCTCTCCCTTTCCCTTCTACAGTTCCGCAACACAACCCCTAACAGAAAAGTTCGCACTTCGCAGAACTATCTTTCGGCCATCATTACGTTATTCTCACGGCCTCCTTCTCCATTTCCCCTCCATCCGCACCTCCCCTCTCTTCCTCAACTCACCCTACTCCCCTCCTCACTTGCACACTCCCTCTCCAGCCACCCCTCTTTAGCATTGCGTGTTCCATCTGACCATAACTCGCAACAATTCCGCGGGAAAGGGGGGCTCGGTGAGAAAGAAGGGGCTTTGCAACATCCTCCTCTTGCTCTCTCCTCTCTCTAACACGTCTTCGCTTCTCCTTTCCACGTCTCATCCACTTCCCCCTCCATCCATCCAATCTCCTTCTGTCTCCTTTCCTATCTTTCTCCTACTTAATCTCCTTTATCTTATTTCCTCTTTCTTCCAACCCCGCCTCGAGCTTCTTTCTCTCTCTCCTATTTATTCCATGTCATCTCCTTCCTAACATTTTTTCTCCAAACTCATGCCCCTTAATCCCTCCCATGCCTCATCTCTCCTCAGCCTCCCCAATCCTCTATCCTACTCCCTCTTTCCTGCAATTTCTTCCTCTTACCCTCACCTGAAGCGCCTACCTCCCCCTTCTTCCTTGTAATCCCTTACTTTCTATTCCCCTCTGTTTCTCTCTTCCTCGACTCCTCTTATCGCCTTCACCTCCTACTGGCTGCTCTGTTTCGCTAAGTTACTATCCTCATTCCCTCTCTTGGCTCTCCTCCCGCTAATCCATCCCTCTTCGCCTCTCCCTCCTGCCCACCTCATCCGTATATCACCAGAAGGAATGAGCGAGGGGAAGGGGTCAGAGTGGTCGACGGGAGGGTGGGAGGCCCCCTCGACACCCGAATGAGGATATTGGCTATTCCACTAGTTGATGACCACTCCCGCTGACGCGTCATGGTCGTCGTAAAGCCTTTGCCCGGTTTTCTCTCCCTCCCTCTCCCTTTTAGAGCGACACGTCTCCTTTTCCGTCATAACCTCTTTTCCCTCCCTCCTCTCCCCCCTCCTCGCGGAAAGAGAGGGAAGAATAGAAGGGGAAATAGAGATTTTTAATGTGGGAGGATATGGGAGAATAAAGGAGAGGTGGGATTTAAAGTCGCATGTTTATTACTACGCCGAGGTTCCTGTATTACTACCTTACGGCTGTAAGATCGGCATCGGCTTTAAGGTTTCCCGCCATCTCTTTTGAGGTGTCGCTCGCGTTCGTGTCCGGTTTCACCACGTAGGTATTGCACTGTTGCGTCGTTTGGCAAACTGAAGGGTGTATAGGCGGGAAAATGTTGATGCGGCTGCGTGCAGTATTCGCTTGCCTTGTATTTTTTGGGAGACTTCCTCCGGAGTGCATCTTATATAATTTATAAGCGTGGGCTTATTGACGCTTTTTTTGGTTAATAGAAAATCGCATCATTGAAAAATTCAACAGATTGAGCTAATTCGATAACAAATTGGTATACGAATAAATAGGAGTATATGACTCTTACGCATATATATTTTTTGTGTTGTGTCGAATGGTCAAGAAATAAATATAGTCGATTTGCGGCGGAAGAAAAAAATAGTTCACATAATAGATATGAAATTCTCGGAGAAAATGACCATATCACGTAGATATTTATTCTGTTCATTAAATAAAGCAGTCTATTGGCAAAGAATTTTGTAAATGACTATCAAAAACTGTGCAACGGGTTAAAGACATAAGAATGCCATGTTTCTTTTTTGCATTATTTTCGGTGTACCAACTTCATTGAAGTAGGTGGTGCATTTATTCTCTACGCTAAGGTTAATACTAATTCCTTAATCCACCATGAAATTTGGCAAGAGCGCATTAGTTCTCAGCCACAACCTGTTGTCATTGAGACTGTGAGCAGAGCCGAGACAAGACATTTTTGCGCCCTAGACAAGGTTTGAAAATTACCACCCCAACCTAATGAAAGTTTACGCACATTACACAGTTTTGTCTCTCATAACTAGTTTACTTACTATGTATAGGTAAAATAAAAACACGTGAAGTACATTTTTAAATATAAAAATTGAAAACTCAAAAGTTCAAATTGTCATTTGTCACACTCCTAAGTGTGCTGCGCCCTTGACGAGGGCCCCGCCCGGCTAGCCCTTGTTCCGTCTCTGGCTTTGAGCATCACCTCGATCTATTTCTACACTTATGGACTTTGAAATACGAATGCAAAATGCTGATGTTGTGAAAAGAACGCATCGCAAAATATTTTTTTATCGAGACTTCCGCGTCCGAATCGATTGAACTATTTAATTGGGACAAAAGTCTCGGATGGATTTGAGAAACTATCGGTTCGCCCATTCCGCATACCTTTTTGAGACAGCGTTTCCGTTCAGTGATATTCTATAAAATTGGTCCAAATTATTACAAAACTCCTGATATTAAACTGCGTATGCACCTGAGGAGAGCGTATTTCATTTCACGGAAATAAATCGGTCTTCAAACACTTCGATTGGTTTTTTTTTTAATCGCCGCGACTGTCGAGGGTTTTTAGTTTGTCATCATCGTCATTTTTAATAACCCCCCTACCAAGGACGCACGATTGTAACTTTATATGGAAAACTCACTGTGGTGAGGAGTATCTGTGGGTTGTTTCGGCGAAAAACAAGACGCGTTTTAATCACATCTACTCGTGTGCGCTTAGAGCGTGGTGGAAAAGGGCGGTAAACCAGAAATAGAGAGAGAAAGAGAGTACCATTCGTGCCTCTGGTTTTTACTCTCATAAAATATGGAGAGACAGAGTTATGCGGAATATAGACCACGGAAGAGGAAGTGTCGCCACCGTCGCCATTTTAATGCGTCATGCTTTGAGTCGGACGTTGGAATTTTGTGACCGTGTGAAACCCTATTCAGACCTCTGAAGAGGAAGAGACGACGGACTCCCTCAAATGCTGTAGCTATCCTCCGAGGATCGCATATGCCGCGTAAATACGACGCGGTGGGTTAGAGTCGTGCTTTCGTCATAAAGACGTAAACGGCAGAACTGCTCTCCTCTCTCTCGTGAAAGCGTGATAACGCCGATGTATCTGGGAATATTAAGCGGTTGCTTTTCCTATCGCTTCTTTCCATCGCGACATATTTCGAACTTTGAAATGGCGCAATTTAAACCGGAAAATCTCCCTCTTTCCTACGTCACGTGAAAGCTCTTGCGAGATAAATCGTTTTGATAAGGGTTAATGAACGTGGAGAATAAAAGGGTAGAAAACGAACGTCTTTTCTAAGGCGGAAGAAATTTAGAAGAGAGAAGTGGGGAGGAAAAGAGGGAGAGGAAGCGCAAAATGGCTGATTTCAAGGCAACGAGAGAGAAAAAAATTATATTTGCGTTTGATTTATCCTCCTACTTAAACGCTTTAAAAGAAAGAGTCGCTCGTGACTGTGAGGGATGGGAAAGGGTTATGAAACGCCTTCGCGTCTTTAGGCCCTTTCAAAGGATTTATAAGCTGTGACCTCATGACCTACGGCAAGGCACGCTTATCATGAGATCGACGGAGGTTAGGGAACAAAGCGTCGGAGGCGAAATTTAGGAGTTGGGAGGTTGAGTTGACAATTTTGAAAAATACGGAAGATCACCCAAATCCTGATTAATTTTCGATTGTGTCGGTTTGATTAACCATTCTCTCACTCGTACAATGACCGCGTAGCAACTACAGCGCAGTAAAACTTATGAAATCCGTAGTATGAACCTATTTGGATGTTATTTAGCTAAAAATAGAAATGCGAAAAAATATCGTTTAAATATTCAAAGCTTTAGAAAGTTTTAATTACATCGTGCAAATATTCCGGCGTGTCAATTAAGTAGCAAACCTTTTCTTATGTGGGTAATAGCCTTTAATGATTAATTGTGTGTCTCCAAGGATTAAATTTCCCGCAAACAAATAATGGAACGTGACTTTTATACCAAAATTATTCATATTGGACTCTCTTGAATCTCTCCAAACTCGTTTCTCACGTCACGTACGTTTTCAATTTAGTAAATATGCACGCCCGAGCCAAACTAAAGCCGCGCCATTTCGACGAGGTTTGGATAGCGAAAACTTTTACGGCATTCGTTTTTTGTTGACTCATCCACGAGTTTGTTGGCCTCTGCGAAAATTTTCATCAAAGTGAGATCATGTAACGTTTTTTCCTCATTCGCTGACTGCTATGGCGATCCTAAACATGTTGCCATATGTTCCTTATTCAAATTTGGAGTTCGCCTTAGATAGCGTTGCATAAATCTTAGGATATTAAATTATATAAGCAGCCAACAATATTTACTCAATTACTACCTGAAATATTCCTGACGAAAACACCATATATTTGCACTTATTTCATTTTGCACATATGTTTTTATATATAATTTTTTCACCGTTGAAAAAACCATACACATTTGAAATGCTGTAAATTATACATTTCGGGAAGCCATAAAACATAAATGAGCCTACATTATCTCACTATATCTGGTTGGATACACAAAAATACACAGGTACTTTGTAGACAACAAAATATATAGCAGCTATGACGTAACTTTGCGTAATCGACTTTTATTTTGCTAATCTCAAAGAATAAATTTTCACAGGCTTCCTCGTATTACTTATCTTTAAAAAGGTATGTGTGACTTCAATCCGGTGAATGCATCCGAATGAAAATATTTCATATATCTGCGGGAATTTGCATTTTTCCATTTTTCGTTTCCAGTTGCATTAAGGGTGAAGTGCTTTTGGTATCCGAACAATCTTTTCAGTGAGAGGATGCAAAAAGAGAGGATAAAAGAAGAATTGGAGGGAGAGGATGAAGAGAGAGGTGTTGGAAGAAAGTGCGATCGGTTATGAGTGGATGAAAAAGGAGGGGAAAGCAAACGGATTGAGGAGTAGAGCGAAAGAAGTAGGAATGAGAGAATGAAGCTTGGATGAAAACGGAAAACAGAAGGAAATAGGAAGCTAAGTGTTTTGGAAGAGTGAGAAAATTACGGAGTACAAATGAGATAGAAAGAGATAACAAGTATGGAAAGAAGGGATGAATCAGATATTAAGGACGGGTTTTTTATTGTAGCAACGTAAACAAATCGAAATTTTACCGTAGTAACGGACCCATAGAGATTGTCAATAAGGTTTTAAAAAATCCTATTTAAAGGCAAACGAACAGACGGACGGATCCAAAAATCGATAGAATTCATGATTGTTGCTAGACAAAACTATCCTGAAAAATTGGTAGCTCTTACGTGAATGCTGTTGAAGTAGTTTAAATATTTAATGTTTTCTTGTCCTTTGTGCTCCCCACTACAACTCTTTGGCTAACCCTGGAGTTTACGAATTTCAACCGCGAGAACTTATAGCCATGAACAATGTCTCAAAATTTGGTTGATCTTACTCAGGGGTTGTGTTTGTTTGTGTGCATTATGGCTAGTATATTATTATAGCCTTCACTCCTTACACACCAGACACACTTACAAGGTAGGAGGAAAACTCGGTGCAGGTAATAGCCAACTCTTTTCGAAGAGAATCAACGGGGCCAACTGCTTAACGTTCCTTCCGAAGGACGGAGCGCTGACTTGCGCGGCCTCCTCAAATCACACAAGTAGAGAGAGGACGGGACAAAACCAGATTGAAAAATCCGACCTCCGCCGGATTCGAACCTGGGACAGCTGCGTGGAAAGTCAACGCTCTTACCACTCCGCCACCGACACCCTCTCTAACTCAGGAGTCTCAAACTCAGGAGTCTCAAACTCAGTGGTCTCAAACTCACATCGGTGCGCGGGCCGCATAAAGGACCTCCACCGAACCCGCGGGCCGCATTAAGTGAGTCCACGGGCAGCAAACTTTCCCAGTCCTCAAACTTTCATTTCCCCTTCCACAAGAAATAAGTCCCCTCAACTCTATGTTGAGGCCTTAAACCCATTCATTACAAAAATACTATATTCGGCGTCGAGGGTTCTTCGGACACGCAAGAAACACGCTGGCAGCAGGAAGAACATACTTAGTACTTCAACTGCGCAGAATTTTTATAAATCGGAATGAGCAATGAAGTGCTTCTATTTAAAAAGTGCTGATTAAATATAGTACTTCTTAAATTCCTTAGTTTTACGTGAAATATTTTATAAGAAATACATTTAAGTTTTGGCCGTCTAGTGTAAACTAGCTTACTTCGCGGGCCGCAGCAATGTACTACGGGTGCCGCGGGTTTGAGATCCATGCTCTAATTTCAACGGCGTGGAAGTAGTTCACTGGTCACACAAGTGTGGAGTGAGGGACAAAACGATAAGAATATCGGATTAAAAAAACGCTAAAAAGCGGAAAGAATGAGGGTGGATAAGGGGTGAGGGGGGGAGAGGGACCGTGGAGAGGGAGAGAGGATAAAAAGGAAGACATATAGCGAAGGAAGGTTCTGCGAGAACACGACGATAAGAAGAGGAATTACGATGATATGAGAGTTTGAAAGAGACGGCGAGAGAAAGAGGTCGCTTCTGACGAAAGCGTGTTTAGCGACCCCATCAGCATTCGTCTCTTTTTGTTTCGCCTTCACTCTCCTATTTTTTTCATCGTTTTTTTCGGGGTCAATTGTCGAGTGGATTTGAGAGAAGAAAAAATGAGAGAGAGAGGGAAAGGGGGAGAGAGAGGGAAAGGGGGGAGAGAGAGGGAAAGGGGGGGAGAGAGAGGGAAAAGGGGAAAGAGAGGGAAAGGGGGAAAGAGAGGGAAAGGGGGGAGAGAGAGGAAAAGGGGGGAGAGGGAGGGAAAGGGGAAGCGAGAGAGGACAGTTTTAGCGACGAGAAAGGGTAATTACCCAGTGGGAGCAAATAGATCTCCATTGGCCTGGTTGACCGCCCCCCAATCCCATCGCGCCTTGCAGGACGCTCGCCTGTCATGTGAAGAAGGGGAGGAGGACCCTTCTTTTTTCTTCTCCCGTCATTTTAAAGGCCCACTATGGGACCTCTTTCGTTGGGTTTGAGGACGCGGCTCGTCTGGGACTCCTCTCGGACCAAAAACCTCTTGGTTCCCATAAGGGCGAGAATGGCGGCACTTTATGGCGCAAGTGAGAAAACAGCGGTAGGGTTTAATATTTTTTGTGTGTGTGTATCTGTATGGGATCCTCTCTATGAGTTCGGCAAGAGTTGGGTTGGTTGACCCCATCATCCTTCCAATCGTTATTTGATGGTGGAAAAATCGCTTTTAAACCGGTATTAATGGTCTTTTCGTGCACGGAATGTCTCGTATATTGGGTTTTATGAAAATGTTCGAGGAATTTTCATTTGTGAAAGGAAACGTTTTATCTTTCTCTTCGATTCGATGGAAGGGGAGGTAGGTTGTTCTGTCGGAGATATTTGGTAGAGGTGATTTTCCTGGGAAATAAATGTGCAAGATATACTAAGGGGGACAGACGGTTGATAGGAGTTATTTTCAGGCCGGAAATGATTTTGTGTGATGTGACGGAGAGTGTCGGCGGAGATCGATGTTTTGGTATATAGAGAAAGTTTTTGATTTTATTGAATGAATAGTAGTTTTGGATACTCAATGGCAGAATTGCTAATTTAAGTTCTTTGTGAAACTCGGAGAATCTTATTCTGAAAAAAAAACTGATAAAGAACTTCAATAAGTTGTTCAAAAGTACATTCAAAGACCAAATATTTATTATTAATGTTATATTAATATATAATAAATTTTTTTATGTAATTTATATAGATATAATTATATATAATTAACATATACTATATTATTATTAAAAAATGTTACAGAGCTACCAAATAAAGCACCTGGGTGTGACAATATTAGAATTAAGGGCATAAAGAGAAATAAAAATATAATTTCAATTTTAACAAAATTGATAACTAGCCTTATAAAAGGGATAGTTCCAGATGGTGTTAAGATTGAAATTGTTAAGCCTATATATAAGGAAGGAAAATATAAGGATTTAAATAACTACAGACCTATTTCTATCTTACCTGCTTTTACTAAAGTTATGGAAAATATGTCGGGAGTCTTTTAATAGGATTTTTGGAAACAAAATTATTTCAAAATATCTGTATGGCTTTCAGAAAAAGAAAGGCGGAAAAATATTTTAGAAGACTTCTCAGAGGTAATAAATAGCAATATAAATAAAAATTATCATATTAATGTCACCTTCATAGACTTCAAAAAAGTGTTTGACACAATCAACATAGAAGTTATGCTGGAATTATTGTGTAAAATTAGCACAAGAGAAATAATATTAGAATGTTTTAAGAATTATTTAAGTAAAAAAATGGTGAATGTTAGACTGAACAATACCTTAAGTACAACCAAGTTTTTTCATATGGGTATAGGTACCTCAAGGATCAATATTAGTCCTATATTTATATTATTTATTTAAACAATATGTTGGCGTCTATAGTTGATTCTGATATGTTTCTATATGCAGATGATACTGTACTGGTATCTTAACATAAATATTTTGAAACTGCACAACAGTACATGCAAGAGGATTTAAATAATATGGCAAAATGGACACATGATCATGATTTAATTATAAATGAGAATATATATATAGTATATATATATATATATATATATATATATATATATATATATATATATATTAGGGTGGTCCTTATAATGGGGGGAAAATTAACGACGTTTTATTTTGAATAAGGGCACCAGCATATCTTGTTCCAATATAAAAAAAATAATATTCCCAAAATTTGGTAAATTTTAGATGAAATTTAGAGGTTGCTACAAAAGTTTGAAACATTAAGTTTTCTTTATTTTAAACAAAATGCAATACAGTACAAAGCATATAAAATTTAGAGTTGGTAATTTCCATGCTACATTGTCACATGATGAACATAACAATACTGACACAGTGGTATATTAATTGATTTTGGCAAGTGTTCCCTTCGCCAAGTCTGGATATCTCCTCCGGTGATCGCTGACAACCTGCAGAAGAAATTGCTTTTGCTGTTCTCCCTGGGTGTGTAATCGATTGTATTCCTCGATCAGGGCAACTCCGCGTTCTGCCGTATCGTTAATGCAATTGATGGACCTGATGCACTTTTCTGTGGCAATGTAGATCCCATAAGAAGCCAGAGTTCGGGATCCAATTCTGTGAATTTCGAGTCAAGACCAAGTATGTCGAAAAACCTCAAAGTGTTGGCTGACACAAAATAGTCCAAATTTTTCTCCAAGATACTATCCAGATCGACAGTCACTCTCTTTGAGTGGTTCTCATTACCATTATTTTGGAGAGCTTGAATCAATTTGGCTTTTGTATCTATTGATACTTTTTTATCAAAGAAAGCAAGGGCAACCAGGTCTTCGCTGAGGTACCACAGATGACGAGCAAGCTTCTTCAGAGCAGCATTGGCAACTATTGAGTTTGTAATCTTGTACTGTTGGAGGTTCTTCAACAGCGTCAGGTAATTTAAAGGCGCAGCAGTTGGGAGTGCAGCTTGAAACCACGCCTTCAAATAGAATCTCACAACAAAAATTGCTATGTCCATTATCCCAGCTTCCTCTTTTGTCTTTAATGGAAAATGTCCTTTGAAAATCCACAGTTTGATAGCATAAATGGCTTTGGTCATCCAACAAAGCCTTATGAATTGCACCAGGAGCAAGAAATCTAATTCCACGAGATAGAGATTTCCAGGAGTCCTCTGTAATCATCGCGAGGTTGCTGCTGGTTCAGTTGGTCTGTAGAAAAAGTGATTATTTCGTCTTTAATATCGGCAACAGCACTGGCAGTAAAGTCATCATTAAGTGCAGTTCTGTATTCGGACTTATCCAGTGACACCCAATGAGCTTGAAATCGCTTGAAGATTAGTATTCTGGGCTTGCTGATGGACTTACGATGACAGAGAAGACAGCTTCCAGTACCAGCTCCAATATGTGGTGCCTGCAGGGAATGTAGAGAAGGTTCTTGTCTAATTTCTGTTCAATCCAAAGACATGCTCCATTTTCTTCCAGTATTTGACGCAGTAGTGTCAAAGCAGATTCCTTTAACTTTCTCTGCTAGATTCCACAGTTCCAAAGTTTCAACAACAGCCTTGCCCATTTCCAATCCAGTTCCAGCAGCAATTTTTGGAACACCGAGCAGTTGTTCTACTCCGTCACTTGTGACTAAAATAGGAAGACGATCAACTACTTCCTTTCCAGTAAGATCTGGCAGCAGCTTGCCATCCCAATGCACAACTAGCGGAACTGTTGGATTAAATTGAGAGATTATTTTTTTAGCTGTTGCTTCCTTTTGCTGAATGCGACTTATACGAATTGAAGAACGATTTACGATTGTTTATGAAGGTTCTATAACGTTCTGGACAGTTCTATATTGCTCTAAAAGACCTGATATGGACTATTATATAACACAAAGAGTGCTCCTGCAAGTGGACTAACGCAGGATTTCTGAGGGGTACATCTGAAAGGTTATATCTATTGCAGTCTTGCGTAACACTGACCAATGGGTGCTGCATCACAATTTTCAATACCATATATCTACAATTCACAATTCGATTCAAATAAGTTTAAAATTTAAACTAATTTAAAAATGAGTGCACCTATGTTTAGCATTATGATATATTGCGATTTTTCAAATCTTGGTAGCGACCCCTAAATATTATTCAAAACTAACCTAATTTTACCAAAATTATTTTTTTTTCATAATGGAACAGATTCAAAACGTTTTCCACTTTTCCAAAACTTAAAAATAAGGACCACCCTAATATATATATGTATATAGGATACGAGTAGTCGGTGCTTGCAAACTCCATGCGCTTCAAAAAATCTCCGAACACCAACCGTAAATAAACCAACGCGATCTCCAGGGCAACAGCACTTCAGTAACGTGGGGCTTATCATTATTAAAGGTAGTCTGTCCGAAGATAGATCCGTGATTATTCATTGTTAAACCTGGTTCTCCATATACTCCTATTTTCCGCTGTCCTCTTCATATATTGATAACTCGCTTTCCCTTTCAAATCGTCTATCAGCTGAAACCTTTTTCCCACCTCTTCCCGTTTTTCATCTAGTTTCCCTTCTAACAGGTCTTTAATCATACTCTCTCTCCTCAGGTAATGTCCAACCCAGTTTACCTTTCTCTTTCTGATAGTCGGTTTAATCATTCGCTTCTCTCCTACTATTCGTAGCACTTCATCGTTTTTCATTCTATCCGTCCATTTTATCTTTAGCATTTTCCTCCAAGTCCACATTTCAAAGCTTTCCAAGTATTTGATGTCATTTTTTCTTAGCGTCCATGTTTCTGCCCAGTATAAAGCTATACTCCATACATAGCATTTTATGAACATCTTGCGGATATCTTCCCTTATATTCCCCGTAAGTAGGTGTTTCTTTCTTATGAAAGCCGCTTTTGCTTTTCCTATTTTAGTTCTGATCTTATCCGTATATTTTGCTTCTCTTTTTATGATGCTTCCAAGGTATTTATAGTCTGAAACTTGTTCTAAAGGCTTTCCTTCAATACTTATGTTCAGATTGTTTTCTTTGCCCGATTTTCGAATGACCTTGGATTTTTCTGTATTTAATTCCATACCGTATGTTCGACCTGCTATTACTAGTCTATTTAGCATTTTCTAGAGTTCCTCTTCCTTTCTTGCTAGAACTACTTGCTCATCCACGTATTTTACTGTTCTTATAATCTTTCATCCAATTTTTAAATCTCTTGTGCCTTCTAACGTTTCTTGCAATAGACTTTCTCCATATATATTGAATAGGATCGGCGATAGACAGCAGCCCTGTTTAATCCTCTACCGATATTTACTCCGCAGGTGTCCGCGTTCTACAACCGACCTCTACAACTTGATTCACATTTCGATTTCTTATCAGTCTCCTGTCTTGCCAGTCTACACCTATATCCTTTAATATCTTCATCAACATTACCCAATTTACTCTATCAAAGTCCTTCTGCCAATTTATGAAACATACGCAGATTTCTTGACTGTATTCTATTGCCTTTTCTGATATGATTCTATCTACCCCTATAGCATCTTTAGTTCCTCGTTTTTTGTGAAACCGAATTGGTCTTCCCCTAGCATTTCTTCTGCCTTTTTCTCCAGCCTTTTATTAAGAACTCTCGTGATGATTTTCGAAATGCGTGACAGAAGGCTTATCGTTCTTTAGTCTTTATACTGCATTGCCTTTGGCTTCTTTTTTAGAGGGATCATTGTTACTTCTAGGAAATCCCGAGGCCACTCCCTCGTGTCGTAAATCTCATTAATTAATTTCGTGATCGCTTTTAGTCCTTCTAATCCCATGACTTTAAGTACCTCAGCCGGTATACCATCGCTGCCTGTGGCTTTCCCTTTCTTTAGTTCCACTATCGCTTTTTTGTATTTCACTCTCCATAATATTTTCTCCTAAGTTGTCTTCTTCAATGTTTTTCTCATCTTTCAGATCTATTTTTACCGATCCTGCCTGCTTGCTGTATAGTTCCTTTGTGTATTTTTCTCATGCCTGTGCTACATCCTTTGTTTCTGAGACTATCTTCCCATCCGTATTCATAATTCCTTTACCACGAATTCCATTAGACTTCTTATCTTCTAATTCCAATGCCTTAGCGTACAGCATATCGTACCGTCCTATCTTCTCCATTTGTTGTATTTTATCACATTTATCTTTTATCGAATTTTCTCAGCTTTATCTGTTGCCCTTCTCAACTCATTTCTTATACGTCTATAGTTGGCTCTACCTTCTTCACTGTTAACGTTTTTCCACTTTCGTCTTTTATCCATTTTCTCCACCATTTCCTTAGTGATTCATGGTTTTCTGATTTTCTTCTCTGTTTTTTCAATCTCTTTATCCAAGGTATCCTTGATACTATTTTTGATTTCATCCATTCTATATCCACGGTCTTTGGTTTATTTTCCAAATTTCTTAGGCGATCTTCCAACTTCGTGCTGACTATATCATGTCTTTCTTTCAGTTTTTATAGGTCCCAAGTCTGTCTTTCTCTTCTCGTTTTTCTTATTTGTTTGAGCTTTGTACTTACGTCGACTATTAAATGGCTGTGATATGAATCAATGTCTGCTCCTGGTAATAACTTGTCGGTCTTTATGCTTTTCCTGAATCTGTTTACTAGGATGTAATCTATTTGGCATCTCATTCAATCCCCAGGGCTTTTCCATGTGTATAACCTTCGTTTATGGTTTTTGATCCATGCATTAGTCACTACAAGATCATTATTAATGCAGAATTCTACCAGTTTTTCCCCTCCTCAGTTTCTCTTCCCAAGTCCGTATTGCCCGACAATATTTTCTTCCTGTCCTTCCCCGACTATGCTGTTCCAATCTCCCATTATTATGCAGTTAACCTTTCCTCTTCCGTCTTCTTCGTAAATGTCATTAATTTGCTCATAAACCTCGATTTCTTCATCTTCATGAGCTGAAGTTGACATATATACCTAGATTATCATCATGTCAACTGGGACTGCTTTTAACTTTATTGCCATCAGTCTATCGTTCGTTGCTATTATCGTTATCACGATTTTCATCATATCTTTCCTAAGTACAAGTCCTACTCCCCTTTTCCCTTTATTTCCTCCGTGAACTCTTCCGAATCGAACTCTCCTTCTCCTTCCCACCTAGTTTCGCTCAGTCCTATAATGCCAAATCTATTTCTTCTTTCAAGTTCTCTAGCTTTCCTTCCTTTCTCAGTTTTTACGTTCCAAGTGCCTATTCGTAAATTACTTTGACAATTGTTTTCCTCAAGGCAGTCCCCGCCCGAAGATCCGATTGGGCAACTATTTTACCTCGGATTGTTTTACCTCGAGAAAACTCATATTGTCCAATCATATAGTGGGGCCTGTATGTATTAAATCATAAATTCCATGAGTAATAGCAGTAGATTTATAATTTTCCGTGAAATTAAGGCAACTATCCGCAATTTCCAAATTCTCTGGCAATCGGCTCGTGTCCAAGTTTTCGTATTTCAAGTTTAGTGACTCAGATCGCATTGCATGAGCAATAACAATAATCATCATTAAGACAATATCCTATACATTAAATTTATGGAAAAATTAGGATATATTCTCTTAAGATTATGCTATCATCCATGTCTTTAGCACATATTTTTATTTAAAAAAATCACGAAATATGTATTACGCCATTATATATTTAACAATTGAAAAGAGTTCAAATTTCTAGAAAAACTACGAAACACAACATTAAAACACTTTTGACGTTTTACCGTCACTGCTAACAGGGTTGCTTCTCCTATTGTGATCCTTTATAGCCCTGAAGAAAAACAAACCTATTCGCTTCTTCCTAGAGTCGATAACCCAAATTTAATCGTCATGTTTGTGCTTTCAGTAGTACGTGAGAATTGCAGTTATCTATGATACCGTCAATCACAGTGCGTGATGCAATTAGTGTTTTAGATATAATAACATGTTACATATTATCGAAAGAAAATATTGGTTGTGATGTTTTCATAATTGGCATAATATTGAAAATTAGAATAAGTTAACTTATATGCTTATGGGAATAAATTTGATGTTAATTCAATTAAAGAAAAATGAAAAAAATATAATTCCGCAAATAGAATTATCTATAACTCGAATAATTGCTGCTTTCCTTTCGAGTTATAGAAGTTTCACTGTATATATACATATATTTAAAAATATATTTCCATAACTTTAATTTCCTATTACTCGAATAATTATTACTTTTCCTTGAGAATCGAGTTATGGAAGTTCAACTGTAATTCGTTATGACGGCATTAATTTCCATTAAAATCATTAAATCACTGAAATGGGAACGTATAATATCAGATCCCTTTAAAAGCATTGAGGTCATTGCCATAGTATTTAAAGATTTTCATTGTTGAAAAGAGGAAAAATTCGCACTTTGTTCCGATTAAAAGCAGATACTTACGCTATTTCGGTAGATATTTGAATTCTGTTTTCAATAATTAAGAACTCTGTTCTTTTAAATACACAACTATTCTTTTTCTGAATTCGTGTCTTAATTTAAAGTAATTTAAAAATGCATTTTCAGAAAGCCTTGCACATGAATCCCATCCTTTTCTTATGAGGTATTGAAATGGAACATTTGGGTTAAAAATACCTCTTAAATATAAATTTTTTTGTGATTTTTCGTCGGTTGTGCCACTCAACCTAATGCCAAATTTCAGATTTCTAGCCCTTCTAGAAGTACATGAGAGTTTTGTGTCAGTGATTGAGTGAGGCACAAGTAGCTATATTATTATAGTTACATATGATATAAAACCTAAAGTACTTCTAGATATGCCACGAGCCTGAAATTTGGCAGAATGATATGTTATTAGGTGCAACAAACCAAAAACATCGAAAATTTTGAATTTTTTCATTTTTAGTGGGGTATTTTTGACCTCAATATTTCATTTCGATACTCCATAAGAAAAACGTGGAAATCTGTGCAGAGTTTCATAAATTTGCATTTTTAAATTTGTTATAATTCAGATAGAAGCTCGGGATGAAAACAATTCTATAGCTAAAGGAATGAGGTTTCTTATTTTTTAAGATTAAATTCAAATCGGTGCCGAATTGATGAAGAAATATGCTTTTAATCGGAAAAAAGCAGAAGCTCAACAATAAAGAACTTCAGCTACCATAGCAACCAGGACAATGCTTTCCAATGGGAATTGACAATCCGTATTATATAAGCATCGCTTTAATGCTTTTTAATAGGGAAATTATTATTGTCCCATTGATTTCAACTAAAGACATATGATGACATATGATGACGACATAATTTCAAAACGCGATATATGTTATTAAATAAAAGAACGTAACTCCTTTCAATTATGAGGGTTGATAAACTGTATATAATAATAGATTTAATTTAGTGCTTCTAAAGAGAATCAGTGTATTGTATTATATTGCAATTGATTTGAAACTACAGCGTAAACTTATAACGACGCCAAAATCCAAAAGCAGGAAATATTAGAGAATTGTGAAAAAAAGTACTGTCGTGTTGGAGCTGAAATTTTAAAGTTATTTAGAGCTTAGTGCACATACCCAAATAAACGTTTGAAAATCTCGATGAATATGTTGTTGCGGCCGTTAATTTTTTTTTAAATTTTAACAAATGGATAAATATTATTTCACTTCTAAATAAGCTACAATTTTAAAATTTGGCAGAAATATGTGTCTTTAGTACCCTACTGTTAAAAAGTATAATATTTTTAAAATTGCAAATTTTAGAGACTGTTTTACTCTATTATTGTTACATAAGGAAAGAACGAAAATCGGTGCAGAGGTGAAATATTTAGAATTAAAAATATATTTTCAATGATGAAATATGAAAAATGAATGTTTTTTCAAGGTGAGACGAAATGCTTGCAGAATGCAAGCACCTTTTAATAGTAGAATATTTATAGGATATCTCATATAAAACCTAAGGTACTTCTAAAAGAGCTACAGAGCTGAAATTTGGCATGACTATAGGTCATTGGTTACAACCTCTGTAAAAATCCGAAATCTCAGAAAAAGTTATATTTAAGGGGTGTTTTTTACCACAAAGTCCAATTATAAACACCCATAAGAAAAGCATTAAAAACTGTGCAGGGCTATATAAAATTGCTTTTTTAAATTATTTAAAATTAAGATACAAATTTGAAAAACACCATATTGTGGAAAAAAGAATGAAGTGTATTTTTCTTGAAAATAGAATTAAAAACCATGCTGAATTTGCGTAAAAATTTGATTTTAATCATAAAATTATAAATTTTTTTCGGTCTTCAACAATGAAAAATATTAACTACCATAGCAACGACTTCGATGCATTTAAATGGGAATTGATTTTCCATACTTTAAGAGCATTGATTTAATGCTTACACTGCATTATAATCCATTTTATTTCAGTCAACGACGTATACATAATGTGACGTGATAATTTTAAATTAATTTTTTTATCCAGACACATACTAAAATGCACGGATGATGAAACCATAATCCTAACACACAAAATATCCTAATTTTTACAGAAATTTTATTGTAACATATAAGCTAATATCGTAATGATGATTATAGTTATTGCTTAAAAAGGGCGATATGAGCAATGAAACTTGAAATTGGAAAACTTGGACGGGAAGCCGATTGCCAGAGAATTTAGAAGTTTCTTATAGATGCCTTAATTTCGCAGAAAATGAAAACTATTATCTTACATAAATGTGCCCTGTGTAGTTTAAATGCTGTCGCGTTGGTTTATTTACAAGTTTCTATCTTGGTGTATGGTGCAGGTTTTGAAGGCTTGCAGTATGCAAGAACCGCCAACTCGTATATCAAACAGAGTCTACAAAAATAAATGTAAAATGTGTTTTGCATGACCATGTTTGCCTGCATAACAATTATCAGCATAATATTTGTAGTTGTAAGACACTTGAACAAGTTAGTCAGTATAAGTATTTGGAAATAATTATTGATGAAAATTTTAAATTTGATAAACACATAAGTTAAATAATACTCTTAGAAAAATCACATTCCAAATTTACCACATTAAAGATATATTTCCTATAAATATTAAGGGGATTATTTTCTTATCTATAGTGGATTCTGTACTTTGATATGGAATTACTGTTTGGGGTTCTACCTGTAAATCGCATAAGAAAATATTGAGCTCAAGTCAAAACAGAATATCAAGACCGATTAATATTGGCTGTGATTATGATAATGATCAAACTTTAATAAAAGACATGAGAACTACTACAAGAATGTACATGTCCTGATATTGGATTTGTTATATAAATATTCAATAATTGTTGATAATTAGTTTTCTAATAAATACAAATAATTAAAGATTGATTGACATGGAATGGTAAGGCGGAATATGCATAAATATGTGGTACCTAGTTAAATGAAAATGGAAAAATTCGATTCAAAGTCAAGGTACTATTATTATTCAACAGCTTGCCACAAGAGTTACGGGATATAAATAACATGTCTGAGGTAAAACTAAAGATAATTGAATGGATGTTTGACAGCTTGACCTAATAATGAATGCATGCCAGTTAATAAAATACAGTGGTATAATCTTACAAACATTCAAATACTTTTGTACACAATGATTATTTTTATTATATTTGCACTGTAAATAAACAAATGAAACCAACTACTGTAACGGTAATAATATTAACTGTAATTGACGGCAACTAAACTGTAATTGTAAATTAACTGTAACTGTGATAATGTAAACTGTAATTGACTTTAATTAAAATGTAATTTGTAATATTTTGTCTGGAATTTAGGGTTAGTATTGATATAATTTAGTGTTGGCTTACTACTTCGAGCCTAATAAGGCATACAGCAGTATTCCTTGGAAAACAGCTTATATTTCAATTAAAATCAATTGAGCAATTTAAGTTGGAATCCGCAGACAAGCCTATTTTGGCTTTGCAGGACCAATTATTAGAGTAAAATTGATGTAATGAATTATGTATATGGAAAAATTAGAGAAATAGTGATGAAATATTATTGTATTAACATTTTTGGTGAATGTTGTTATTGGATTATTGCATTGCATTTACAATTTTGGTAATAATAAACAAATATTTATTATTATTATTATTATAGGGGTGTTTCGAAAGTCGCGAATTCATGTATATTTCACTGTAATATCTACACATCAGTTATAGTTTAAAGAAAGGAGGTGGCCTCTTCCAAAACTTACTATGACATGGATGCAGAGGTGATGTACGACTGTTGAATAATGTGTCATGTACAGCTGAAGGATAAATATATAATGTACAACTGATTTGTAGATATTAAATTTAGATATACAGGGTAGACTTTTGAAACACCTTGTATTTAATTATGCCAATCATTATGCTTCGGAGAATAATGTACGTGTTTGTCGCGTAACCACCTTCGATTTATTGTGACATTACGACAGGCGTTGACCAGAAAGTAAAAATATTCCAGCCGATACGCTTTCCAAAATTTATCCTCACCGGGACAAAAACTCGCCAAATATGTCTGTCCGGATAACATATTTGTCGAGAAAAATCCAGCCCTCCGCAGCTATTCATTCGTGTCGTTTCGTGTCAGCGTTTGTTTGCGTTTATTGAAAAATGTCTTGTGGGATATCCTTCGATGTCAACTTCATTTAGAAGCGAGAGGGAGACGAGGCGATATTCAGAAACTGCGCAATTCTTTAAGGTTTTCCCTTTAAAAACCAAAGGGAAGGAATTTTTCAGAAAATGCGTTAATTAATGACATTCCTCTGAGCACTAATGTATTTGATGCGTATTATGTTGGATTAATGAACGTGTTCATCTGTTTTCTGAACAAGTATACATACGTCTTTCGTTTGCGCAGGGGATATTTTATAAAAACGATAACAAGAAATGTTTGGATTTTTCCCTTTGAACGTTTGTTCTGACCTATTGAAAGAATTAGTTCTGGAGAGCCTCAAATGATTAATTATGGAAAAGGAGCGAAAGTCCAAAGATTCAGGAGGAGAAATTATTATATTATAATAGTTTTTTTCTTTGTAATATCAACCAACAGATTTAATATCATAGTTACTTAAAGGATAGGTTTTCTTAGGCTCTCTCGCCATGTATTTGAAATATGTCCTCTTTGAAATGCATAGATTAGGTCTAAACACAAGGAATTTCAATTTGCGGGCCTTGGTACCTAGGTAATCAGATTATACGGTGTACGATACTAGAATCAGGAAGGTTCTTAATCCCACAGCGTACGCTTTATGCCCGTCAAATGGGCACGACCAAATTGGTTCTTGCGCCGTAACACTGTTCGGACGGGCGAATGTTTCAGAATCCCCGGAGACCACCTTCTTTTTCGTTTTTGCTGACCGGGTTCTTCAAATACTAATTCGGCTGTCCAAATTGAAATTTTCTCGGCGGACGCTTGGATGTATTAGAAAGTGGCGTTTGCCCCTCCCTCCACACTCACTAGCGCGTCGCATGCTGGAAAGGTTCTCCTCCTAAACTCGCGCTGGCTGAAAAGAGAGCGCAGATCCGCGCGATCTGAGTTTATAACACCGTCAAACCCCCTTCGGTGTTTGCTCTTCCCATCCTCTCTCTCCCTCGGGGTGTAGGGTTAGGGAGGAGGGGGAGGGGGGAAATGCAAACAGCACTTTGTTATGCGGAGTGAAGGATTTAGGTACATACACAGGATTGACCAAGTTGCGCTGCATGAATTTATGTGAGCGTAAGACAAACTGCACTCTTTTGTTCAGAAGCTTGCTTCCAGCACTTTCGGCGTATCATGGCGATGCGACACTATTTACCGAACCCAAACCCGCCCTCGCGCCGCCTTCTGGAATTTCTTCTCTTATTTATTCTTGGCGTGGTTATAACGCGTGCCCCGTGAACTTCTTCATTCGCTTTATTTTTTTATCTCATCTTTCTTTTTCTCTTCCACCGCTGAATTATCGCGCCGTTTTTCACCCTCAATGAAGATGCAGGGCTAGGCCATGGAAGGAAAAAAACGCGGGAAAGGGGGAAATTCGGTAATACGGAAGGTTGGTGGCCTACTTTTTGGTGGTGGGATAAAAAATGCAAACGGCTCCCAAAATCAACACCTGATGTCCTTATTTAATAAACGGCCCGAAAAGCTAATGGATATGAATATAGCAGCCAATTCAAATAAATCTCTGCCGATATTTACGGAAAAAATCCCATTGAATTAAAACGCCGTAGTTGCACAATTTATCTCCGAGCAGTAATAATTCCAACGTCAGATTATGCATTCCCTATGGATTCCTTTTGTTGGCATTGTTTTTAATCCTGAAAGATTGTCGCGTCTCGTTATTTTGTTACAACTTTTGCCTCATAGTAACTATGTGAATTATGTGTATTCAACGAGTGAGTAATTAAAATACGAATATTTTATAACGCAAAGTAAAAATTATTTTTGATGATTATTTGAGATAATAGAAAATGTTTGTGTTAATTAATTACTAGTCATATTTTTACAGCTACCTACATTGATACTAATTTTAGCATACTTCATCGTTAATCATCCATTCAAATCATGAATAATAATGACAAATTGCTTTAAATTGACAGCTTTGAATAAATTGTATATATTCATCATGCTAAAAGTAATTATAACGAGTTATGAAATCTTCAGCCAAGAGTTTATGTTGTCTATTTTAATAATTTAATTGGTTTAGTTCCGTGGAATTTTAACTTAAATTTGAAATTTGTTGACACTGCATCTGATGATGCCGGTATTACTATCTATAAAACGGCTGAGAGAACTAGATGAGCCTTTTACGTACAAATTAGCCCGACTCGGTGGGAATTCACTGATTCTAAAAATTACGAAGTTAAACGACCCATTAGTTACCACTGAGCTAAAATACCGTTTTTTTATCTTTAACCGTTGCCTTGATCATCAGTGGGAGTCAAACCATAAGGTTCCATTAATTCACATCTGAAACTATTTCTTTATTGGCTTTGGAATGATCCACTCATGAATCAATCCACGAAAAAATTCATCGGCAGATCAACCAGGAGGCTGAAGTGTCGTCGCATATAAATCCGATAGTCGCAAATCCTCATGCATCCACAAAGGTATACGTTTTGAATTTTAAAATTAAAACTTTCGATGTGCTATTTTTCCCGCGGACGAACTGTTAATTTGTTTCACTCCTGTAGCATAAATTTAAGAGTCTCGGTAGGTTTCTCCGCGGTGGCAAAAATCACACAATCCGTTTATGCAAATGATCCACAACATTCCGACGATCCAACGTCATTGCGACGAATAAAACTCCAACCTGTCATTGTTCGGCCATGACCCAACATTTTTACGGTTTAAATTCCCTTCACTATTAAATATATCTTAAAACTCTCATTAAACCTTCATATTCCTCGACCTAATCCTTTTCGAAAACACGGCGACTACAGTCAGCTGATATATTAAAAATAAAAATAAACCTTCCCCAGCAATAGTTGAAGGCTTTATAAACACATACACACATAAGTATAAGAGAGCCTTTCTTGCAGTTGGAGTGCTCATAACTTTGAATTCATTGCTTTTCCAGACATTCCTCAGGAGAGAAAGAAAAGAGAGAGAGAGAGGAGCTTATCTTGTTGAAACAAATAAAGAAAACTATTCCGGCCCTTCGGGTAAAGCAAGTCTTCTCCTACTCCACTCCTTTTTGCTTATCCAATGTGATTTTTTGACTCTTCGCGGAGTTCTCGGGTTTATTTACGTTTTACTTTAGGGATGGGGAATGGAGCTCTCTGCTTTATGTTTCCATTTTCCTGGGATCTAAAACACAGGGTTACTTGAAAAATGAAGGGACTTTCATGGAAGAAATTGCGCTTTGGAATCTCCTGGAGAGATATCCAGTATGGAGAGAGAGGACCAATGCCAAGAATTCTAGGTTTTCAGGAAGAGACTTCCAAGCCATAAACCAAACTTCCCCGCTTCCTCTGGATTCAAGATGGACCAATTTTCTTTTAAAATTAGATATCCGTTTCCGTTTTGGTGGCCTCGCATGCTTGCGTTCAAAGAGAAATTAAAATACGTCCTCTTGATGAGACATAAACCGTCTGAAGAGGTTTATTTTTTCGCCGGGACGAGTTCCCTGCACGGAGAAAGAAAGAGATTTTAAAAATGCGTTTTTCATCCGTCTGTCTGTCGCAGGATGCGGTGTCCGATTCCAACGACTACATCAATCGTGTGCTCGAAACGCTCCGCTGTGGAGTTCTTTTTCTTTTGAAAGAGAATTCCATTTCGCTAGGATGTGTTCTATTCGGCATTTTTTCATTACTAGTCCCAGGAGATTCAAGCGACTGATTTCCGTATGAATTTGCGTCCATACATTAATCGCGATTTTTTCGTATGTGACGTCAAACTGAGTGGAAATCTTCATTTTTTCATTACTGACCCTTCCGTAACAATCAAGGATTAATTGAAAATTTTACAATGCAAATCTTAGCGTTTGAAATAGAAAGTAGCTGGGCTTGCAAGTTTATTAAAATAAAACATTCGATGTAACGCGCATTAAATTCGTTTTTTAATCTCACTAATGTTTTTTAGGCTCAAATTAAAAATTTTAAAATATTTTTTCTCCGTTTATCGTTTGAATATCAATACCTGGTTTTATTATTCTTGGATATCAATTACGCTGAGTGAACACGAAATGCATAATGAATTAGGGAAATAAAAGTACAAACCCTCATGTTACCCGCCAAATGTTGGGAATTACGCTTAAAACTCCGACTGATAAGGTTCCCCCAAGGAAAATTTTCTCTTCAGCGAGAAATTTTATCAAGGCTCCCTGGCATCTAATGTTTCGCAAAAACCCTTCCTCCTGACGCAGTGTTTGAAATGTCGTCATCTCGGAAGATTCCTTGCGAGTCTTGTAGGCGACACGCTTGTTTTGTTCCCGTTCCGCGCTCCCTCGGGAGAAAACGTATAATGGCGGATAATACGGCTACTTAAACCAAACTTCCTTTTTTATCCCGCGATGGGAGGATCGTGGTGTGAACTAACTCTCTACGACTTCTCCTTAAATTCCTAAACTGTCATTCAAAAAACACTTGCCGAGAAAGAGAGATTCCTCCTTCTGTATCTATCCAGGGTTTTTAGCCTTCCGTATCCCTTCAACCGTCAGCACCACCTTATATTCCGAGCATCGTATACGCTTCCATTTTCGGAATTTCACAGACCATTTTGGACCCATTCCTTTCGAATTGCACGCAGACACTATATGCGCAATACGTTACACAAGTCTATCCTTAGTTATTTTGCGTTTTACTATATCAAGTACACAGTATCAATTTTCGCATGATTTCGTTTTTCGGCATTTTCAAGTTTCTGCGATGGTAATATTATTAGAAAGGAAAAGAAGATATTATTTGGAATTATTGATATCTTCCAAGAATTTGACTTTTTTGGAGGAATTTCATTGAGAAATAAACATATAGAAAAATTATTAATAATAAATTACTAGTTGTATAGAACAGTATGGATGTTCTTGAGCAGTTTGTAGAAACAGAAACCGTCTATAAAATAAGGTTGCGAGATATTTAGAGAAGCATTAAAGATTTCACAACTTGATATGTGTGAATATTCACAATCAATACTAAAAACTCAGAAATTTATTTAGGAACAGAGAACTACAGTAAACTTAGTTGTTCTAATAAAAATGGCTTCCTGATCGTTGGTTGTCCATTCGGTTTTTAACTTTCGAATGACGAACTACGTGCTTTCGATAATGCTACATGCAGTTATCCGTGGGAAAATGTTGGCCTCTTAATGAAAAGCACACTTTCGTCCAGTATCTATCTGAGCCAGTGATTTGCTTGTTAATTCAAAGGTTGGCCTTAATGTAAATTGCCTTCTCTTCAAATGGAACGTGCAAACCACAGTCTGACGGCAACAATGTGGCATCTGCATCTATACATGTAACCTTCCAATTCACCAAATTAGTGGGTGTCAGGGAACGCAATTCATCAATGCGTGATATCAACACTCATACCAGCAGTAGTTACTGCCTCTATGACGTTCGTATGAAGTGACTCTATTAAG
This sequence comes from Tanypteryx hageni, assembly GCA_028673005.1. NCBI lineage: Eukaryota > Metazoa > Arthropoda > Insecta > Odonata > Petaluridae > Tanypteryx > Tanypteryx hageni. The sequence continues at coordinate 103,534,893 of CM054112.1, read as the reverse complement.
AGCCATGTCCCATAACACAGGCATAGTTTTGGGATTTGTTTCTCAATAGCATTATTGGAAATCCAGCTTATGAAGTTAATGCTTGTTGAGGTAGCCCAGATAGATTTAAACTCTTCAGAAATTCTGTAGCAGGATATGATGATCAACCTACTTGAAAACGCAAAAAAACATGATGCTTCCATTTCCGTTAACTTACTTCTGAATTTTATGTAGTGAATAAATAGTTTTATGGTGGTAATCAAAATAGTTCTTGATGAACACCTTAGCTAAGCGTTAACTCAAAAGGTTAAAAATCAAATTCGTGATTCATTGAAGGCAGTTAACGAGCATTGACAATATAGAAAATAAATTCTAATTATACCGTTATTATTACGTATCGATGATTTTAAGCCCAGATAAAAGTTACTTAAATAAATTTTCCGACAATTACTTTGGAAAGCCAGACGCAGTAGAAATATACAATGCAAACAAAATAAACAACATCTTTGTTATGCTGTATGCACGCAAAACAAAAACAAAATTGTGCACACCGAACCGTGGAATCTTTTCGTATATTTTATAATTTTCAGTTCGTAACATATAATCCAACGGATGCGCAAAATTTTAGAAAGTAATTCCAAAGTGAAGAGCTTAAAAGGCGTGACGGCCGTAGTGCTAACAGGCACCTGGGCAAAAACTATTCGACTCTTTTGTGCATAGTAAGTATGATGCGTAATCATAAACTTTTTTCCCATTTTAAGAGATATTACATCAAGAAAAATTCTCAATTGCTTATTTTTTTTTCGCTTCTATACATGTCTGTTTTAGGGTCAAAATTTTTGTTTCCCCGAAAAGCACACGCTCGCCGACAAGCGCTCGGTGATGTAACTACTAGTGTTCAGGAGACTATCGTGTTTCAGAACCATAAAGTCTATCGTGTCAAAAAAATAAAAGAAGCTCCATACTCCGCTAGCTACGTAAGAGTTGGTTGATGTTCTGCATCGTCCCACGGCTTTCAGTGGCTGGGCGAAGCGCGGTGGTAAAACATAGGGCATCAAATGTAGCTTTCCTCATTCTGTCCCCCTTTCGCCTCCCTCTCCTTTCCTGGCCCCTCTCTGTCTCCTCCCTCTCTCCTCCCTCTCTCCTTCCTCTCACGCTCTACTCTTTCCTGCGTCCTCCTTTTCTCTCCAACTTTTCCCTCATCGCTTCAAGGATAATATTCTCATTCCTTTTCTCATTTTTTCTGTTTCTATCTTATCCTATTCTCTCCTACTTTCTCCTTCCCCCCTTCTCTCTTTATTTCTCCCTCTCCTGCTTTTGGTCCATCGCTGACATCCTTTCTGCTCATTCGCATATCATAAAACATCTCTCGGATTCTCCGCCACTGATGTCATTGTATTCCACCAGTCCCAGAATGACACTATTTAGCTCTCATTTTCGACAATCGTCGGGTGAACGAAAAAATGTCGGATTTAAATAGTTGGCGACACAAAAAGATCCTGAGAATACTTGAGCTTACTTTTCAGTCCGAATGGCGAGACAAGCCTAACCTAAATGTAATTGGCTCAATTTTACTGAATGGAAGTTTTATTGGTCGTAAAATGGACGTTTTCTAATGCTTTCAGTACTAATGACTGCCTTTGTTACGCATAGATTAACAAGATCAATAGTTTATAAAATAAGAACTGTAAAATATTTAGAAAATTTGAGATCGTAGTTGGAAGATGAATTCTTTTAATAGGAGGGACATTGAAGATACATAATAATGTGAATAAGAAGGAAAGAGTTAATTTATTTCGCGGAATGCACGGTATACTTTTCCTTTCAGGTGAATCATTCTGCAATCATATAGGACAGCGTTTCCCAATCGGTGGTTCGTGTACCCATAGGGGTCCGCGAAATAAATCTGACGGGTACGCGAGAAAAATTTGATAACGGCGTTTTTTTTACTTTCTTGGTTCTGAAATTCTTACAAATATTTTAATTTCTTTCAAATTAGTTGCATGGTTTGATTTTCAATTTTTTCTTATGCTTCAAGAATTATATTTGAATTTTACGGGGTACTAACTAGAGAATGATGGCAATATCAGTGATTCTGATTTTATTGTAAACGTTTACATACTATGTACTACACAAACTTTTTATTTTTCATGAATTAAACGGGTTAAAAAATATTTGTTTTTACAAAATTTACTCTCCATTATAAGGGGTTTGCCGCCAAAACTGTTACAACCCAAGGGGTTTGCGAAGATTAAAGGTTAATCCTAGGGGTTCGTGACGAGAATAGGTTAGCTCAAGGGGTTCGCAATGTGGAAAAGGTGGGAAACCGCTGTTATAGGGCACGCGATCAAAATAATTGGAAAGGGTATACATTTCAGGGAGACGATTATATGAAATCTTAATGAATACAATCTTGTGTAACAGAAAATTGCACTTAATCACATTGAAAGTTGAAGGATGAAATGGAAAATTTTGGATTTTTCTATTTTTCTTTACATTTTTCGAACTCACATATGGCAATTCTATTATCAAATTAAAGCGACTGAAGATATAGGAATGCAAATAAGACGTTCCTTTCAAGGATGTATCCAGGGGGAGGGTCCGGGGGGTCAGGACCGCCTCTCCCCTCCCGGTTTATTTTTTTATTTATTTGTGGAATCTGCGATAACCACGCTACAAACTTGCTACGTTGCCACTTGCTGCGTTGAGATATGCGAATTCAAAACGGTATAAAAGTTTTTATTATTTGAATAAGACTTTTATTTAATTATTTGCTGGAATTTGGTTTTTAGCCTTAGACCCCCCCTCGAAGTAAATTTCTGGGTTCGTGAATGGTTCCTTTACAAAATCTTTTAGAACTTCATTTGTAGTTTAACTGCATTTTCGTGACTCGATTATGGATGGTTCAAACCCGCCTCTCACATATATAGTTCTTGCATGCGCCTACGATATATCAAATAAGAGTGACCGTTGTGTTTCTTCTTGGCTTTAGGGAGTACGATGGTTAACGGTTTTATGAATTTTATTATCCACGTCCTCACGTAATTCAGCGCTTACGTTTTCCTCTTCATTCATTGGGTCGGCACGCAGAGCTGATTCGTCGTCATTCGTTTTATATACTTACAGTTATGTATTTCCGGTAGGTTTCTGGTACACCTAACACAATCTGTTCTATCGAAATCCTTTCTCCTTAAGTTATTATACCCAATTTATTCCTTTAATTCATCTAATGTACCTTTCCTTTTCCTACCTCTTTCCTAAAGTTCTTCCTTCTAACTTATTTCAGTAAACCGTTTCCTTTCAAATCTTGTAGTTTTGGAAAATACCTAGTATTTTTCCATTTTTTATGAATTTTGTACATTAATGTATACATCCACGACTTGGCATTTTACACATTTACTCTTAATTTTTGGGTCCTGGCCACTTTCATCTGATTATGTTCAATTCACCATCTTTATTTTGATTTTTAATCCTTTTAATTTCGTGTTTGCTGCGATGTAATGGATCTAGCTATATGTAATGGTAGACTGCAACTTTCTCTAAACGGTTGCGAAGCAATTTATTTAGTCATATGAAATATGTTCCGTATTGTTTTATTTTGATTTCAAATGAATTTTGTCTCGTCAGGAAAACCAATAATCTGCTTGTTGTGTATCTAAAACTTTCTCGTTCAGCATTTTTCGACATTTGCCTCAAAAGTACGGAAGTTCACTTCTATGAGCATATTACTACTTCTACGGAATGCCGTACTTTCTATCTAAACACATCGGTTTGTTTCTCAGTTACGTCTTAACCAGTTCTTATATCATCCACTCCCTTTCCTATCCTGTGAATTTTTATTTCAGCACCTACTGCTTCCGTCCTGTCCGCTTCCGTTCTGCTCCTTTAAGGTCAAATGAAATGTCACAAGTCTTGTTTATTTCCGAGCTGTCTGATGCCTATTGGTTCTTATTACAGCCGATTGCACGAGTTTCTGGTCTCCATTCAAAACCCGAGATATGCTGTTACTGGGTTATCTCTTTCGAAGCCATCAGTGCATCAGAGGTATCACTCCGCCCACTTCAAAAATATCTTGCATATTCTTGCCCACTCTGTTTATTTAGACGCAATTACCAATTTCATAAAATGACAGTAGATAATCTGAGTAGTCTCAATTAAAATATGCCACAAATTATGACGCTTCATATAGAAAAGTTTTGCAAAAATGTTTGATGTGTCTCTTGACAAGTCTCGGAAAAACATTTAACCGGGACCCTGCTGTGACGGACCATGTTTACCCGAACGGTTGGAATGCGTCTGTGTCCTGGACTTCTATTCATACGCGTTTCATTTTTCCCTTTCACGATACTCAAGGACGGAGAAAACACATTTTATCATCTCAACGCGATGCTGAACCGCAGAAGCATTTCTGGGACCCCAACGTCCCCTCCTTTCTCCCATACTTATCCGGGTTGTCGTCGATGGAGCCTTTCCCCTGCTTCGCCTCATCTCATACATCGTCATTCAGTCATCACCCATTATTCCCTTCCATTCGATATATTACTTTTCATCCTTCCCTTCCTCGCCGGCGTCTTCCGAAATCCGTGCTCTTAAAAAAGTCCATCTTCTCCCTCTCTCAGACCTCCTTCGCCCTTGCTGTTAAGGAACCGATTTTTCTTTCCATTCCTATCCCCTTACTCTCACACACACTAGCCACCTCTGACATCCTATTAAAAGCGAGGAAATGAGTCGATCTCAAGGGAAAAATAGTAACCCACTTGCGCGAGTCAATAAAAAAAGGTAGTTACAATTTCTTTTTTTTACTGCAAAGTTTTTTATACATGTATCTCGGCAGCGGAGAAGGCACTACTATTACTGCTCCCGGAATCTTCCATTCGGTACTGGAAGAGATTGGGCCAGAAGACACACCTGCTCTCTCGCTCCAAAGGGAATAAAAGTCTTTTTTTAAAGCGAGAGTAGGAGACCCCTTTATAAACCATCTGTGCAGTTACGGTGTCGCCAATTCCGCGCGGGACCAAAGAAATAGTTCTTTTGCGTCTTTCGTCGTTTAACTCCGTCGAGAAGAAGTTTTATTTAAGCTATTATTTGTTGCATTATTGTTTCATCGTTCCTTTGCAAGTCCTCCAATTCCATTCTCCGTTATATTTTTTAACATAGCCGATATGAATATTCACATGCATAAAACAGCTTCCTTCCAAATTGATCCATAAAAATAAGGAGGTATATTTATTTTTTATAGACATCAAAAGCGGTATGACTGTACCAATAGGGTAATTATTTGATCAGAAAGGTATGATAAGGTTTGTAGAAATGCTTAACTCCAGAACTATTTCCTGCATAAAACTGAAAGTATACTTCAGAATATATATGTGGTTACGTGATCCTAGTTTAATTTTACTGCTCAAGGTTAAAACTGTTCCTAATCCAATTATATTGTGGCATGATAGAGTTCAAGAAGTTATGACTTGCAAGATGATCACCATTTTTATGTTCACGCATGAAGTAACTTTCCTTAGTAATGATTGTTTTTTGTTATGTATGAAAAAAGGTGATTAAAATTTAACATTTAATTATTTTTATGGGATGAAATAAAATCTTCAAAGTTTAACTAAGCAAATATTTACCGTTAATTCGTCAATATTTGGCGGAAGAGCATTTATTCGGCGTGCCCTTAGAGGAGTTGCTCCACAGGAATACGAACGCTCTAATTATAGTAGCATAATAGGAAACAAGTAGAGATGTACACGGGTTTACAGAAGTGCTTTTCGTCAAATTCGCCTTAGTATAATCATGTACTAATATATTTTATTTGAAATCAGAAAATTATTTTTACTTATAATGTGGCTACCCTGTTTCTTAGATCCGTTTTAAACATGTTTATTTCGTTTTGTCATTCTATACTCTCCCTACAAACAAAATTTCTTTGAAATCCGTGTAGCCAATACCTTCAAAATTAATAGTTACAGACAAATTCTAACTTTGATATTGTATGTTTAGTCGACCCGGTTTGAATATAATAATTTTGTTATTTATTTAAATAAATATTATATACATCATATTTGGTTAAAATCCATGCTTCCAGTTCTCTAGAATTAAGTGTAAAAATATTATTTTACTTTTTATTGTGGTAGCTCTACTCTTTAGCTCAGCTTTAAACATCTTTATTTCATTATGGTATTATGTATAAATCTTATATAAAAAATTTAATTGAAATCCGTTCCGCCAATTCCTTCCAACTCCATAATTCGTGAAAGAATTTAATTTGTAATTGTGGCACCCCTGTCCGGCTGATTCAGTTTAAATGTGCTATTCTGGTTTTCTATATATGTGCACATTATAAATATTATAATTTGGATCAAATTGATGCAGACATTTCAACACAAATATGTGTAAAAAATGTTTTTTATTTCTTGTTTTGTGGAAGCCCTGCTTTCTACATATATACTAAACATTTTGATTTTGTTTTTTTTTATGTTACACGTCTCCTTCTTACAAAATTTCATTGAAATTGGTGTAGCCAATTCCTTCCAAATTCATAATAACCGAAATGATTTACTTTGTAATTGTAGCACCCCTGCGTAGTCGATCCGGTCCCAATACACTGCTTTGGACATTAATTTATGTGATTATTATATGTACCAAATTTGGTTGTAATCGGTTAACCCAATTATTCCCTGATATATGCGTACGGACGGACATCACGAAGATAATAGTGCTTTTCAGCAATGACGAAAAGCGCTAAAAATTATACCTAACATTTATTTTAAATAATGTTATTTGCATTTTTTCACGAACTGGAAAAATTTATTACATAAAGACAGAAATATTTTGAAAAATATAATAATTTTATAGGTACCTATTTTAAAATACTGTGAGACCATTACGTACTGATGCAGATTTTTTAGTCTATTATTTAACTGTAATAATGTTTGTTTGTTTCATCCCAAATCGTAATGTTAGATATTATCATATGCATAGCATATGAAATATGCACAACATGGTAATCATAGAAATGTTTCTTTTTTTCATTTACACGCAAGAAAACTTTGCAAATTGTGAACTTTCAAAGCGGCCGAGACTGCCTTTTATTTGACCCACAACTCAAACAGTCCTTTCATTATTACAAACCAAGGACAAGGAACATCCATTTCCGGAGCGTGAGTTTATTCGACTTAGAGAACCTTTGTTTTTTTCCTTATGTTATTAGATGTGACTGTACGATCTTTAGATTATTTAGGCCCAACTATTCTCTTTCTTGAAGAAATCGTCACTTGAAGAAAATGTAAAAGAAAAGACTGACTTTAAACAAACGGAATGTCACTTGCATCTTCCATTGGAATGATACGTCAAATTTGCCCCAATCCTTCCCTTGAAAAATAGAGCCTTTTTCTGCTGATCATTCTTTATGCTTTGGTTTAAAAAGTAACTTGGCACAAATAACATTATCTCAATAAGTGTTTCTTTCAAACGTATAAGAACAAAACTAGCGGAAAAATCCAGGTAGGAACAGTAGACCAAACACAACAATAAAAACCGATATTTTTTCGCGAACCTTTCAGCGCGTTCCTCATGATAGATTCATTATCTAAAGCTCTTTTTTCCATTCGCAGTGACTTCCAAAAGAATCATCTCAATCCATTAATAAAACTTTTTGATCATTTAAAAAAATAGAAAAACAAAAATTATCAAGCAATGAAGCAAATATAACGCTAAATCTTCCCTCCTAAAAAAATCCGTCGAAATATGTCCGCAGATGCTCCCTCTCAATTCACTTTTGCCTTCGTGCACCCTTGTCCTACCTTTCTGTCTGCCTGCCTCTCTCTTTCAGGGGCTTAATCTCACCGTCCAATGATTCACCTTCGCCATCCCCCTTCCCCAACCGCCCTTCCACACGCCACCTCAACCCACCACATCCGCAACACCGCGCGCACTCCCCCTAAGTGGCAGGAAGTCGAAACCTTTACATCGTATCGACTTGGCAATCCTGACCGCTTTCGGGAAACAAAACAAAGCCCTGGGCGGAATGAGAGGGAGGACGGGAGAGTATGAGGGGAGAGGGAGAGAGATGGAAGGAGGGTGGGATAGAGAGAGATAGGGAAGGAAAGAGAAAGATATGGAGGAAAAGAGAGCAAGGGAGGGAGAAAGGGAGAATGAAGAAAGGAGAGTGGAGGGAGGTGGAGTGAGGGATGGAGAGAGAGAGAGAGAGAGAACTACCCTACCGCTCACACCACGTAGATCCGTAGGAACCCATCCTCGTGTCCTACCTCGTCGCTAAGGTCCCATCCCTCCGCGTATTGATTGTGCGAGGAAGAGAGAGAGGGAAGGTATGAGGAAAGTGGGGGAGAGAGACATGCATATCTTTCCCCTCCTCTCCCTCTCTCTCTCTCTTCTGGCTTGCACTGGGTCGACGGAGCGGGGTAAGAACATAGAGCTCTTGCATCCCACAGATAACTCCCCAGTTTCTGCCACATATCCTCCCGCTTCCCCTCCATTTACCATCCGTTTCCCCCATTCTCCACCCATTTTCCCACGAGATCGCACACATAAATATCACTTTTCTCTCTCCGATTCCGATCCAGTTCCCTACAGCCGATGAGATTTACGGTTGGATTAGGGATCGCGGACCGTCGCACGTCGGCACCCCTTGGAGAGGGAGGCTAGAGGGAGGATTGGCGTTTGGGAGGGTGAGGAGGGGGGCGCTCGCGCTGTCCTTTCCGCCCTAAACCGGAAAAAGGGGAAGGCGGAGAGCGACCTGTCACGCACCCCTCTCCCTCCGCTCTCGAATGGCCTATTTCTCATATCCAAGTCCGTCCATCTATAACCTATTGCCCTATCAGAATGGATCGCCTCCCTCTCTCGTCGCTTTAATCTCCACCTCCCTCCCTCCCTGCGCATAAGCCGGTGCTCTCTTGTTTTATTTTTTCCTCCCGGAGAGGTGCAACAGATTTTTTTCGTCAATGTCGTCTCGGGAATTTATATTTTACCCCTTTTTTATCCCGGGGTGCAGTGCTTCTTTTTATTGCTCCGCCAGAACTGTGAGCAGAAAAGAAAAAAGGTGCCTCTGAAAGGGTGGTTATGTGGCGGTGACTAATTATGGAAATGAAAATGATGGAGGAGAAAAATTTACCGACTAATTAAAAATCCTGTATGTCGCTGACTAAAAGGTTGTATAATAAAAAGTCTAGAAAGATTATTTGAAAAATTGAGGAATGTTGGAAGAAGTATCGCGTTGGTCGATGACTCGATACGCTTTTATACAAAATTCATCATAAAAAATTGTAATATAAGAAACAAACTATATTCATTGAAAAACGAATATCTGATTTTTCAGTCGAATTAAATGGAAGTCGCGGCATAATTCTTCAACAGATGAAAATGCGGAAAATCCCGCAACGAAACCTTTATTTTTTAAATTCCCTCGAGTCAAAAATTTATCGAATCACTCGCGTATTTCTTTTCAAACACTATAAAAATAGCTGAACGACATTTTTATTTTCCGTTAATCATATCGTTGCTGAATTCCTTTCTCTCAGATTATCATGTCCTATTAGGCACGTGATTAGGTTCTTAGCATCCGAATTTCACCTTAATGCCTGGAAAATCGATCTTAACGATTCCCATTTTGGTTCGTATTTGCCTTGCAAAATCGGTCCGAAGTCTTTCTACACGAGTGCTACAGCTTTGCTTCCTCCTGTTTGGAGATTCATCTCCTTCGGATGCGCGTCAGTGAGAGGGACCTAAGGCCAGATCTCCGGAAGAGATCAACCTATCCTAGGGGAAAGGATCTTCCTCCGCCACTGAAAAACCGGCCGGAGGACCTATCTCTAATCCGGCTGGTAATTGGTCACCGTATCAGTATCTGAGGATTTAAAGCGCAAGGTACGGGGGGAAAATAGATAAATAAAACAGGACGGCATGAACAGCTGAGGGAGCAAGGAGCAGGCGACACTAATGATAAATTTGTTTAGTGTGCAAGTTCTTTTAGGTCCATTCAAGCTCCAACGTGCTAGTTTTTTTTTAACACCGAGTGATTTTTTTATCGCGAACGATGGATTAATCAAATGCCATTATGACCTTACCGTTTATTGAAATGGTTTCATTAAATCACTACCATATATTTCTCCCAGTGCTGTCAAACGAAAAAAAAAACGATTCGTTACGTTTTTCGTTACAGGGAAAAAAGTAATTTCATTGTTCGTTACGCTAAAATCTACATTTCGTTTTCAGTTAAGTTTATAACGAAACAATTCGGTAAAAAATAATGAAATGTAGTTACTCTTTTTTTTTGTTTAGAGCTTACGTATCCACCTTAATTACGTGCTTCTCATCTAGAATACTAATTTATAGGCACTTCTAAATGTATGCTGCAGGTCAGAAACGTTCTTAAGATTTCGAAGTATTCGACACATTTTTCGTTTGTGACGATCATGTATTAAAATTCTGATTTTCATATTCAAAATTTTATATTTAAGTTAATAAACTTAGCACACATGTAAGACTAAAATATTAGTGTTGCTACGGTTATGCCCTATATTAGAATTTCATCTAGGTAACACAAAAAGTACATTGATAACCCAGGGACCCGTAATTAAAGTTCATAAAAGGAACCCGTCGGTCGGAGAGGATGTTCTGCTACAGACCTAAAATTTGGTAGAATGATCGGTAATCAGATAAAAATAAAGAGAATTATCCAAATTCTAATATTTGTCCTCTTGAGACCTCATTTTTGATGTCGTTGTTTCTTTTCATATACCCCATAAGAAATCCATGGGATTACAATATTACATTTCAAGATTAGTTAGATTTGAGATATTAACCCGGGATTAGCTTTATTTTGTATATGAAAGAATAAAGTAAATTATTTGTAAGACAAAACTTGAAATCACTCCAAATTACAATGAATGAATGTAATTTTTCGGATAAAATAGAAAAATTTGGAATCTTTAACAATGCGGGTATTCAGTTGCTGTCTTAACGAAAATAACACTATTAAATTTTAGTTAATAGCAAAATTATTATTGAACCTTTAATTTAATGCTTTCAGTGGGATCTGACTACGTTTATATGATTTTTTTAGTTTGCAGTCTATTTCCAATGCAGTTGCTAAAAATGAAGAACCAATTTTAAAAATTCTTCAATTTCGGTTTATTAGAGGATATATCATTTTGATAAGACTTATGCTCGATAGTTATGAATAAAAATTTTTATGTCGGAAAAGACATAATATTTAATAAAATGAGGATAAAGGATATTGTCGCGTATCCCTGCAACCTCGCCGTAAATCGCGAATCCCAACGCGATCTCACTTCGCTTTCACCAGTGCGCTCATGATCTCTTGATCACTCCCTGCGTTTAAGCAACGGAACTGTCTCTCGCTCACGCTATAACTAAAAGGCGTTTAATATTATGTCGTGAACGCTATATTTCAACGTCACGTGTAATATACTTTATTTGTTAGTATTTATACGTCTTTTATTTTGCATTTCAATAGAAATACATGTTAAAATTGAAACACTTTCTTATAAAATAGATAGCTCCTACTTGCGCTTGCTTACGTGGAATTTGAATAAATACGTTCGATAAGCAAAATTCTATGATAAACATTGAAATCTTTATTTCTTTTCGCAGAAAATAGTACAATCCCGCGCCAATAATACGATTCCCTTCTTTTAACACTTAAAGAAAAAGGCATTGCATGGTGAATTTCGTATTTCTTATGTAAACTGAATGAGAGGAAAATTTCTGGAATCGAATTCGCGCCTTCAGATATCAGAAAAGAATTTTCCTCGACCGGTAATATCTAAAAGAATGTTTTCAAAGTACGAGGAACTGTGGGGGAGGATAGGGTATGGCAGAGGTCCTTAACTACAAGCGGCATATTTATTGAAGCTTCCTTCCTCATCCTCCACGCTCCTTATATCGTGCTTCCTGGAGAAGGATTAACACCAGAAAACCATTCCTTTAAAAAATGGAAGGAAAACCCAAAGAACAATCGGTAGTGGTCAGGAAAGCGTTTCTTTCGCGACAAGGCGGCGAAACTGGCCCAGTGAGGGACAAGCAAGACCACTTTACCTTGCTCAAGACACGCTGCCTGGGACGAATACCACTAGAACATAACGCCTTACCGTCTGTTAACGAAATAACGAAATTTATTTGATCGTTTTTGTTACGTTAACCCAAAATAATTCCGTTACTTCGTTTTTTCGTTACATTACGCGCAACGTCTTCCAGCACTGATTTATCCACATATGTGTATGTTAGAATGGCAAAGATATAAAGTAATTAGAATGAATAATCTTATTTTTGTTTTATTGTTACAGCTGGCTGAATGAATTATGTAATGATTTAGCTTTTTATTAAACTAAAAATAGATTATGACGGCAAAATACGATGGGCTCAGTTAAAGTTTAGGTAATAAATTGGAATGCGTATTTATAAGTAACCTAATATGGAAGAGGACGAAATTCCAAGCTTACACCAATAGGAACCTATTTCGAACCGTGGTGAAATTTTAATTAAATAGCGAAAATAAAATTAATAAAAATGGGAGCTTAATTTGCTGACGCAATATGAAAAAAAACGCGTTTTATTTATTTAGGTTTAATTATAATTGCAAACTTGTGATTCTTTATAAATTATTAATATAATTATATAACATCAAGTTATTTATTCAATAACCAACTTAAAAATTTAACTGTTTATAACCATTTGCTCAGAATCTTAATTTGAAAATTTTGTAGGCAGCTCCTGCCACCCACCGATATAAAAAATATCAAAAACATTTCTTCTGCAGTTTTATAGATGCCATTTAATGTCACACATAGTGAAAATTTTAACTTTATATCTATTACTATTTGCATACATATTCTTTGGCAGCATAATAAATAGCATCATATATCACATAAACCCTGCAAATTTCATTCTTATGTCTCCCGCCGTTAACTTTCTATTTTAATTTAACTGATTGCACACATGGACAGACGTAGCAAAAACATAAGCGCGTTTATAGGAAAACGCTCTAAAAAGCAAATAACGCATTCTGAAAGGCAAAGTAACTTTATCATTGGAACTCACAAGATTTACCTTGCGCACCTGAGTAATAGAAAGGAAATATTTATTAAGTTAATTGTTGTTGTCGTAAACTGTTTATTACATATGTGTCAAGGTTCTCGTCAAGCTAGAGACAGGATTTGATAAGTTCTCTTCCGTGTATTTTATATATTCTATAACGTATTTATACCGTATTCTTGGTTCTCCCTATAAAATGTACTCTTGGAGTCTCTGCAAAAAAAAGTATCTACTAAGATCATTTTATAAAACAACTAAAGTACCAATTGTTGCTGGCGACGCAGAAATTTGTAGCTCCGCGACATAAAATCCCAAGTTTCATCTGAAGGGAGAATTAGATATGTATTTTCACCATCGATATTTCCAAGGTGCCAGCTTTCGTCAATATTCCAGTTAATCCTCTGTATTTATTATAATCACCATCATTGTAAGGCAATCAAAATAGGTTGTTCACCAAAATGATGTAAAACAGAGCGTGGTAGAAAACTTAGAGAAACAATTTTCCCGTAGATTTGTCTGGAAATAAACAGCGAAACCCAGTTTTCCATGCTTACCGTTTCGAGGAACTGATTTTTTCATGTAACTCCTTATCACCTATTAATTGTCGAAACTACGCACACAAAAAGAAGCTAGGTGTTCCGTGATGTCGTACATCATTACATAAGAATTTTCAAAATTCCGTTGTTTAAAGAGAAAAGTGTCCAACGTTAATTTTCTTCCAGTTCCGACGAATAGAGAAAAAACGTTCTTGAGCATTTTAAAAATAATGGAATGCTCGCCGTTGTTACGCTAATTTTTTCAGATCGGCCAAAAAATATATTCAACTCAAATTAAATTGTACCAAAGCCTCGCCTATGTTGTTTTTAATCGCCGCAGTCCCTGCGAGCCACAGACGGACGCCTCCGTAGAAAATCATTTCCTCGAAGGACGAGGGAGTAAGATGGGCGTGGATTGGTCATCGGTTTCGGTTTAGAGGGGAGGGGAGGAATGGGGTAGAGGGGAGAGGACGGATGGGGTGGATGGGAGGGGACGATTTTCCACCCTCCCGCAACTCCTCCAAATGGGGCGCGCGTGTATGTGTGTGTGTGTGGTTCGGACGAGATATTCCGTCGGATTGGGTTGGGTAAGGAGGAGTCGGAAATTACTGCAGCGCTTTTGCGAGGGGGTGAGGGAGGAGGAGGGCGCGGTAGTAATGACTGTGTGTGTGTGAGGCGGCGGCGGCGGCGGTACTGGGTAGTTGGGGGCGAAGTACAGACGTCTGGGGGTGGAGGCGATTTGGAAGGAATAGGAGGTAGAATGGGGTAGAGGAGTAAGTGGGTGCAGGGAGGGGAGAGTGTGTTGCAGGGAGGGGAGAGTGGTGTGCAGGGAGGGGAGAGTGGGGAGGGAGGGAGGGAGGGTTAGCTGCCCGGGGAGGAATCTGACGCTGACTCTTGGGAATGGGCGTAATGGTTATCGGAAAAGGGAGGGTCAAGGGATATTCTCGAGGAACGTACGAAATTGGAAGCTTTTTTGATTGCAAGAGGCGTGAATCTTCCATCCCCTTTTCTGTTGCTTTATATATTTTCTCTTCACTATCTCCTGCTCCTCAGTTTTGCTCTTCCCTTTCTTTTCTTCGCATTTTCCTCTATTAACTTTCTGCTCAATCTATTTTATTCCTACTTTTCTCACTCTACTAATCATTCGCTTTTCTTTTTGTAACCTTTTCGGATTCTGCCTTACCTTTCAGACCCTCTTAATATATCACCTTTATTTCAACTGTAATCATTTCTAATCAGACACATCCACGAGTTTCTTCTATACTATTTTTTTTTGTTAAATTGTTATTGACTGGTGGAGAGATTTTTGCAGAATACATCGTGAGCGACTCCAGCTTTCCATCCAGATGGCTGAATGCTTCCTAAGCAATGCGTGTAATTTTATTTTGAAATGAAAACGGATTTTGTGGGTTATACGTCCCGTTCTTCGAATAAACCAATTCAACGGATCTTTACCTTTATAGCACCGCCACTTTCTTGCAAACCTAACAAACAAAATAAAAAAAACCATCCCGATGGAGAGTGCAAATGTGAACGTGAAAGGAAAACCAAGCCAACACCCAAATCAACCCAACCCGATGGAGAGTGCAAATGTGAACTTTGAGGAATTGTTTCGCTAACCCCCGTTCCACTTAAACCTCCGCATTGAGGTTTTGTTGCAGTCCATAAAGGGGGCAGCCGCTCCCTTAAACCTTCGCATCCTCCCCGGGTTAGGTTAAGTGGTTGTGGGTTGGATTCGTTTTATTTCCTCCCCCCTTTTTGGAATAAATGGTAAACACAACAATAGAGTAACAAAATTAGATACAAATATCCAACAATTGTAGTTATACACAAGCATAATTATTCTAAACAAGTTGATCCAAATGGAACTTATGATGCCTACTTTCCACATAATATTTATTTAATACTTATATTGACTTTAATAGCTTTAAAATCACCGCGAATGAGTTGCTCTTTGTGTTCTCCCGTTTTAATAATTTAGCGTTATAAAGTATTACAAATACAATCGAACGGGCAACTAAATTGATCACGCTTATTTCTGTCGCAAAAATAATGCATGTATGCATTAGACTACATCGAATCCGAGTCAAACAATAGTCGTTGCAATGGCAACACTCCCGTTACGAGTGATAAAAACGCCGGTATTTTCGCAAATTCTAATAAATACGATCGATAAGCTAGGTTTTCCTTGGTTCGCTTCGTCTGCGCAGCGAGTTAATATACGTCTCCTCACACTCGTTATCCTTTGGCGGAGTCCATGACGTCACCACTCTGAATGGCGAGGATTTTCTACTTCGAAATTATTTCAGTTACTTTTTAGTGGCGTTTTAAAATGACCTCACATCCACTCACAATTGATAGGATATTCACGATATTTCACAAAGAAAAATCGTGAATTATGTCCGCTGTAAATTCGTCGCTTGTAAAATTTGCGATGCCTTTCAAGGTAAATGACTTCATGGACAAACAAATGCTCCTGGAATGTTATTGAAGATCTTCCAGCTATTTAAGAATGCATTTGGGATCTGAGTAAACCTAAAAGTGTGAACATTTCGTCAAAAGAAAAACACCCCTGGGTTGTTTCACATTCTAGCTGGAAAATACACTAAGTAATAAATCGGTAAGTTTTACATGTAAACGATGCAACTGAATTTTAGATTTTACAAAATTCCCTCTTCGCACATGTAGGATAATTTCTTTTTTATAGTAAGCGATAAGGATGCGTAAGAAAAACTTTATTATGTCTCTCTATTACTTTTAGGTTCAAGTAGTAAAACTCTGCTGTTCTTTGTTTGAAACGAAATACGCACAGTCAGGAATAGGTGAAAATACATAAATACACCTATACTTAGGAGCCTTATATGACTCACGAATTTTAGTTTGGCGCTATTTATCTAAAATATAAAGATGAATTGCGCCAACACAAAAATAAATTTAATTTTATAATTTAAATTGTTTATGATTAAAACTAACATGAAAAAGTAATTGCTGAAAAACTGCCATATTTTGCTTACTAATATTATACGAATCATATATAATGATTTTTTTTGCAGAATTCAATTAGCAATGCCTTGCCCAATTGAATACGATTCAACTTGCAATAAATTGGTGTAAATCTCGTCATTGAAAATCATGAAATTTAAAATGTTTATCTGTATCTTGTTTATTGAAAAATGTATTTTTCATCCAGGATTGTAGCCTTTCTTCGGATAAAATCAATGAGGCAAAATATCGAAGGTTCAATTTTAAGTCGGGCAATATACTAAGCAAAATGTCAAGATAATCTGAAGATAACGCAGAGTATACTTTCGAGATGGGATTTTTACCAGGCAGTTCCTTTGAAAGAAGAAAACTTTAAATTGTGGCGTGCACAAAAGTTGTAGAATACTCGGAAATCTAACGTGAATCATGAGATACGTAAAAAAGAAAACATCACCGTCTCAAAGAAATCTTTATGGCAGCACTCACCGTGACAACCGAACAACAATATAAAAATAAGTCTTAACGAAAACTCATCCGAATTTTCTTCTCGGTGATTATCCCTCGTTTGCCGTTTCGATTTTTCTATTTCTTTTGAGGGATATTCCGTTCGAATTTTTCATTTTGCTTTCTCTTCGCCCGTTAGGAAGTTGTCTTGGAGCGGTCTTTTAGAACACGGAGGGAGTTAGAGGGAGAGGTGAGGTTGCAAAGTGCCTCGTCAGCGGTTTCCTGAGGAGGTGAACAAAAAATAAGCGCCTAAAGAAAGCCTTCCTGTTGAGCTGGATGAGGAAGTTGTGGAACACGTAGTCACAGTCAGGGCGTCATCACGAAGTTCTCACCGCGCCATTGAAGTGTGGCCGACCATACAAATGCTTAGCGCGAAATTAAGAGAAACAAAGGGAGCGCTTATCTTTAGATGTGCGGCTTCCTCTTTCGATGTATGGATTTCGAGTTGAAACACGGGAGTCAAAGCAGATTTACAAGTGTTTCAATGGGGGATTTTGGATGAAAAAACCCGTGCTATTTATATGGATGTAATTGAGAAATTGTTTTGCAAACAATTTTTTACTTTACACTCATCCGAATTTAAAACAAATATTCTCACGTTATACCTGTAATTCGGTTTTTAATGCGCTTATGATTTCATTGTCTGACTTACCACTCTTTCTATAATTAAAATGTGACAGTAAAAAGGTCCAAGATAAAAGACTATTTCCTACATTGTTTCTATAGTGAAGTCAAACTTTATTGCGTGAATGCAGCATGTCACAACGATGACAATTCCATAATACACTTTGATAGACAATTTTCCCATAAAAAGTAAATAAATATAAATAAAAAGGACCTACCCTATTTTTACAATTGAAGTTCTAGTATTGTGTATCTACGTTTTATGAATTCGTTTTCAAACACGAGCAAATAGTCTGCAGGGTGACCATAATATTCCAAAGCTGTAAATAATACAGCTTGTCGTTTTCATGTTGATGGCGTGTCGATGTGAGACGATAGGATTTTTTTTTCCTTTTCCAATTTTGGTAAAGTAAATAATTTATCTTTTTGAAATTGTAATTATACACTTCAAATAGTATTTACTCATTTTTCATATTATATTACACCCTTTAAAATAGCAATTTAAGTATTTTATCACCATTATCTCACGTGGCTAAAAATAGAAGTTCAGTCATTTTACAGTTCATTGTAGAAAAAATATTAAAATCCTATTAACCTATAAGGGAATGTTTGGATATCAAATTAAAGCACAAACACGAGCAAGCGAGAATTTTTCCACAGGATGTAAATAAACGTGAAATAAAAATTTGTAGAGATTACACCGAACATGGGGGCGGACAAATCGAATAAGGAAACAGGATGGTCACGCTCAAACAGTATGTGGCGTGCAAATCCATTGGATTTAATGGAGGACAAATGAACTTAGGATCGCTATTTTCATTCCGTCTGGTGTCAGGAAAGGTGTTTGTTCCTCTCGCGTGACCAGATTCCGCCGCAATGTCCACTCCGCAACAACCGGGAACACCTGCGGAGCACCTGAAACCTTTTCGATTCTTGTTTTCGACCGTCGCGAAAAGAACTGGGAACTTTTTATCCATCGCAAAATACCCTGTCATTCCTCTTTCCGCGCGATTTATCCATTTATCAACCTCTCACTTCCTTCACATTTTTTACGTACATTTTTCTATCTTTAACCTCTCTTTTCATTCTTTCTTCATACCCCTCTCTCCCTTTCTTTATCTTCTATAGTAATTTCTCCGTTTGTATTTTTACTTTCTCTCTCAAACTCTCTACCACTCCTCCCTCTATTTCTTTATTTCCCTCTTCGCTACACGATCTTCTTCTTTTATGTCTTCCCTTTAAGTATCAAACTCCATTTCCTCGTCTTCTTCCGGAAGAGAGGACCTACGTCTTGATTCTTTGGGAAAGTAGAAGTCAACGACTCCTACCTCCGCAGAGCAAGAGGGAGGAGGGTGAAGTGAGTGAGTGAGGGAGAGATAGAATTGGTGTGTTTGGGAGGCATTAGAGGGACAGAGAAGAGAGAGGGAGTGAGAGAAGGGAGCGGAGAAGGGATGCACGATGTGTGGAGAAATAGGAAGCAAGAAGAAAAAAATGATGAAAAAGAATGGACTTCGTTAACCTCCGTAAATCAAATTTCGCGTGGAGTCGTTGGGGAGAAGTTTTCTTTTGAGCTTTTTCGGGAGAGAGAGATAGAAGAAAAAAGAGCTTTAGGTGGAGTGGTGGGGCAGAGAGGGGGAGGGGGAGAGATTGGGAAGGAATAAAAGAGGAGTGATCCGTCCGGGGAATGAGGAGGAGGAAAGAGCGGTTGAAAAAAATCACTACTTGGGTCTACGGTGCAATATTGTCCTTGATGGAGGTTAATCTTTTATCTGTCTTGTCCTTTATACGCCCAATTTGCGCTCGAATCGGTAAGAAATTCTGCAACAACTTTTTCGTTTTTATTGTATTATTTTTGCTTTACGTGCAGTATATTGTTCACTTCTAAAGCGTTTCTTTTTCATTCCTGACGAAAATAATAAATGAATCAATTCGTTAAATTATATTTTGTAATACATTCTCAGAAAATGGCAAAGACGAGTGGATATCAAGAAACAGCGGAAGATTTTTCAAATACTGGTATATACTTGCATGTTATCCAGAATTTTCAACAATGGCGTCAACTATTTGATAAACTTGTTTAAATGTGAAGATAAATTATTATAACCACTATTTATTTAGCAGTTTTATTTATTTTTAACTTGCTCTAAAACGTAATATGTACAGTAATCCCTCCATATCCGCGAGGGTTAGGTTCCTAAAAAACGCCGCGAATATAGAAACCACGAATATAGATACTAAAGGCTTATGGGATAAATGGGGTTAGGGGAACAGCTACCCCCAGTTTATATAGTAATTACATTGTTATTGTTTAAAACTTATATTTAGTATTAATAAGCATACCCTGTAGGTCTCGAATCTTTACTTATCGACGTGGAATTAAGTAAAAATACGCGGTAGACGTAATAACGCACCCAATGTTTTAATCGCATTATTTTAAGAAAGAATTGCGAGAATATTTCGGGTAAATATGGGTAGTTCATTTACAATTTAATGCATTCATAAAAAATAAATAATTACTTATATCTTTAATAACGGTTTTGATGTCCCTTTAATGATAATGATTGCGGCGTTGGAAATGTTAGTTGGACGAGGCTCTCTCTTATGGATCATCATCATTGTCTATCCAGCTGATGAATGAGGAGTACTTCGAGCGTTGGTGCTACTTTCGGAGATTACATTTGAGCTTCTCTTAAAGTAGCTTGTGATTGGCACCTGCTTTGGCTTTTTTAAGGTCTTTGTAAGCTTCTCTATTGAGGTTTAGAAATCTTCCATACATCTCTTAAATTTAATGCTTCGTTCCATGACTGAGTCAACATCAAACAACGTATCCATAACTTCAGACGCCTGTTTCATTCTTCCTGCCAGTGTTTTATATTTCAACTTACACTTTGTTGCCACATCCTCATCCACATCGTCATTTTGATCACTAACCCGGAAACGCCGTCAGACGTACTATTACGTCCAGCGACAGCCCTAATTTCTTTTATCTTTTGAAGCTAGAGACTTCTTTAAATCTAAATAACCTTTATATATTTTGAAAGAGGAAGCTTTGTACTATCTATGCTTGTTTGTGTTTTATTCCTGTTTTAAAAATATATAATCAACGTTGAATTTTGTGATGGAATTTTCAATTTTGCTACGACATTACGGTGTTTCTCCGTATAAAAATCGCTTTTTAATGCGGCAACGAACCTTTCCTTGGTGTTTGAAATGCAATGTAGGAACTGTGTATCTTTTCAAAGGAGAGCACGATTTTTCTCCTCTTTTTTCCTGGTGGAGCCATTTGGCTTATGTCATGCGACAAAGGTATTCGTCGGCATGTAAAAAAAAAGAAAATCATTTCGGTAAACATTCTCTTCCATGACCGCGCGATTATTCCTTCCTTGCTGCATAAGAGAGCGTCAATGCCAACCAATATCTGTTATTTCACCCTCTTCGAGGTGGTTGGGATTACTAAGGTTTCTTGCAACCCCAAAGCTAGTTAGTTGCGAAGGAGCCTTTATTTTTTTCGGAGGGGAATTGCGAGGAATTGTGTGTGTCTATTTTTATGTATTTGTTTAAATATAAAATACGTTAATTTATTGATAGAATTTTAGTTTTTATCACGGACCTACGAACTTTCGGTTTCTAAAGTTGACACATAAATACCTGAGGAAAGGGAACCCACAAAATTGGGTTCCTTTTCTTTGACATTTGTTTTTCTCTTCAGATAAGGGCTTTCTCCTTTGTGCTATCTAGTGGTGCCAAAGAAGCGATGAATCGAGTGGGCAAGAAGAGGACACGTCACGAACAGCGAAGCTCTTCCATTTATTTACAGAATATTTTACTAGAAGTGTTTACTGAGTTATAAGGTATTTCTTACTGAATCCAATTACGCCAGTGTAAATTTTCTAAAAATATTTGGAAAGGACTTATAAGCTAAAGTTTAACTTTTGAAAGTTTTCCGCGTTTTGCATCTAAATTCATTTCTGATGTATGCATCGTCATATCTTCCTTTCCATTAAACGAAATGTAATCATTTCTTCTATGAGACTTTTGTAATGACCAAGAATGATGACTGTATAGCTAAGACGTTTATATTATAAATAAATCATCTTCTAATAAATTAGTAATACTACATTTACTTAAAAATTTCCAGTCAAGACATGAAAAAGTTGAGATACGTAAAACATTTCACCTAATTGGTTTAGATGGGTAGAGTCGTAGAATAAAATAGTTACTAATGGAAGTTATTTTTTATTAAGATTGTACATCAATATCTTTCATAGATTTTCCGGTGATGAATGTTATATATATAGCGCGAACTCTCGCCGGAAAATTAGCGAATGGTGTACACTCTCTTCTGCTGCAACAATGTTTGTGTGTAAAACATGCGAAAAATGGATATTTACAAATTTCATGTTTTTCGTAAATCCACAAAAAATCAAAAAAATCGAGAGAAAACGTATAGAGTTATGATTTTTTAATTTTCTCGAACGTTTTTGCAACGCAATCATGAAAATTTAAAAAAGTCATCCGACCGTACGGGTGGGATTTAATAAATCTCCTCTGGGCTTGAGGGATTAAACTGAACAAGTTCATCAAGGTCCTCTTCAGTTTAGTCTCCACTGTGCGAGACTGTAAGTTCTACTGTCTCTTCTGGTTGCAAATCCTCAAACCCCTCTCCTTTAATATCACGTGCCCTCCTTACAATCATCTTCACTTCAACATCAAGTGAAGGAAATCCATCGAAGTTAATGTGAGATTCCTTCCACAGTTTTCCCCAAAATGCGCTTATAGTTAAAGGTTTCACCTATTTAATTGACTCTTTAATGTTTTGTATGCAATGTGCAATGGTATAATATTTCCAGCACTCGGTGAAAGTCATAGTGGGGTCTCGTTCCATTTCATTTAAGATGTAGCGGAATGTGCGACGGGTATAGTAGCTCTTGAATGCAGCAATCACTCCTTGATCTAAGTCAGTAGTTCTCAACCTTTTGGTGCTCGTGGCATATTTTGGATATTCCATATTTTCGCGGCACACTGGAATTAGATTTGAATAAAGAACTAGAATTTATCATAAAAATACATATATTTTTTCATATCATGTCATATATATAGTCGACCAAATTAAGTTATTATATCGTAAAACAGAACAAACGATGAAAATTTGTTAAAAAATCTACTTCAAAATCTTACATAATGTGACCCTTGAACATGGCGTCTTCTAATGAGTGTGCTGATATTAGGACTTATCCGTGATAAGCACACTCTCATTTCATCTTCAAAACAGTTGAACCGTTCCCTTTTTCTGTATTTAATGTTTGTAAATGTCGAGAACCACAAATTACACAGGATGTAGAAAACTGCCAAAGCTTTTTTAGCAATTTCTGAATATTCTTCTCTAACAGATATCCAGAGACAATTCGGCGTACTTGATTTTCAGAGTGCGATCAATTGAAAGAGAAGTTAACTCTTCTTCTTCGGAGAGAGTAAAAACGCATAAGTTAGTTGTCACTGGTGTGAATATGTTCCTTACCCATTCGCATTTCTCTGTAGTCAAGGATGGAAAGTAACATATTGTGCTCTAGAGTTGCTAAAGGCTCCACCACGAGAGCAACAATTTCTTTCGTATGGGGTTTTGGATTCAGAGGAAGCATTTCAAGATTACCTTCTCTAGCTCTCTTTTTCCAGATGAATATTTTTCTCTGCAATGCCAGTAGTTTATCCGTAGAAGTCGGGATGTTTTCATTCCGCTCTTGCATGCTGATGTTTACACTATTCAGATACATATATATACCTATATAAATATATATCTGCCAAATATGATAATTTGGCGCACCCTAGTTCACAGCTAAGATATTCACAAAAATCAGTTTTCCTCTGTTTCATAAAATTGTAACATCTCTTCTTTAAGTTCATATACACGAGCCAACACTCTTCCCCTTGACAGCCATCTTATTTCTGGATGTAAAACTAAATATTCTTACTGCAAATCCATAGCATTACATAGCTGATTGAAGAGGTGGGTCTTTAGAGGTCATCATTTCACAAAATTAACCATTCCCACAACTGATTCTAATACGGACTTTAAGTCAACTCCTTAATGTCTTTCCAACAAAGGCTTCTCTATGCAAAAAACAATGGGTGCCTAGCTATTGTGGTTGGATTCTGTTGTTTTACAAGTGAGACGACATGGATGGAGCAGCGTCGGTACAAATTCCTACACATAAGCTCCATGAAATTTCCAAACGTTTTAAGTAAGAATTCCAAGTATCTAATATATCTTGACCTTTTTTGTGTCCTGGAAGGAAATTTTTAAGAAAGATTTCTGCAGAAATGCTGCATTTTTGTGTGATTTAATGTCAAAAAAATCATTTGAATACTTCTCTACAGGGCAAAACTAAATCCATATATGAAATGTGAAAGCAAATTCAGTTATTTTGGAAGAATTTGAATTTTATTCAAAATTGGCCTTACCAGATCAGTTGTTTCAGTCGAGCATTTTCCTGAACTGGCAATGGTAATTGATTAACAAGATATGAATAAAAACTTGCAAAATTGGAATATGAATGAATATATAGGTGTCTTAGACTCCTTGATTGAAGAATGGAATGACAGATTTAAAGATTTTGAGAAACATGATGCCACACTGAGGTTAGCTTTTCATCCAAATCTGGTTGTTGTCTCAAATGCACCTGAGGATTTGCAGATGGAGTTGATTGAGCTCTCAGAAGATGAAATTCTGAAGTCTCTATTCGACAGTAAGAAGGATCCCATTGAAATATGGAGGAATGCTGTTGTATACCGACGACTGTGCCAATATGATCGTCGTTTACTCTCTTGTTTTGTCACAACCTATTGTTGTGAATCAACATGTTCATATATGGCTCAAATCAAGACGTGTCTGATATCACAGATGACAAAAACTCACCTGGAAGACCAATTGAATCTAAATACAACAAATATCAAGTTCTTAGCTCACCACAAACATTCACAAAAAGTCATTAGATTTGTTAAAGCCTTAAAAATTTTTAAAAATATTAGTAAATATGAAGAATTAAAATCTGTATTCGTTAGATTAAAAAGCCATTAAATTGTGTTAGCCTCTTTATTACTTCAATTTTGATAAATGTGAATGCATGCAACCTACATTGCAATGTGCGGCATGACGAGGTCTCCGTTAAGTAACATTTAGCCTTCTAATGAAAATAGGTTCCCCACCCCTGGTGTAGACCAAGAAAATTGGTGGCGAGATTCAACGTAGGTAAGAACTGAATCGTGTTTTTTCGACAAAATCTGCTAAAGTGCGATTGGGTATTTCTTAGGTGGATCTTCTGATCCTCCCGCTGTAGAGCAGCAACAATGTTTCTCTTCACCTCAGTGGGCACCTCTGAGTTGAAAAATGCCAGTGTTACTAGATGTTCACTGAGATACCATAGATGACGCACTATCTTGTCAAGAGCATCTTTCGACACGTCAGCATTGTATTCATACCTGCAAAAATAATCGAAGTTGCCGTTCAATTAATCAGTCATTTAACTAGTGACTGTACGATGAGAATCCTGTGAGTGCAATATCAGTGTATAGACTATACCAATCCGATTATGTTCTTCAGCAGTAGAAGATCATAGCGGGGTGCAGAAACTCGTAAGGTTGCAGTGTACCAGGCTGTTAGATAGATCTTAATAATAAAAATACAGATACCCTCAAATCCCTTCAGCTGACGTGGTGTAGGCTTGAACTGATCTTGATCATCCAAATCTTGAAACTGTAGATGGCTTTACCGTCTTTGGCTTTACCCATACATCGCGCACTATGGAGGGCACCTGGTGCTCTAAAGCACATACCGCGAGGAGGAATACCTCCGAGAAATACTACGGCGAGCTCAAGTAGTTCTAGATAATCTTCTCGTGGTTGCTCAGTCTACGAACGGAGATGAGAAAACAAGCATTACGTAAAAATAAAATAAAATAAAATAAGCGCGAGTATTGCCTATCTTCAGATGGTTTAGGGCGAAACTCAACATGGCATCCATTTCACTAGCCAGAGCATTTTTAGCAGTCATTCATAATACCCGTCTTATAGTTGTTTTGATCGATATCATGCCAACAGGATTGGAATCTCTGGAAATTGCATGTGTCAAGATGCACTCTTTTCAGTTTTGGAATGAAGTTTTTTTCTTCCATGCATGGTATTGTCACTCCATCCCAAAATGTTTTGATTTCCTGGAATACCTCCCTGGCACTTTCATGCAAAGTGGTGTGGTTCAGTGGTGTGTTTCTGCAAGATGAGGGGCAATGCCTGTCTACGAGACGGCAGTTTAGAACCCATCAAGTTCTTCAGTTCTGAGCCGAGCAGATAAAATCCTCTACGCCTACTACGTTGCGAAGTCATGTTCAAACATCCAAAAACATTCCGTAAAAACAATACGACACGTGCGAAACCTCGCCGCTATGTGAGCTCGTGTTGGCTGAAGCGCACTAACTGAGCGGTAGAATGACACGCCTGGACAAGCGGCGTGTGCGAATTGTCCGAACACGCTAGCGGCAGCCCTATGGCGCGGCGGGTGGTGGTGTGGTTAACTGCGCAGCAAGCGGGTACTCAGCTGCTCTGCATCAAGCTGACATGTAGAGACACGCTGCGCTCCGATTGTTGAGCCGGCTTTGACGATGGGAGCAGAAGTGCAAGACGCGACCCCACCCGCGCCCGTAGGTATGCAATTTTGAGGCCCATAAAATGGCGTCCGATCGAGCTGAAATTTTGCATGGATTATTTTTTCCTGCAATGGCACCGAATGACATCAAAGCATCATAACATTTCAAAAATTTTTAATTTTGGGCGCACCCTAGTGTGCATGTTTTTGTGGTGAAATGTTCAATTTGCTGGGAACCATGGATTTATTTAATAGTTTCTCACCGCACACAACACACATTGGAGCAGGACAATCTTTATCTTCACACCAAGAAAAGCCCCGACTCAAATAATTGTCCATATACATGCGAGAAACCTTAGTAATCTTACTTGGCTTGGTCCCGCTGGTACTGGGTTTTTCCTTAATATGTTCTTCATATTTTTCACCATTACGTTTTCTTGTAGTAAATTTGTCAATTTTTAGAGTCGCAAGTTTTATAATTTTCAACTTTGATAATTGGACGAAACCACAAATATCATACAGTTTTCTAACAACGGTATTACACAAAACACTTAATAAAAAATTATTTTATACAGAATATCATCACGAAACATACATCCACAAACACCAAATTGTAGTATAAGTCAGCCACGAATTTAGGCTAGTACTGGTTTGATAAAGGAATGCCCCAGTGTCGCGGACAGCCAGGAAGGTTATCTACGTCAGGCGGAGCATGCTACATACGTAATCGTAGAGACTTAGGGAGCAACGAGAAGCAATCAGTTGTCTATGACTCTTACACAAGGGATTCGGTTATTATGACAATGCTGTTGTTGTCAGGCTTACTCTTTATGCGCCTTCCAAAGCAGTGATACTTTTGGACTGGATTCAACTAGTCATAATACTGTATGTTAGTTTCTTTGTTAAAACTGTGTATATAATCGGTGGAAGACACGCATATTAGCAATTTCCCTTCAAAGTGTACCGCGGCACACCGGTTGAGAATCACAGATCTAAGGTTGGAGAAGTGAAGTTGTATTTGGGGGCTGGAAGATAACATCAATTTTCGGATGTGCAAATTGAATACTCTGCGGATTACTAGCGCATGATCTAAAACGAGGAGTTTAAACGCTAAATTTTTTAAAACTAAATATTTTTCGATCTCATGAACAAAACAATTATGAAACTAATCCATAAAAATTGTTTCGGTGCCCCAGGTCTTCTTGTTTGAACGCCAGAAAAGATGTAGTTTATGCTTATTTTTCCCATTCAACGTACGAGGATTTAGTGATCGATAAATCAACATCCGCTTAATCATGCAATCCCCTGGCACAATGGCACAGAGAAGGAGGGTTAACCTGTCTTTGGCTGCTTTAAATCCAGGCGTCGAACGTTCTTCTTTGAAGATGAATGTTTGCAAAGGCATCTTCCTCCAAAACAAGCCCAATTAGTCAGCATTAAACACTTGTTCCGGTTAGCGCCCCTTCTCTTCCATGAGTTCTTTAAGATGACCTGGAAAAGCTTCTGCTGCCGATGCCGATTCTTTACTTATTTTAACATTTTGTAACGCATAACTTATTTTAAATTTCTCCAACCATCCCTTACTTGCTGCAAATATTACTGCGTCACTTTTTATGCAGAATGACGTTGTATTGCACGGTGTTTTAAGGTAAGGACCCGCGAATAAGTGAAGTTTACCTCCCGCGAATATTGAAAATTGCTACAATAATTTCTGCGCAAATACGCCAAACTACGAATATGAAACCCGCAAATATGGAGGGATTATTGTATTTAGTCTTTGTAATTTACGCTGCATAAAGTCGATAAATATTCCAAGATAATATCTGCAAATTTCACAATCAATATAAAGAAATTCGTTTCCAGGCCCTGGATTTCATGACTATCTTTTATGCTCTACAAACTCTGCATCAGCATGCAGATATCAGATCAATGTATACTTGTATCTCACTTTTATACACAGTAGTTGTTTTCCGAATCGGTGATTTTCTATGAAGTATCGTAAGAAATACTAAGAGTTTTTGGTTCAAGTAATATTACCCGGTAACTCTGTTTTGCGGAGTGGAATATATATAACAACATTGAAATAAATTTACATAGAGATCGCTGTTTATCAGTTTTCTTCGCTCTCATACGCCCACGAAAGGAATCTCGGTTGCGACTGAGAAGTTCGAGTATTTTTTCCAGTGATTGAATAAACAGCGATTTGAAATTGGATCAGTAGGAAGAAAGAGCGAGAAAATTCACCGTTAATGTAAACAATGGAATGGGAGTACGAGCTAAAAAATAAACTTTGCTTTTATTTACGAATCGTGAAACGATTTTATCCCACCATAATTTCACATAAATTGCGCAGAAGGGCAGAATTTTAAAAACATTTTTGGGACATCGACTTCAATGCGTATACTTTGCAGTAATGAATTTCAGAACCAATATATTCAAAGTTGTTTAATTTGTTATATTTTTAAACTGCTTTAGCAAATAATTATTTACTTTTATTGAAAATCATAAAAAATGTTGTTTTATGCATATTTACTTATGTGGACACAGTTTCACCGTACTTCTTAAAATAAATACAGAGAACGAATTTCATAAATATATAACTATTATGAATGTTTTGTACTATATCAAGATTAGCTCACATGATTACTATTGTTTAAAGTCAAGATTTCATCAATCTCATAACATATACGATAAAATTAAGGTACTAGACGTTTTGAAGTTTTACATAGTCTATGCGATGAATACCGGAAAGGCCCAACATTGGTGAATCTCATTGCTAAAACGTTACTCCCAAACAAGAATCATAATCTATCATAAAAGAGGCTAAAATAAAGGGTTTCTTCAATTAGGTTTCTCGTGGCTCAATCTAAAACTAGCATGTTGCCATACTTAACTATTTATTATGGAAGTTACCGTTAACAACGATAATAAACAAAAATAAGCTACTGTAATGTGGCTGAAGTTAAGAAAATTCACATTCTTTCTTTGTGACCCGTAAAATCCATCCTTATCGCCGGAATAGTCCGTGTAATCCAATTTTACGAACAAAATAAAAATTAAAACCAATTCAAAACCACGTCTCCTTATTTTTAATTTTGCATCGGACCGAACACGAAATCCTGGTTCGGTGTAAGCGACAAAATGAAAATAAAAAACTACCGTGAACTTCTTTGCATGTGTTAACTCGCACATCCGTCGAGTCTCCTGTTCAAATTAAGGAAAGGAAAACACGGATTTTCCGATTCATTGTGAAAAAATCTACTCGCGTACCAACAAAAAAATGCGTGCGCACGAGTTAGTAAACTGTGAAAAAATGCATAAGCCTTTCAGCCTCAGGGGAGAAAAACAAGCTAAAAATAAAAAAAAACGCTTTCCTGCTATTCGTCCCTTCGATTGGAATAAAAAAACAAAAGAGACTGTGGGGGAAGGGAGAATCGAGGGAAAATCGCAATCGGATCGCGTGTTTTGTAGGAATCCGTGCATAAGCCTCGAAAATCCGCTTACTCTTGGTGCGTCCCTTGGTGCGGGGACGCAGCAATCCAGAAGAGAACCCACGTACGCTTAGCGAATTGGTGGGGGGGGGGGCGGAAGGAAGGGAGAGAGGAAGGATCGGGAGTGACGGAGAAAAAAAGCTTTAAAAACTCGGACGAAAACAATGGAGCAACGACACTTCCGTTAAAACGCAATCGCCGAACGGGAAGAAATGACGAAAAACATAGGAAAGAAGAAAAATAAAATTTGACGAACCGTTTCATCGACTCCCCTTTATTTCTCTCTCGCTCCCTATTTCTTTCTCTCTCGCTCTCTATCTCTTTCTCGCCGACTCCACAGTAAAAACTCATAACTTCTCTCCTTTCCGGGAGATGTCGCTACTATCGACAAAGTTTTTAATTTGACATCCATCTCGACATTCAACGCTTTTCGGAACGTTTTAGTGAAAGAGGAAAGGGAAACGGAGGGACGGGGTGGTAGGGGGAAGAAATCAGAAGAGCATGGGAGGAAAAATGTCGGACAATGAGAGAAGAGACGAAGATGGGAAGACTGAAATTTCAATGCTTGACCAATGGCGCTTGTTGGAAACCGAATCGATTGCCAGCCTTTTACTTCTCCCTTTTTACAGATCTTATTTTTTTGCCCCTCTCGTAGCCGATCTTTTTTTAACGGATGGAGAAAAGGCAGGGCTGGTGCGTGGATTTGGAGCGAACGCCAGAAGATTAGTCCAATTCGAAGCTGCAAAATCGTTACCTACATTCAGCTCTGTAATATCAGTCCAATTGCCACTTTTTTAACAAACGTGAAATGAAATGGATGTTATTGCTTTGCCATTCCACCTTTGGTTATTCAGATTTTTTTATTCCAGGATTCCTCTTGAAGTTCTCTTCGACGGTGGACTGCCCTAAAGAAATTATTAGTTTCAACTTTTTAAACTTATCCAAAAAGTTCATATTTTCCACAAGAGGAACCGATTGTCGGAAATTTCAAAACTTTGAAATGAAATTTCAACAAAACTTTAAACTGTAGACAGATCGAATTTATAGCAACTTAACAACTTGTAGGCTCATACAATTTAATGGAAGGCTTTACCACTATTCCCTCAATGGGAAGGAGAAAAATCAACTTTATATTGCTTTTAAAATTAATTGAAAAAAGTGACTGATAGATATCGGAAAATTATATTTCTCACAAATTGGAATCAATTTAGTCGTATTACGTAGGTCATCGGTAAGGGAAATACCTACTCTTATCTTTTTCTTTTCCAATTCCCTCTTTCTCGTTCCATTGCAAACGCGTGAGTACGCACGCACGAACGTGCTCATACATTTTAACATATACATAGATACATACATACGTATATAAGCTGTCTACGAGCGATATTGCTCGCTTTCCAACTAACCCCGTGTCGAAGTGACAGGCATAAAGAATAAACTTTAATTCCGTTAATGATTTCGGTGGTGGAATAATAATTAAAAAATGAGATAATTATGTGGTATATAATGCATGAGATAATTAGGTACCCACAATTCTTCGTAATGCGGTCTTAGAAAAACACCGAGCAAATCCTGTGATTTTGACTTGAAAAAAATTAAAGTTGTATTTTTAAAAGATTTCATAATATGTCCATTATGCATATTAAAATAGAACAAGACAGTGAACTTCTGCAAAAATATCTTCATAAAATCAACCGCAACGAATACCAATAAACTAAAGTAAGGTATCAAATGTATGATATAGTGTATCGCTTTTACCTTGTTTTACGTATATTGTATCACGTTTCCCTTCAGACTTTTACTATACTAGTTTCTATTCTAAGCTTGTCCTAGTTTTTTATTGCACGTTTGCGATGCGATCACGGAAATATGAAATCAGACGAATCGAGTTGCATGAAATGTAGTTTGCGTGATGATATGGAAGTCTTACGTAGATTACATGAGGTGTAGGAATATCGTTTTCCCTGTTTAATTAATGTAGCCACAGTGTCGATGGTAAAAATGGACGTTTCACATATATAAACATTTAATTCTGTTGCAGATTCATTTTTTCTTTTAAAATTTAGTTCTTTTCAGATAAATTCATTTTCAAATTACGAATTAGTCATCAATGGTATTGAAATGCAGCTTTTTCAAACTATGCGTATTAATCCGAAAAAATCCAACATTAGATGCTGGAGATAGAGTTAGCATCCTGTACTTGCTTCGCATATTTTTAGAATTGGTAAAAGTGAATTCTGCGCAGGCTAAAAACCTGAACCTTAGGAAATAAATATGAAAGCGGGCATTGAATGTGTGACAGACGGACACGAGAGAGAGGGAGGGCGAGATAAGGGGGGGGTACGAAGATAGAGTATGGCAATCGAAAAAGACAGTAAAGAGATAAAGAGAGAGACATTGGGAGAGAATCAAAATGGGAGATTGAGTGACAAAAGAAAAAAATAGCCAGGAAGAGAGAGGCCATGTGACAGCGAATCACCTGAAAGGGAGTCCGTTAGGGTTAGAGATTGGAGGACCGAAAAAATGGGAGATGAAAAGGAAGGAGGAAGGAAGGGAAGAAGAAGAGAATGGAAGAAAGAGAGAGAGTGAAGGAAGGGGATGAGATGGGAGGAGTTGCCCCGTTTTCAACTCACGTGGTCTGGGGGAAGGATCTAACAAAGGTTATGAGGAGACGACGAGGGAAGTAAGAGAGAGAGGTGGGAGAGAGACAGAGAGAGCGAAAGAGAGAGAATGTGGAGTGGACGGGGATGAGGAAGGGGAAGGCTGGGGCGAGGGTTCGGACGTCGGATGGTTAGTGAAGCGTCCGTCAGGCCGACTGCGGGGAGAGAAGATAATTAGTCGCTTCGTTTGCAGCACGCAAGCCGGATCGAGTGGAGTATAACTTAAACCACCGCCTCCCCCACCTCCTCCTCCCTCTCTCTACCCCGCTCACCGCCCCCTCCCACCTCCACTCACACACACACTCACAAAAAAGGATATTTCCACTTCTCACGCCACCCAGGTTATTATTACGTTACATTTTTTCCTCTTCTTTTTTTTAATTTCGTAAAATGGTGCCGGTTTGTATAATAGAGTTTCATATTTTCCTCTTGGTTTTGCTAATTGGGTTGTTTCGTGGAGCGGCTTGGGGCGTTCGGGAGGAGGGTTACCATTCCCTTTTACCCCTTCCCCTTTCCCCTCTCCCACCACCTTCGCATCCTTCGCTGATTCATCACGCGTGGATTTATTTGTTTATTGTTCTCGTTTTCTATCTCTCTTTGGCGCTAGTTCGACCCGAGATGGAATAAAAACTTTTGTTGATGATTACTACCCGGGGGATACATTTGGTGGTCTTTTGTGCGTCTTTTATCGGGAGTAATTTGATTCGAGACGCAAGCGAACAATGGAGGCTTTATAAAAAAGTAGCGAGAGAGAGAATCCGGTAGCAGGGAAAAAAATCTCTAAATGACGATAGTTTTTCTTTGATGTGTGGCGAGAAAGATTATTTATATATTCCTCCTGAAGTTTTTAAGATTCTGCCAAACGTTATTCTGGTCAGTCTTTCATAGTTGATGCGTTTAGCTACGTTTGTGTCGTTTACTTTATCTATATTTTGTATTTATTTATATTTATTTGCTAGTATTATTAACTAAGTTCATATGTGATCTAATGTAGAAAAGTTTTTATGGATATTTCAAGTTTAAATCATTGTTTTCTAGTTTTACCTTATTTTAGCTGAATATATATAGTAACTGATAAAATACGATAAACTTAGTTCTTGTATTTGTTTATACTTAAATAAAGCTGTTGGATTAATTGGATGAGCCATTTTAGATGGCAACGTGATACGCGGATAACTACATTGCACTATTTATTTGTTCCAACATTTCGTATATTTTGGGATCAGACGGTAATCTGTGTTTTCCATCTGTATCTGATTGGAAGGCGGCAGAGAACACACAAAGCTGTATTTCTCACTATCACTAATATAATATTAATTAGTAGTGCTCAAATTAAATCGCTTATTTGGTCCTCGGAATAAAGCTCCGTGCCTATTTCCTTATTCTCTTTTCGATGATCTGTGTGATATCGCTGAAATTCCTGTTGTACTTCTCTGAATAGCCTCCTAAAATAAGTTACCAACACAATCGTCTATTTCATCCTAATATAATTTCGAAAGTAAATAAACGCGGCGCTAAAACCTCTATTTTTTAAAATTAATGTAACAATATGCTGCGTATATCACCAGTTATTTAAATTATATAAGGTTTGAGTTTTTCCTTATTATATTTTTTAGGATTTAGTTTGAAGAAATTTTCAAATGGGGTTATCCACCGTGATGTTCACAAAATTTCCTCCCCATCAACGGTTTGTTACCTCTGCACTTCTGAGCGTGGTTTATCTCTATTATATATCATTCATAAAACCAATTTATTTTAAGAATTGCACAAAGGTTGACTTTAGT
This sequence comes from Tanypteryx hageni, assembly GCA_028673005.1. Classification (NCBI taxonomy): domain Eukaryota; kingdom Metazoa; phylum Arthropoda; class Insecta; order Odonata; family Petaluridae; genus Tanypteryx; species Tanypteryx hageni. The sequence goes on along the minus strand of CM054112.1, from coordinate 103,500,633 downwards.
TCCTCATTCGCCACTTATTTCACACTATTTATAACTGTCCTAATTTTTCTTCCGGTGGTCGGCTTTACCATGCACCTGGGGCAATATCCTATTTAATCTCCCCTCCTCCATTGAAAATGTGCCAGATGTTAAAAAAACGGTATAAATAATTTTAATTCAGTTAAGTACCAAGAGTTGTTGAGGAATCTGTTATTATACTTTCAGAGCGATTGTAATTTGATGAATGAATGGCCTTATATTATGAACGTCCTTATTTGTTTTCACTGCTTTGCCTCTACCCCTAATGAAATTGTTTTTTAAGTAATTTACCTTCATGCATACAGTTACAGAGGATGCGCTTTATTTTAATTACATATCATTAAATGCCGAAAAAATGTTCAGACAAAACAGTTCCATAACGCATTCACAAACACTTACCTAAATACTTTGAAAGAGTATTTTTATCTTGAAAAAGCCTAATATCATGTTTTAGTCAATTTCTTAGGAAATGCCGTTAATCTGCCAATTGAACTATGTAGCCTTAAGCGTAACATTAATTGTTGAGGTTATAAACGTTACAAATGAATCGTGTAATTAAATTGCTATTTAAACGAGTTTCGTAATGTTATATATATATATATATATATATATATATATATACACACACACTTATATATATATATATATATATATATATATATATATATATATATATATATATATATATATATATAGATGTCAACAAGGTGTTGGGATGAGGATGAGTTCTCTCTCTGTAGCTGAAGAAGGAGTAGTTCCGAAAGCTTTACGTTTGTGATGTTTCTGTGTTTTTGTGTTATTTTACGTGTGTCGCTTCGACATCCCCGGAGCCTCGCCAACCTGAAGTCGTCTGATTGGTGAGTGCTCACTGGGTTTCCTCATCCCAACACCTTGTTGACATCCATATATTCATTTTACCTTTCCTTTTCCGTAAGTTGTTATATATATATATATATATATATATATATATATATATATATATACACACTAAATGAAATACCCCGTTTAAAACAGGTTTTATAATCAAACAAACGGCTGAGATATTGATTATCTTATGGGAATTTGAAATCACTCTCTGGAGTCGAACTCATAACTTTTTGTCATTCACTATTGGTACGTGATCCAACCACATTTGGTTGCATGGATTAAGTATTAAATTTAAGGAATTTTCCATTCTTCGTCCTTTTCTCTCTCCCTCTCTTTAATCCTCCTCCCCCATTCTCCCTTCCTCCCTCCTGTCTTTTTCTCTGGAAAAATATGTTTCCTAGTCCCAATCTCGCCATAATAAAGAATATTATCTATCTATTTCTCCCTCTACCTTTTTCTCTGACTCCCTCCATCTCCCTCTGTCTCCCTCCCCTGTTGCCCTCCTCTCTCACTCCCTGTCTCTACACCTGTCTCTCTCCTTTCTTCCTCTCTCCTTCTCTCTCACCTATTAAAATATCCAAAGCACGCTTTCCTTACGCATATAGTATAAGGGTTGAGACGACAATACAATCTCGAGGTTTAACAATGGCACGGTCGGCAGGGTAAAATATCGTTAAAAATTTTAAGTTTTCCAATAAATATGATTTAAACGTAGAAATTAAGCTATTTTGTATCGTGGGTAAAATAGGACGATAAGAATAAGAAACGTTATTTATTTTTCTTTAAAACGGTCCAAGTCCGAAGATCGTTGATCCATTATTTCTAATTTTAATTTGCGAAAGAGTAAAAGCCTTTTTGTCGAACAATCGACTTTTACGTGTTATCTTATGGGAAATTGAAATCACCCTCTGGAGTAACCCCCTTTTCTGAGGGACAATTTTTGAAAAAACCTCGCCTTTTATTCGAACGTATACGGTAAACCAAGTGACCAAGAGAATTAGCATTTTATAGTTACTAGATATTAATTTCATAGAAATAATTTTGCTTGTTTACTAAAACTCTTCTCACTTAATTCAGTACTTGCCCCTCGATAAACCTTGAATGTCTATTTCACAAATGAGCTTAACCAAAATTCAGTTATTTCATGACGATATTCTTCATTAAACTACTTATAAAAACATACATTTGAAATAATTTACCTGCGAAATCTTTCTTGTTATTACCAACTTATATATATATATATATATATATATATATATATATATATATATATTACTCCCCCGATATCCGCGAGATATGCGTTCTGCAAAAACTTCGCGGATACTGAGCCTTATGTTTAAATTATATCTTAGGATAGGCTCACCATACAAAAGAAGTAATTTCAACAAATTATATGAGCTATTTAGGCTTATTTTTACTGGTAATAGTACTAGATAATATCACCTCTATGAAGTTGAATAATATTTCATCAGTTACATTCGTTCCGGTTTGTCTCAAATAAGGTTGGGGATCCTCATACAGTAATTAAAAAATAATAATTGAATTTATCCATTGTTGATGAAAGAAATCGTATTACGTAGAGTAAATTACTCTTATCATTGTATTTTACTAGTGATAAAAGAAATAATAGCCTTGCGTATCTGCGTTATTTATACCTTTCCTTTGAGAACTACGAACTGTTACCTACGTTCGTAGTTTTAAAGGAAAACTAAAATATTAAATATATTATATACTGTAAAAGAATATGACTCAGATATTATAAGTATATACCGATTGCCGCTTATCTAAGAGATACTGCTATCAAAAGTAAAAAGGTTTCCTAATATATATTTATTGCCAAGTCACGGCATATGTAGTAAATAGCATGGGACATTTGAATAAAAGTCGGTTATGGCAAGATTATGAAATTTTTGAATTTATAAAAATTAAGCTCTTACAGTCGAAGTGAATACGATTTCGAAGATTTAGAAGAATTGTGTAGTAATTTTCTTACTACTAAAAGCGATTCTACTCCTTCTAATGTCTGAAATAACGATAGTGAATGCGAACAGCCAATCAAAAGAAAATGGAAAACTAAACTTAATAATAACGACGATTTTAATTGTAAAAATCAATATTATTTTTACAATTTTGGTTTTATCATTTCATTAAGCAATATGAATGGACAAGTCAGTATTTTCATTAATGTAACAAAAGATACTATCAAACTTTTTACTACTTGTATAGCAAACATTCTTACGCTTGTCACTGAGTTCTCTACTTCTGTCTACCATTGTCACAACTGTAAAAAGATTAAAGTTTAAATAGAGAGACCCCCACATCACTCAAGAGCTGGTAGACACTTTTGCAAATTTTTACGCCCATGGAAGCAAAAAGATTATCATAATTATATTACAGAGTTTATTCATATTAAAGTATTAACTATATAAAAGTTGGTTATAAAAATTCATTTTTATATCTTCACTTGTATTACTAGACACAATATTTGGAAAAAATGTAATAGATCTACCTATCTATTAGTAGTTTTTTGATCTATAATAAAAATGAATGGATTTTAATGAAGAAAAAATGAATTACGCACGCCAAAATATAGAACGAAGGTATGATTCTACATCAAAGATTTTTAAATGATCATTAGTTAACAGTATTATAAAACTTGTGCAATAAAGTGTTTCAAACATTTATAACCTTAATAAATATGGTATTAATATTCTCGGAAATGAACTTGAATTCTGAAATATTCCCCTAATCATACTAGTGTTTACAATATTCGCTCAAATTTATCAAATTACACATCCAGAAACGGAGGAATATTTTTTAAACACATCTACCAAATGATAGAAAATTACGGAAATAAAATTATGCATTTCTACGAAGCTCAATCATGGACAAAAATTGATGTTTTACGTAGACAAATTGGATCTGAACCAGAAAAAACTGAATAAATCCAATTGAATGTCATTATGGCATGCTTCATGAAAATTCATATGTAATTTATACGAAATTAAATTCTCATTTATTACGCGCACTCATACATAACGCGCATCACACCGAGCCCATATTCCACGAATTCCCCAATTCCCATGCATAACGCGCAATCATGCATAGCGTGCAGCATTGACTATGAAGTGATTCCATTTAATTGTTCCTTTAAAAATTATTACGCATGCTTACTTTTAAATATCTGTTTAAAAATATAATATCATTTCTTGAAAAAATCATCAACTATGACAACAGTGAGTCTTCGTTCGTTGAAAGCGAATACATGTAAATTGAATGAGAATCACCGGATTCATTAGTTAATGTTCTCTATAAATCTGATTTGGGCTGTAAGACTGAACCAAAGGAATTTGATGCGTAATTTTCATTTGCTATTAAAATGTTTTCGAGTCAAACTTTTCTCTTAAAAATTAATTCCTTATAGATAGCGAGCACTAAGAAACTCCTTGGAAATACATGGAAAAGCATTCATTGGAAAACGCGTGTGTTTTGCAAAAGACTTTTGGGCATTCAATAAGGAAAGTATTTCCATTTATATTTATTTATTGTGCTAAATTTCGTCTGGATAATAACAGCAACGTATTAATCTTACAGAAATAGAAAAAACATAACCTTCAGTGACAGATTGTTCTTTTTGATTCTTCAATGATTAAAATTCATTATTTCAGGAGATATACGTATTCTCCAAGATCGTAAATAAATGTAAACTAACCGTTATAAAACCAAGTTTAGGAGTGTATCACCTCGTATGTGTTACTTGCTATAAATATTACGCATATCACAGTGTTAAAGATAGTGTCCAACACTGAGTAGCGAGCTTATAGATGTTTCGATTAGTTCATATTATGCAAACTTAACTATGAGTAGGACATAACTACAATGCATTCAACTGATCGGAATATATATATACATACATACATACATATATATATATATATATATATATATATATATATATATATATATATATAACAACTTACGGAAAAGGAAAGGTAAAATGAATATATGGATGTCAACAAGGTGTTGGGATGAGGAAACCCAGTGAGCACTCACCAATCAGACGACTTCAGGTTGGCGAGGCCCCGGGGATGTCGAAGCGACACACGTAAAATAACACAAAAACACAGAAACATCACAAACGTAAAGCTTTCGGAACTACTCCTTCTTCAGCTACAGAGAGAGAGAGGTTTCCTCATCCCAACACCTTGTTGACATCCATATATATATATATATATATATATATATATATATATATATATATATATATATATATACAGGGTGTCTCAGTAGGAATCTGCAATACTGTAGAAGCGTTTTCTACGGCCCGAAATAAGAAAAAAATTCATATATACATGGATCTGGGAATACCTCGTTTGGCTGCTAGGGGCGCTCAAAGTTTTCTAAAAATCTAATAATTCTTTAGGCTAATCAGCAACACTGAAACTCACTTTAGACAAAAAATTAATTACCTCTATATTCAATGATAAATTAACAATACAATTTTACATTAATTACTCAAAATTTCCACCAACCTCGATACACATTTCAGCACGATGCAGTAAAGATATGGTTGCGTCCTCCAACATCTGTTGGTTGTTTCGAATTTGACCTGCAGCATCAGTGATTTGTTGCAGAAGTGCATCTAAATTTTTGCTCATAGACTAGCATCTTCATGTGCCCCCACAGAAAATAATCCAGCGGATTTAAATCCGGAGATCGTGCTGGCCAGGAGTGTGGGTCTCCGCGGCCGATCCAACGATTGGGATACACACGATTGAGATAGTCTGTCACACGATGATGAAAATGAGTTGGAGCTCCATCGTACTGCTGATATATCTGGGCTCGTGTTGCTAATGGAACATCGTCTAAAAGGAGTGGCAACTGATGTTCCAGAAACTGAACGTATGTACTCCCAGTGAGACGACCATTGAAGACATGAGGTCCGATCATCTGGTTGCCAATGATGCCACACCAGACATTCAATGAAAAACGATGTTGGAAGTTAGTCTTAACTATTTCATGAGGATTATCCTCAGCCCATACATGTGTGTTCCTGGTATTATTCAGCCCATCACGAGTAAACGTTGCTTCGTCGGTGAACAAAATGTGTTAGCAAAGTTCATTGTTTGCAATTAGCCATTGACAAAAATTTAATCGCGCACCATAATCTCCTTCTTGAAGATGCTGAACAGGTTGTGGATGGTATGGGTAGAAACTCTCAGAACGTAACGTTCTCCATACTGCTACGTATTGGACTGCTAGGCATACAGATAACCTTCGAGTACTCGTTGACGGGTTACGTTGTATCGCAGGAAGAACGTCTTCTTGAGTACCCTGCCTGCGTTCTGATTTCCTTACGAATAATCCATTCTCTCGAAGCTGTCTGTGTGTATCCGTAAACACTTGTCGAGTTGGAATCCTGCGGTTAGGGAACAGCCGTTGATATTCGTAAACAGCAGCTGCTGCATTGCCAACACAATAACCGTAAATAAAATGTATGTCCACATATTCCTCCTTTGTGAACTGAAATGGCATTGTTTTCAGTGGTAAAACACAAGAAATGTGCACACACATGTAGGTAAATAACACAGTTTAATCTAACATTAAAGCTGAGATTAAATAACACTGATGTAAACACGGAAACTTTAATTAATAATGACAAGAACGACAACATGTCCATCAGTGCTACCACACTCGTTGTTGTTTACAAAACTTTGCGCGCCCCTAGCGGCCAAACGAGGCATTTCCGGACCCATGTTTATATGAAATTCTTTTCATATTTTGGGCTGTAGAAAACGCTCCTACAGTATTGTAGATTCCTCCTGAAACACCTATAGCTTGCCATTTACTGGAGTAAAAGAGCTAGGGAAGATAGTATTGTATTTCCTCTAAATATCGGAGAAAAGTACATTTAGAAGAGCTCGAGTAAAACAAAATTAAAAGAAATAATCCGGTGACAACGAATGTGAAGACAATAAAAGAAAACATTAAAAAATCAAGCTGGAAAAATGAAATAGTCCAGGCTTCACTTACCAGTTCAACCCGTTGTTATCACTGAAATGATCGACAGTCATACTCGGTCATTTGTAAAGGCACCTGCTGAGAGATTCTTTGGCAAAAATGGGGTTCAAGCTCAGCGCGATATGCACATTTATCATATGGATGTTGTTTATAAATTCGGAATTTTTCAAAGTGGTAAGATATCGCCAATATAAAAAAACACCTCTTCTCTGGATACGTATTTTGAAAATTTAGCCCTATGCACTAAATTAGGCGTTTTTTCCTCCCCGTTAGTTGCGTCGTCCATAATTCCGACCATCTATTCGAATATACATTCCTCTTTTAGGATGCGTGCTGCGAACTTATCCTCCGGCGGTGGCAGAAGAGATGTAAAAGATAACGTCAATTAGCACACGAGCGGGCGCGGTCGTCCGGACAACGGTTTATTCCGTTGCCACGATTGCTTTTCGGGTGCGGAGATTCGAATCCCCCCTCCCCGCGAGGCAAGTTGGAATCCGCGTCAACACGGCTCCATAAACGCCCCTAATCATACCGCCGGATTTGCGGGAACGATAGCCGGCAGTGGTGGACCTTTTGTATCGCCTTTGCTTTTTTTGGTGGCCTCCGGGACGCACAGTTTTAATGGAGCGATCGCTTTTCCGACCCCCATACCTCTCATACTCGGTGTTTCTACGGACGTCTGCGATCGCGAGAACAGCCGAAATTTTGTTTGCTCGCGCTCGCGGCTGACAATAGGAAGAGGAGTAAAATTATGTGTCGGATGGCTTGCGAAGTTAAGGAATATCGTGTATCCGAAGAATTTTTATTTCATGGAAATATGTCCACCTAACCAGAATTTGTTTGGTGTTTATCACCTTTTTTTCTGTCGCCTGAATTGAGATTCATGCGGGTGAATATTTTATTGAAGCGCTATATTAAATAACCGATATTTTTCATGCAAAATCGTTTTGAGGTTTGCGCTTGAATGTTTTGATTTTACGTGTCTTGCGAAGCGAAACGCAGTGTTTCTCTCCCGAATCACGGCAGGATACGTGGAGTCGGAAATAAACAGGGGCATTTAACGACGTGCGCAAATGGTGGGCATAACTCGCCTGAGTTTTTATCATCGGGGCTTTGCCAAGGACACCGTGTGCACCAATCCAGTCCACACTTTGGTTGATTTGCGTGGCCGGTTTATGTTGGACCACTTTACCACCGCGTATTACGGCGCGAGCGCGTAGGGGCTAGAGGTATTGATTGTGATCGGGATATGTTAAAATTCAAGAGCGATAGGATATCTTCCGATAAATAAAAATAGCAATAATTTGTTCTGGCATGCTCAATGCAATAAGCAGACGAAAGTTTTGTATATATATATATATATATATATATATATATATATATACACACATACACCATCATCATCATAGGTAGTCTGCCCGTAGACAGATCCGTGATTATTCATGGTTAAACCTGGTTCTCCATATACTCCTATTATCCGCTGTCCTTTTCATATCTTGATAACTCTCTTTCTATTTCAAATCGTCTATCAGCTGGAACCTTTTCCTACCTCTTTCCCCTTTTCCATCTAGTTTTCCTTCTAACACGTCTTTAATTATACTCTCTCTCCTCAGGTAATGTCCAACCAAGTTTGCCTTCCTATTTTTAATAATCTGTATAATCTCGCTTCTCTCCTACTCTTCGTAATACTTCATCGTTTTTTATCTTATCGGTCCAATTTGTCTTCAGCATTCTCCTCCAAGTACACATTTCAAAGCTTTCCAAGTATTTGATGTCATTTTTCCTTAGCGTCCATTTTTCTTCCCCGTACAAAGCTATACTCCATACGTAGCATTTTATGAACTTCTTGAGGATATCTTCCCTTATATTCCTCATAAGTAGGTGTTTCTTTCTTCTGAAAGCCGCTTTTGCTTTTCCTATTCTAGTTATGATCTCATCCGTGCATTTTGCTTCTCTTGTTATGATGCTTCCAAAGTGTGTATGCATATATAATTTTACCAACTTGCTTTGAATTCATTAGTCGGTCATCCCACAATAGGGAAACAAAATATCACGAGATATGCTTAAGAAATTAAAACTCTGGTTTTTGCATTGTTTCTGAAAAACACTCGGTTTTCAGCTGATTGCATTTCGATATAAGGTGAACAAAAACTTAAACCTTTTGTATCCCCCCCATGCGTTGCTAAGAGAAAATTCAATATATGTTATTTTAGAATGTAGGAATAAAAGGATTTTCTTATTTGAAAATACTTAAGCAAATAAATAAATAAAACCAAACCAATTCTTAACTGAATGAAAGGGAAATGAATGCTATTCTATAAAGGATTTCAATTAGAAGTAATCTGTCGTATGACACACTAACTCAATGGCCTACATCAAATTTATTTTAGTGAATAAAAATTTATTTCCTGTTACAGGACTTCAAAGTTTGGAGTAATTTTTATTTATATTTGCAGCCTTAAAACACATTTGCACCATTTGAAAATTATCGGACTCGGTAGGATCCTTGCTGCTGACTTTACTTACGTTTTACTTACAGCGGATAAACGTGACCCGTGATTTCATATCCAAAATTGGTCCAAGCGCCGACGGAACTTAATGAACTGCTGAGACAGTACTCAAAGAAACCATGTTTACTAAACAAATATAACGGTATACAAGGGGCTGTTTTCTATGGATATCAATAAATTTAATAACGGTGGATATTTATCACCTATGCATCACCAATTCAGATCAATCTGCTCTCTTATTACGAATTTCTGAGAATTTTACTCTATGTAGACTCTTGATTAATTTGTGCTCGTTTTTCATTACGGAGAAGTGAAACTCATTCAATTGCGCAAAAACGTTAAAAAATTAAATATCGTATTCTGGGCATAAGTGGGTTAAAGAATGTTTTATCATTCTGTTGCGAGTAGGTAACATCCCATGTGATCAAAATACTGTTCTTTTTATGGTGGGATGATGTTTAAATATATGGATTTTATCCCCGTCGTTTCGCAAATTCCAAATTCATTTAGGCTCATTTCCATTCCATTGTATTCTATGGTACCGTAAGATTTGAATGGAATATTATTGGCGCAAAAAATCCTTTGGTATGAGTTTTTATAATTTAATGGTGTTGATAATTATGTTAGTGGAAGCATAGTATAATATATAGTAATAGTCACATTTACCTATCGAACTGATTGAAAATCAACATTAATTTAAATTATTACAACGAAAATTTAACAGATATAATATGCATTAATGATTTTAAAAAGAATACTTGCTAATGTATTCGGTTACAAAACATTTTTGATAGGTATGTATTCGTCTGTCCTTTTTATGCTCTGTAAGTCGAGATTAGTTTTATTTAAAAAGTTGAATTAGTTAATACAAAATTTTACTCTTAGAAAATCTTCCATTTAATGGTTTTCACAAATTCTTTATTACGAATGAAAAAAATCAAGACCTTGAAAGACCTTCAACTTGAAAGTGACGCATTCTATAAAACTCAGTCTCCATTTTTCATTAACACTTCAAAGAATTTCTAATTCGTCGAAGATTTTATGAAATAACCTATTATTAGACATCCGTTTCTTTTCCAATCGCAAATTAAACGCTATACTCTTTCTGCCAAAAATTACTTTGGCAGTTAATAAAAGCGGCAGTCCCATAAAAAGTTCTGTTTTGCGAATGATGTGAAAAAATACGCCACTGATTCCAATGGACAGATTTCATTTTATTCTTTATATATAATATTAATTCCCGGAAGAAATAAAATTCTCTCTAACGAAAGTATTGCGGCTTTTAATGGGAATGAGACAAAGAAGGGATGGAAGACCATATAACTGGGCGGCTGCGTCATCGCCGCTTTTTCCGCCTGCCCCTCAATAGGGGCGACGACAGGGAGGAGGGGGGATGGGAGGGAGAAGGGGAGTTTGAAAGGGGGTTGGGAGGGGGGAGGGGAATGGGAGGGGGAAGGGAGAAGGGGAGGGGGTGGTGGGATTGGAGGGGGAGAGGGGAGGGGGAGGGGAGAGGGAGGGGAGAGGGGAGGGGGGATGGGAGGGGGGATGGGAGGGGGGATGGGAGGGGGGATGGGAGGGGGGATGGGAGGGGTGATGGGAGGGGGGATGGGAGAGGTGATGGGAGGGGGAGGGAGGTGGGCGACACTTCCCTTCAGGCCTCGCTGCGTCATTCAAAAATTTCGCCACCGTCGATCTCGTTGCCTCCACGCAAATACGACTCGTTCGTCCACCACTCGAAGGGAAGTGAATGTATACACGTGATAACAACACCTCCATGTACACAACGTTTTCCGCAGTGTATCCGGGGATTCGTATGCAAATTGACTGAAATGAGGATGTTATTGACAAAACCACCGGTACAAAAGAGATTTTTCTAAACGGCGATCCTGTTCGTTGAATTTTGGTCTCGGTGACTTGTTAATAGTCACGAGATACACAAATAAGACCTTTTGATTAAAGAGGGTGGCTGAAATAAATTCCGCTACGATTTTTGTAGTAATTGTTTTAACCGAATTAGGCCGCAATTAGTCCTTACTAAATAGCATTTTCATCAAATTAAAAAATAAAATGTGGAAAAAATAAGCTAGTTGCTTGCGCAATAAAATAAAATTCATCAATACGGTTTACGTTACTTAATGATGCAGAATGTGTTTTGATTATAAGCCGTTTAAAAATCCAATCCTTAAAACGCCCCTTTGCTTCTGAAGCCAAAAGTCGTAGTATTAAAATATGCAGAGATACGTAGTTATTATCCGGTCCCTGTACCATTTCCGGCAGTGCAGTGTGTTACTCGCGAAATTTCGCAACCTAATGGAAGTTATGCATTTACTCATTATAAAAACACGGGGTCGCCATCAGTATATCTATCGGACCTTATGTTGCGTAATTATTTCGTTAAAAGGGTTTCTCTGTTTTCTAGGAGAATTACGCCATTATTTCTAGGAAAGTTTATTTTTGATAAGAGGTAAATCCGGTTTGCGACTATTAGTGACATGCGGTGGTCTCTCCATGATTTTCACTGCGCTGACATTATTTTCCTTTTAGAAGTAGTGCTTCATGTTATAATTCTTTCTATATAGGAGTAATTATGAATAGCGTATATGTTTATACACACACCATATGCTTTACCATAACACGTATATTATTAGGATAGTAGCAAAGGGCAAGGCGTGCTTGGACAGCCCGATGGAATGGTACCTTTCTCTTGCGGACTTGGGGTGGGTTTGCATGGAGACGGGGGTTGACGGACGGTTCAACCATGGTGCTGATCCCCGCGGGTAGCTCGCTTTACACACATTTTGTTAGGATTTGATGTACTGGGATAGTGAGGCGATCTCAAAGCAATTTTTCGCTAGAGAACGAGTATTGTTTACATTCACATGAGGTTTGTGGATGCATAAAAGATGGAGGTATTTAATTTGCTGCTGATTTACATAGAAGAAATGTTTCTTTAACCCCCCAAGCGCGGAGGGCATTTAAATCAAAGTAATCCCGGAGGTCGGAGGAGATTTAAATGAATTAGCTAATCCGGAGTAAACTTATGAAAACGCATAACTTTTTACCTATTAATTGGATCCATGTGAATATTTTTGAGAATTTGCGTAAACCTATGAGTATTTATAATATAGTTTTTGCATTTTTTATATATTTATTTTGGATGAAACAATTTGATGAAGTATTTTAAGCATTCACAGAAGCGCTATATCGCACGTATTTATTCCAGGTTTATGGATTGCTTTATCTATACTGCTTTATCGTAGATTTCTACATCTTCCTCGCAAGTTTATTTATTTATTTATTTATTTATTTAATTAAAAATTTCACATACAGCATTCGCCATTTTAGAGTGAAATATATAACATCATGAGTATAAATTAAAGCGAATAAAAAACAGGAAAAATACAGAGAATAATATTAAGAATACAACACGAAAGAGAAATGGGAAAATAACACTGCGGATAGAGCACAAAGAAATCAGAGGTGAGAATGAGGTAAATGAGCTCTAGAACCTTTGATAAATGATTTACAGGAAAGGATAAACGGATCTATGTGGGAAGGTAGATAATTAAATAGGGTAGGAAGGCGGAAAAAAAGAGAGCGCCTAACAATAGATAACCTTGTGGTTGGAATGTGGAGTAAATCCATAGAGCGTGTTGTTCTAGAGGGTACTCGTAAACCGAAAGAGGCCAAGAGTTCTGGACTGTCTATATTAGAGTTTAAAATGTTATAACATAAGGAGAGGTCAGATTTTTGTCGAGATACCGAAAATTGGTCTAGGGACAAGGCCGTTAGGATGGCTTCCTTAGAGGAAGTCCGGAGAGAGGGTATACGATATTTAACTATTCTAACAAAGAAATTTAGTACGCAATCAAGAGAAGAAAGATTAGAGGCTGCAGCCATAGACCAAATAGGAAAGAACATTCAAAAAAGGATAAACAAAGATGCTAGAAGTTCGCAGGGAAAGTAGAGAGAGGAGGTTTCATATTTTCCCACTCAACAAAAAAATGCCAAAAATATAAGTCTTTACCTTGGTAATTTGAGCACAATCTTCAAATGATTCCCATTATCACTGTCTGAACTAACAATTTCTTCCTAATTACTTTCAAGTAAATATTCCGTCTCGTTTTTATCACCAGGTATTGCTTGATTTTTCTACTGGTTGACGCGACGATAACATGGACTCTTTTAACCTCTTAGAAATTAAACGTAATCACAGAAAATAGCGAACATTAGCTGCCTCCTTTCAGCGTAAATGCTTCCCTCAGACTAACTTCTTCAGAGCGGCAAGAGAATATTTGTTGTGCGATCCAAGAGCTTCGCATGAGCTCTGATCGTGTTCTCGGTCAAGACTGCTTGTTTGTGCAGTGATGTCAGATAAGTGTTTCTCTCTCTCTCAATCTCATTATATTGTCCTTAAGAGACGCTGAACCAAACACTAGCCCAGACACGAAGAGCCTTTTTCCTCCCTTTCTATATTACTCTCAAGTGTTGACGCATAAGAAAAAATATTCATCTTAAGAGTGAGACACGTCACAGAGGAGATGAACATGCGTAATACATAGCTAAAACACACATGATACACAATTAAAAACGCACAAAGGTAATCCACAATTGCAAACAAATCACTGAAAAAATAATAACCACAAGACTTCTTTCGGTCTGTCTGTAGAAATGCGAGAAACGTTGGCGTAAAATCGCTCATGGGATCAGCCAGCATATTTCCACGTAGGCTTCTAGCTTTCTTGCTAATCCTTTTCTATAATTATTTATGCTGGTCCTTATCCTTCGGAGATAAGTGAGGCTGTTTGTTAGACCCACATTGTCTCACTGCATTGCTCTATAAAAAGATCCTTGATAGAGAACGCATGGCCAAAAAAATCTGTCAGGTAAACAAAAGGGAAGTGATATACTCAAAAATCTTAACCACACTTCCAAATTACTTATAGATGGCCCTTTTGAGTCTAAATGAAGTTCGTTTCATAGGAGGTTTGAGAAATTTGGAAGGCTAAAAATTCAAAATTTCATGCAGCCGCAAGAAAAATGCACAGAAATAATAAGACAATATCTTTGCAAATAAGGCATTAAAAATTGAAATTTTAGCATAAAAATAAACGCCACATCTTACTCTATTAGAATATATAAACAAAAAACATATAATGAAATATTTGATCACGCAAAAGCAAAATCAAGCCAAACGCGCAGGGTCGGTGCAGTGCACGTATGACGACGGCATGTGACGTCTATAGGGTCGGTGCCCTGCACGTATGACGACGTTGAGGGGTTAAACGCCTCCATTGAATCAAAGGTAAAGAGAAAGGTATTACTCGAGGATTAAAACGTTTGTTTTCCTTTAATTTGGCACTAATTAGCAAACATTGAAGATAAATCCTTCTACAGTGTAAATATTGGATAACATTGCTCGTAAAATAATTTCAGTAAAGATAAAAAGTTATACTAACTTTTCTTGATTTGTATGTTAACTATTCAAATCCAGATAGCTATGTTTAAATTTTCTAGGCAACTAAAAGTTGGACCGGCAGCAGAGTTTCGGATTTGTCCTCAGTTTGATATTTGTAAATTAAAATAAATTAAATGATTTCATACATTATCTTGTAGGAAAACAACCATTACTGGTAAATTATATGTTAAAATAAATTTTAAATTAAAACAAATTTAAGGAGTTGATTGGGATAAGAAGTTTGGACTGTTTACGCTGTTTCATAAGCTTCCAGTCATGTGAATTTTAAACTACTATTTCCAAATTCTTGCGATAAAATTTACTTGTAACTTTTTGTTTCAATGAAATGGTATTTTCTGAAATTCATTATTCCTATAGTTTATATTGTTAACAAATTAAAACCAATTACATCTTTCGTTACTGTGCATATAACTCCACATTCTCCTTCAAAATTCTCACACCAATATATCCGTCCACTTCAGCGGACATTTGAATTAATTCCTAATAACAGAAATCGAAAAAATAACGGCGTAATAAGTTTGAAAGTAACTAACGAATTATTTTCAAAGGATTAAATTTCACTGATTCGGTCGAAAATAATTACAAAATGTCCAGAATAAAAGGAAAATTAGGGAAATACGGTCCAGCAATTATAAAAGCTTCTTATTTTTTTTTACGATAACTAAATCTATCAATGCATATGTTTTCTCTTTCTGGTTAGCATTTTTAATGATTTAATAGCAACAATAGCAGTTTTAATGGTAAAATTGACGGAAAAATTAAATTAAAAAATCTGCGACATTAGATACATCCATATGCCATGAATGCAATATATTTTTACCATTCAACATATAATGAATGAGTTGAGAGGCAGCTTTTTAAAGTTCAAAGTGTTTATATATCGCATCAAATATAAAGAGACATTCTCTTGTATAAAATTAAAAATGCCTTTATTTATTATTTTACCCCGGGATTACTGTGAAAAACGGTTGAAGTAGAAAATATTTCTCATAATTCGTTTCTTTTTTATTGGATGGTCATCTCATAGGCGGTAATATTAATTCGATTTTTAAGTTTCAGAACTAAAGCTACTCATGTCATTCAATTCCACTGGAAAAATTGCATTCGGCACAGTGAGACCTCATATAAAATGATTCGTTAGAATAATGTTTATCTGCAAAGATTTATTATCGAAAGTGGAACTTAAATATATTGAATATATTGAATTAACTTCATTGCTTCAATTCAGGTACATTTATATAAGAATATATATATATATATATATATACATACACACACACACATTTTATTCTCTCTCCATCGCTGACGAAGGGCATCTGTCCGAAAAGCTTTCATTTTTTGTGCGTGTTTTTTTACGTGTGTCTCTTCGACGCCCCTAGCAGCCTGCCAACTTTGTAAGTGTCCACTGGGCTTCCTTCAACACCTTATTGTCACCCTTATCACTACCTTTCCTTTTCCTTAAGTTTATATATATATATATATATATATATATATATATATATATATATATATATATATATATACACACAGTGCCGTAACTAGGGTATTGCGAGGGTGACATTTGCAATAGGCGCCTCTTTCAAAAGGCGCCAAACGTTTCCACTAAATGCCAAAAGTTTATTTTCCCATAAATAAATAGTAATTTAATACTCAAGTATTTAAATTATTATTAATAAAAACGCTAGTATTCTTTATAAAGATGTATCAAAAATCATATTCTACGTACACAAGTTGTTTCCCTAAAATTTTGCCATAGGCGCCATATCTCCCAGTTACGCCTGTGTATATATTATATACAATATTATATATAACGATTTTAAAAAAATAGCACGTGTTTAATTAATGTAATGGCGTGGCGTAGATTTAGTAATAACGATTGCGATCAATATGAATAATCATTTCGCCACCCAAAACATCGAACAAAAATAATTTCACCAAAAATATCCCATTTAAAAGCTATTAGTGTCAATGAAGCGTGACCTTGAATTTCTCGAGTTTTCTCATGCGCAAGCAAAGTGAAACCAACGCCCCCGTAGGATAGTCCAATGACATAAATCTTTGCTCGCCCGCAGGACTTTCTGGCGGAGGGGGACCTGTCGGTGTCGCCGCTCTCAGACTACTCGAGCTCCGGGTCCCGGAGAAAGCGGAGCTGAACGACAACGTGACGCTCGAGTGCAGCTTCGATCTGGGCAACAATGGCGCCCACCTTTATTGCGTCAAGTGGTACAAGGACGGCCACGAGTTCTTCAGGTTCACGCCAGACGACGATCCCCCCACCAAGCTGTTCCCGCACAAAGGAATCACCGTGGATGTGAGTGCACCTCTAACAGCGACGCGACCGAGGTTTTTTATGCCATTAAAAGGAGCTGAGACTGTTTCTTTCCCTACATTTCAATAAAACGACTTCCGCACGGTACGGCCGTAAAGTTGTTTAAAAATGACATAGTAATAGATCGCGCATTACGGCTTCGCTCTCTTTAATTCTCCTCGCTTAAAAAAGTCAAAAGTTTTTTACAATGATTTATTTTAAACATTTTTTAAGCGTTTAAGCATTTTGGAGGAAAGCGATTAAAAAATGAAACTCGTCAAAGTGATTTCGCCAGACTTTTCTGTTGTAATTATGATTTCCATATTTATGTTACAATGTTTAGAGCAATCGAATTAAGCCAAAAGCACAAATTTTGCCTCACCAGAAGCAGCACATAGAGCAAAACGTTTGCAAGATAACAATTAGTCATTAGGAATGCAAAATATTCGAATTTCAGGCCCTAATTGACACCATTAAAAATTTTAGTTGATTTTGCATCTGTCAATATTTTTCACTCGAGAATAGTCGGTCTATATATTTTTAACTTATTTGCTATCATAAAATTCTATGAAAATCTTTTGGACAGATTACTTAGACTTCTACTTTGAAATTGTTTGAGAAAAAATGGCTTCAGTTTGTTTCACAATAACAATTTCCGTAATTATTTTTAATGGATTCTGTAAAAATTGCTACTTATAATGCAGAAATATTGCCTCTATGATTCGTACTAGTTCTCTAAATATTCCGTCTCTACGGAGTACATTTTAATTCAGAACATCAGCATCAAATAGAAAATACTTACGTTCCTAGTTCACGATTTTGGAGACAATGGTTCTAAGGCTTCGCTATTGTTTGTTGTAGAGTTAATATTCTTAATCTTCGAGGATCAATTAATCCTGGTTCGCGATTTTATAAAAAGATATTTTTATTTAAAACGATTTCCTGATACCTCTCTCCTTTACAGAAAGAGAGATTGTCTATGACCAGCGTTGGACTT
Source organism: Tanypteryx hageni (assembly GCA_028673005.1). Taxonomy (NCBI): domain Eukaryota; kingdom Metazoa; phylum Arthropoda; class Insecta; order Odonata; family Petaluridae; genus Tanypteryx; species Tanypteryx hageni. Next base: position 103,482,433 of record CM054112.1, on the reverse strand, counting down.
AAGAATTTGGGCTGGGAATCGAGTGGGTCCTATCGCTGCGAAGTGTCCACGGAGGCGCCCAATTTCGAGACAGTCGTGCGCAGCGCCGATATGACTGTGATTGGTGAGTGAACTAAAGGCACCAATACGCCTAAGTGGATTTTATTTTCACTTCTTCATTCAGTTTTTTTGTTGTAGATAACGCCTTGGTGTGCAAATATCTCTTATTAAAATCCGGATAGATAACTGGTTATTTAAAAATATTACTAATACACTGTCATTGGGAAAAGATAAATCAAGAAGAGGAATTTAAAAAGCCTAATTAAATCATCTCATTACCTAGAAATCAAACGACTATGAAGTGCTCTTTTGATTTGTGAAGCCCTAAAATATTATAGAACTTTGTATATTTAGTTTTAAAAATTTTTATCAAAGTTACGTATAGATTTATGTCGCTCATTTTATTGTGACAGAGAACTCACGCAAAAAAATCCCAAGGCGTGGATAAGTTATATTTTCAAAACTTCCTCAACTACATACTCCCAAAAGTAGCTTTTCTTGTCTTTTTCTGCAAGAGTAGTCGTAGTTTATCCAAGGAAGTGTTGAAAGTGTATTCCAAAAAAGTTGCGAATAAAAAAGTACTTCGGACGCAATTTTTTCAAATCTAAAGCAATAATAAATATTTTAGACAATTATTTTTAAAACAATGAAATATTTCGTATGTTCACGTGTAGTTCACCGTGGCAGAAGTTTTTTATCTTTCGGTCTGCTAATTGATTAAAGAAAAGAAGTTGAAAGAAATAAACAATTGCGATGAAGGTGGGACTGAGTGCAAAAAAGCGTGAACGACTGGAAACCGATATAAAACTACAGAAATACGGTTGGTGATGGTTTGTGGTTATATAACCAGCTAGCGTGCATTCCGTGAATGGAAATGGTTGACAACCACTGTACTATGGCGGAGACCCAAATCATTTTTTATTTCATATGTAGTGGTTTTGTTTATACATAGTTCTCAATGGAATTGGCGGAAATGCGATAGAGGTAAACAAATAATAGAATTTAATCGGTAAATTTTTAACAACGGATGTTACTTTTTTCTTTACGACCTGCTGATTCCCTCTTGCCTATGCGCAATGGATATCTAAGAGGTAGTGCAATGAATTGCTGGCCAGTTTCAGAAGTTTAGGAAGAAAGGTGATTTACTAATTTTCCGTTAATTTTTATCCGTAATATCAGCCAATTGCTATTCGCGCGGGCCATAACGATGTCCTTGTTAAGCATCAAGAAAAAGAGTAGGAAAGATACGAGAACGGCTATTTCGGTTTAATATACACGTCAGTATTACGTTCCCATTCCCCACAGCGGATAGGATACTCTTAAAACATTCAGGATCGCAAAGTTCGAGAAGCTGCAATTTCCGAATTTCCTTTGTCCTTCCTGCGACTATCGCTTTGATGGATTCTGGTCCGCGAGTGAAGGTTTCGTTTTATTGTTGCGATTTTGTTTACGAACGAAGGCCGTCATTTCCTAATGTTTCTTTCGGTTCGTAATATCTATGTCCCCCAGTATGATTAATCGCTTCTCATCGAAGGACTTCCATTACAAATGGGACTTCACGGCGATTCCATTGTAGCCCGGATCAATAACTAATCTCGTGGATCGTTGCTACTTCGTTCGATTTAGGGTTTTTGCCTCCTTCAATGCATGCATTAAACGAGAATTCGGTTTGATATGATAAGTCATACGATAACAATTTTTTATCTTCATTTTCCTAAATGGGCAAAAAATATTGTGGAGCTCTACTTATGGACGCGTGAAGTTATTCAAGCAGTTATTTTTCACTCAAGTGAACATTGCGAGCTTTTTAAGATAAGATACTGAGAAAAAGAAAGCAACGTATATGCTTATCTGCAGTAATTTAAATAGTTTCTTGATTACTCCTAAATAAACATCTCTCAAAAAGCTGCCTTTGTTTTCTGTTCCTTCTTTCTATCCCTAAAGTAAATTCTCTCTGGTTTTATAACCTTTCTTCTAATTCCACATCGTTGGAATATATGTACTAGAGTAACTGCCCGTCAAATATGACGGATATGCGTGGATTAAGTATTAAATTTAAGGAACTTCCAATTCTTCCTCCTTTTCACTCTTTCTCTCTCCCATCCTCGCTCCCTCCCTTCCATCCTCCCTCCCTCCCATTCTCTCTCCCTCCCATCCTTCCTCCCTCCCATCCACCCTCGCTCCCATCCTCCCTCCCTCCAATCCTCCCTCCCTCCTATCCTCCCTCCCTCCCATCCTCCCTCCTCCCATCCTCCCTCCCTCCCTCCCATCCTACCTCCCTCCCATCCTCCCTCCCTCTCATCCTCCACCTCCCATCCTTCCTCCCTCCCATCCTCCCTCCCTCCCATCCTCCCTCCCTCCCATACTCCCTCCCTCCCATCCTCCCTCCCTCCCATCCTCCCTCTCTCCTATCCTCCTTCCCTCTCCTTTCTCCCTCCTTCTCTGGAAAAATAGACTAATTCTATACCACCCTCACTTTCTATGTACCTTTCATTCTATATCCCTTCTCTCCTATCTCCCTTCCCCCACCCCCTCTCTCTTAATTTACATCTATATCGTCGTTAACATAAGCAAAAGAATCCAAACTAAATCCCAGTCCCATTAGGATTACGTAATATCGCGAAAAATCATACGATAATTTAAGACAATATATGCAATCGTATATACTACAAGCATGCGGGTTGAGACAACAATTGATTCTCGAAGATTGACAATGACGTTGTCGGCAGGACAAGATGCCGTTTAAAATCCGATATTTTCCCAAAATATGTGATTTAAATATTTAATATGAGAGATTTCGAACGGTAGGTGGATAAAGATGAATAGAATAGGAAACTTAATTAATTTTACTAAAACATAGTTTAAATTGAAAGATAGTATTATTTCTAATTTGAATTTCCAAAAGAATAAAATCATGTACATTAAAAAGTCGCTTTTTATATGTTATCTTACGGGAAATGGAAATCGCCTCCACCCCCTGCTATCGAACCCGGGTTTTTTTCGTATTTTCTTTTGTCGTTTCATTTTTATATCTGAATCAAACATTCTTGCGAAATTTCAACCTTCTACCTAATCGGTAAGTTTGTTAAAAACGCGTTTGAAACGTGCCATCGATGAAGTGAATGTTACGATGATAGATCACCGAAACTATTTGTATTATATATATATATATATATATATATATATATATATATATATATATATATATATATATATAACAGCTTACGGAAAAGGAAAGGTAAAATGGATATATGGAAGTCAACAAGGTGTTGGGATGAGGAAACCCAGTGAACACTCACCAATCAGACGACTTCAGGTTGGCGAGGCCCCGGGGATGTCGAAGCGACACACGTAAAAGAACACTAAAACACAGAAACGTCACAAACGTAGAAGCTTTCGGAACTACTCCTTCATCAGCAACAGAGAGAGAACTGATGGCGGTGACACTGGGGCATGTCTACTTCTAGGACTTCTAGGAAATTCCGAGGCCACTCTCTCGTGTCGTAAATATTATTAATTAATTTCGTGATCGCTTTTAGTCCTTCTGATCCCATGACTTTAAGTACCTCAGCCGGTATACCATCGCTGCCTGTGGCTTTCCCTTTCTTTAGTTCCACTATCGCTTTTTTGTATTTCACTCTCCATAATATTTTCTCCTAAGTTGTCTTCTTCAATGTTTTTCTCATCTTTCAGATATATTTTTGCCGATCCTGCCTGCTTGCTGTATAGTTCCTTAATGTATTCTTCCCATACCTGTGCCACATTCTTTGTTTCTGAGACTATCTTCCCATCCGTATTCATAATTCCTTTACCACGAATTCTATCAGACTTCTTATCTTCTTATTCCAGTGCCCTAATTTACATCATATTGTAACTTTCTAACTACTCCATTTGTTGTATTTCATCACATTTTTCTTTTATCCAATTTTCTCTAGCTTTATTTGTTACCCTTCTCAACCCATTGTTTAAACGTCTACAATTGGCTATATATATATAACAAAATTTGTCTACATGATTAGATGTTTGTTCGTGAGAATGAATGCATGGCTCGAAAAATTGCTGATTCCCATAAAATTCAGTTTCAGTAATTATATTTCAGTTAATGATAATTTTATTTATGTAAATTTTTGATGGTTCTAGTCTTAGGAATTCAGTTCATCTCAAGAATTTTGTCTCACATTTTGCTCCCTTGTCTTTGGCTGTTTTATTCACACGGAAGGAGATTTGTCCGTTACACATACGTCAGTTTTGCTTTAGTTCTTTACATACTGCCTTAGTTTAACTTTTTAATGGAATGAAATGACTTATTTGCGATGGCATAACCGAGGGTCGATAAATTCACATATGTACCAGATTCTCTTCGCCCGGGACGCGTCCAAAAAGTCAGGCATGAATAGAGCAAGCGACGAGTATTTCCTCGGAGCGCAGTGTCGTGTTTCACAATAGGGATTCGAGAAGAGGAAAGAAAAGTTTTAACCGTGGAGAGAAGAAAGGGTAGGGAGGGGAGTGAAGGAGGAGGAGAGGGATGCGCTGGGCAAAAGGAATTCAAAATCTCTGGGACGTTATTCGCTGTCTCTATCTCACAAAAAAGTTCATTTTATTTTGGACGGCATCATTTTTGGAAGCGATGAAATTTCGTAGCGAGGTCCTCTCCTCCGGAAAACTTATCCGCTCTGGAAACCTAGTTCAAAATTTTTCGGAATATAATTTTCTCGGTCGAGCAGGAAAACAATCCGGAAACTGCTCTCGAATTTTAAATAATAGAGTGGCTGAAAAATCAGTATAAAAATCTTCCGACAAGAAAGCCACTCATCGTCAAAAATAACACCCAATCAACCGGATAATTTGCGATCCGAAGGATTTTGGATAAGTTCAGTATTAACTTGGTTTTAGTGAATTCTATTTTTCGTAAAGTCGTTCTTGTTAGAAACACTAGGAATTAGCAGGAAGGTAAACATATCCCGATGGAAATATTATTCATCGGTTCTACCTATAAAATAAATATTTTAACGAGATCTGCCGTCAAAAAATAAGATCACATTAAAACAAAACCGAGGATTCTTTGCCGGAGAATATGGGTTTACTCCGTGGGAATTTAAGACCCCTGGGTCATCTAGACCTAGACTACTCAGAGTCTACAACATTAAATAATAAGCGGGAACATCCTGAAAGTAAGTATAATTTCCAAAGGATGCTATCTCCTCTTCCCCTTATTAGACACATACCCCGCAGTGCAGAAACTTTATTAACGGAGCTCGCTCCGCCTTACTTACTCCCGCTGTTGAAACACGAAGAGGGGTTGGGGGAGGGCGCGTGGAGGGAGCGAGGGATGAGATGGGAGAGGAAGGGGAGGAAGGAGCAAGGGTCGAGAAAGGGGCATAAGGACTTCTCCTCAAACTATCTCCTTTTTATCCTTCCATCCCTCAATTCTCTCTCCTCCCCTCAAAACCTCTTCGCTCTTCCATCGACATGCCTTTCTCTCTCACTCTTAGGCGCCTGGGAAAAGGCGGGAGAAAAGGGAAGAATTCTTCGCAAAAGGGCGGTTACCACGGGTGGAGGTGGGAGGAAATGAAAAGGGTCAGTTGCGTGAGAAGCGTTGTGTGAGTTAAGGGGAGAGGGCGAAAGGAAGGAGGAGGAAACAGGAAGAGAAGGAGGTAGAGAGAGAGGTTTAGATGAAGAGGGGGGAGAGAGAGAGACCGAGAAGGGGGATATGCTGCCATAGACCCGGAGGGTGATGACTTGGGAGGGTGCGGTCTGTAACAGGGCAGGAGGAAGGCGGATGAGATAAGTGTGGGTGTGCGTGAGTGTGTGTATGCGCGTGTGTGTGTGTAAGGGGAGTTAGTACGGGATAGCGAGGGTGGATTCGCGAATACAATTAGATTCCTGTGGAAGGGAGAGACGGTTGAGTGAAGAGAGAGAGGAGGGGGTGGGGGTACGGCGCAGTGCAGACTTGGATCTTGTGCGTGCGTGTGTGTGAGTTGGGCAGTGGAGGGTGGCGAGGGAGGACAGAAGGTATATATGTTGAGAGAGAGAGAGAGAGAGAGAGAGAGAGAGAGAGAGAGAGATATGGAGTATGGAGGTGGTGTATGGAGGGGGCCGAAAGGGAAGGTGGAGGTGGTCCTTGTACCACTATAAGGTACCCTGACTCGGCCACCCTTCCAATCCAAAACCACTTGCAGTTCCTCCTCTGACCACCTCACCCTCACCCCACCACCACCACCCCACAGAGGCGCAGAACACACCCTTCGCGTCTTGGGAGTTACTGCTCCCTTATGTGGAGGCAATTTCCGAGTGGGCGAGGGTGGGAGAAGGAGGGAGGTAGATGGAGACGGAGGGAGGTGGTAGAGGGAGAAGGAGGTGAGAAGATGGAAGACGGGTTTTCCAGACTAATGTGAGTAGGACGAGGAGAGAGAGAGAGGTGACGGGAGGTAGGAAAGAGAGAGAGATAGGTATAAAGTGAGGGAATGAGGAAGAGGGAGAGAGTGAGAGGATATCGTGCCGTGGAAGAGAGAGGTGAAGAGAGAAGAGAGTTTTAAGGTCGCTAAAGGAACTGTATGTGCGTGTTTGATGGGAGAGGATGGGTTTAAAGGTATATACGCTGGGATCAAGGGATACGTATAATGTTTTTGGGAGGGACAGTGGATGAGGGGAGAGATGGAAATTTAAGCCAAGGCTCGCTGTCCGTCCGTCTTCTCTCTTCCTCCCCGCCTCTCTCTCTCTCTCGCTCTGTTGTTTCACTAAAATTTTGTTTTTTTAAACCCATAGGAGTATTGGAACAATTTTTGAAACTCCATAGGAGTATGTGGTGGGTGGGGTTTTAGGGGATGGTAGGACGGTGGGAGGGGGAGAAGCAATTAAACGTGAGTTAGCCATCTGAACGGTGGACTAAAAATTTAATTCCGTCGTTATTTTTGGAAAGCATTCTCCGTCCATTTTCTTTCCGAGGCAATTAATAATTTTGTTCGGAATGATGGACGGAGAGGAGGGACGTTTTAAAATAAATTTAAAAATATGGTCACGCTATCATAGTTTTTCCCCTTGAGAATTTCCTGTTATTGCCTCAGAAAATGAGTTCGGATGAGTGCCCGACTTTAGCCGATTATGTTTCGGTCGTTACATGAGATAGTGTTTGAGCATCATTGGTTTTATGCGGAGATTTGAACGATGTTCAGAAATATAATTATAATCACGTACGCTCGATATTTGGGTTTGTTGTATTGGATATTCTTTGACAGCGTGGATAGCTTATATATCGGATATGTTGATGTACTCGTTAAATTGAATAATTTTTTCTTTCCCAATTACCTTTTATCACTGAATATTTTTGGTGCTGGAGCATTACCTTATCACAATTAGTATGGAGAAAAGTACTTGGTGATGGTTATGAAAATTTGCCTAAAATTATCCGCCATTAAAAATTAACAATTCCCACACAGAACTCGCCGTTTTTGAAAGAATTTCATCAAATAATTCTACTCTCTTGAAATTTTTTGATATTCTGAACCTTAATTTTCAGTTAACAGGTGCAAGCAACGAGTAACCGAAAACGGAAGATAATTTTACACTCCGAAAATTACAGGCCTTTCGGGACAGCCGCAGGCGTAATATTATTTAAAATTTTCCCAGCGGTTGTTTTACCTCCAGGACATTCCTTTGATTAGCAAGATTGCTCCGTGTAATAATAAGAAATTCAAAATGGTCTCTAGATATTTTCTATTCCTTTCCCGGGTAACTTGAGCGCCAGACGTCTATTTGCTTTTATTAATTATAGCTAGGGTTCCACTGGCGATAAGAATTTCCACTAGCGTTACGTTTGTCTGAGATGAAATATAATAGGGTTTTATTTCCCGAGATCGAAAAAATGCTGCATTCCGTGAATGCTAAGAAACTTCGAGTGTTTAGAGCCTTTTTACATCATAGTTACGTCGACGAAGAAATTTAGAAACAACTAACTTCGTATATTTTGCTTGACATTTTTCTCATATTTTTCGCTTCCTGCATTTCAAAGTCGTAGAAGTGTTTCTACTTTTAAAATCGTATTTTGTTAGACGGGAGATAGATCTTGCGCTTTTTTCGGGTTATTAAGCCAACATTTGTGCCAAAAGTTTTAAGAGAAAGTTCTGTGTTCCTAAGAAAAGTTTCTCCATTATTTCAATGGCGAGTATTTTTTGTTTTGATATCTTAGCAATTGTTGACCGTTATACTCCGCAAATAATGTGTGCACGTTTTATAGAGTGGCACACAAATATAGATAAAAGAGTCTCTAATTCATGTATCTCGGCTTGTGCGATGACCATCTTGTAACTTCACCGCATTTCGATTTCATGCATCGGTTCATTGTGTTCATTTTCAGAAATATCCTAATTAAATGCAATGAAATAGATACGATGCAAGGCAGCTACAATTTTTTGGTTTCGTCATTGACATGAGTTATTGTTTTATAGTTTTTAAATAATTATAGATTTCATAGAAGTTTTACTTATCTTATAAAAATGTGACTTTTAGCTCATCTGCAGAATTTAATTCAAATAAGAATCAAATTAAGAATTTACGTTTGCTACAAATTTTGTATTCTCTATTATTAATTCACAAAATAGATATAGTTAGTGGATAACGAAGACGCAATTTTTTGTCTTTGCTTATCTTGAAAGTACGCCAAATCTTTTTCTGAAAAAAGTGCATAATTTGCATGAAATTTGACGTTGTACTCATATGTTCAGATATTCTCCGTGAATGATCGGCACGGACTGGAAGCTTATTTCAGACGGAATTGCGGAAGGATTGTGAAATGGGAAAGTACGAGTTGATGTAGAGGGAATTGTAATACAGAAAAATCCTATGGGAAGGGAAAGGAAATATGGACATACAGGGTGTTTATAATGCCCATGTGCATTTTAAAGAATGAATAACTTTGTATTTGAAGATGATATAAGCATTCTGTAAATGGCATATGAATGCTTCATACACGTATGTAGTGAAAATCTACATACGGATTTTATGTTAGAGATTAAAGCCCTTTAATTAATCAGTAATCTGCAAATGAAAGAGTCACCGAACATCGATTGGGCTCTTTAGAAAAAATAATTTCATTAATAGATTTGAAATTATAAGCTGAAACTACTTTAATATAGATAGAAATATTTAAATAGGATAACAAGAAAATTTTAAATGATACTATGTAAAGACTAGTTAATTCCCGTCAAATCGATGAGTATGTATGAATAAAGTGTTAACATTTAAACAATACTATTCTCCCTCCCCCTCAATATTTCCCTCCCCCTCAATCTTTCCCTCCCCCTCAATCTTTCCCTCCCCTTCAATCTATCCCTCCCCCTCAATCTTTCCCTCCCCCTCAATTTTTCCCTCCTCCATCTCGCTATCTCCCTCCTCTAGCTCTCTCCCTCCCATTTCCTACATATCTCCTTTTTATTTCCTCCTGAAAATTAGCTATCTTACTCAGTCTGACCGAATTACAAACGGATCATTATTTATAAAGTGTTATGTCCCTGGATCCTATATCACAGGCGATGATGTGCTTGACGGACTCACCGACATAGCTCATTATTTAAATATATTGCTATTCCCAAATAACGGGTTGTGAGTGGAGGGAAAAGAGAGTTGACAAGAGGGACTCTTAACAGAATGGAAAGAATTAAAGTAGGAATACTAAAGTCAGAGAAACGAAGAGAGATAACAAAGCGTTACATTTTTGAGAAATTGCAGTTTATAGTCCTGTTATATATATATATATATATGCAATGCAAAATAAATCATAACAATCATAGTACAACCAGAAGAACGATGTTAAGAAATCTAAGGAATTTCTCCAAAAAATCCTATCCTACATTGTGGAATAGTTACCTCATTCTACCCAATAACATCAATCTGAAAATATTACGTGATTATTTCGGCGAAAAGAGGTAAAACAAACAGAACAGAGTTTCGTGTTATCGGAATAGAGCTAGAAAAAGCAGTTTTGACGCAAAAGAGATTAGAGGGAAACAAAAATAGTTAAATATACATAGAGAAACAAAAGAATTACCATAACAAGATTAGAAAAAAGAGAGGGAGATATTTACGGACATAAAAAGAGAAGCGAATATGTGCCCGAAAAGAAAGACGCGAGATTAAAGGAAGGAGATGTAGGATAGCAGGATAAAAGAAGAGTTTCCCTCGGGATAGATTGTCAGGACGAAACTCAGTTTCCCTTAAGAGCAACAGAGGTCACGTCTGGTCAATAGAACTCCACTCATTCCTTCCAAAGGAGAAAACAATGGTTATTCCCCTCCACTTGCTTGCCACCGAAGCCAACCCTTTCATCTTCCCTTTCCATCTTCCTCTCTCTTTCTCCATCCATTCGGATGCTTTTATCTCTCTATACATCATTCTCCTTTTCTATTATTTTATCTTTCTCAAACACCCCATCTCTCTCTTGCTCTCCCAAATTTGTCCGATTCCATTTCTTCTTAAACCTTTTCTACACAAACTTCAAATCTAACCCTCTATCTCTCTACCTGCCTCTCATCCCTCCATCTCAACACCATCTCTACCTCCTCCAATTCTTCCCCTTCGTCACTCTCCCTCCGCCCCTCTCCCTCCGTCACTCTCTTTCCGTCACTCTCCCTCCGTCACTCTCCATCCGTCTCTCCCACTCCGAATTTCTTCGTACATCTGTCCACCATCTCTCCCCCTACATCTCTCCACCTCCATTTCTTCCCTCCTCTCACACCCCTTCCACTTTACCATCCCCTTCTTCCCCCTCTCCACCTTTATCTTATTTCTTCGCTCTTTCTCATCCTCTCTCGTTCATTTTTATCTCCATCTTCTCCCTAGCTTTAAACTTTCCCTCCCTCATCTCTCTCCCTTACCTTACATACCTCCTTTCTTCCACTCTCTCCTACTCTATCTCTCCCGCCAATCCTTCCTCTCTCTTTCTCCCAAGCATCAGGATTCCCAGCCTCAAGGCTTTCCAATATACCCTCTCGCAAACTCCGCCTGTTTGTTTGTACCCTGGAAAAAGCTTTAGATATAACGCTGCGGTCCGTTGTATTATACTTTTCTTCGAATTTTATTCATCCTTATTTTTACTATTTCGCATTTTTTTTCTTCCACCCTTCTTTTCACCCTCTCCCCCTACCCTCCTCGCTCCCTTTTTTCTTGCCCGAACAATCCGGATGGTGGAAGCCTCAAGTTATATGCCAAACACGAGGGAGAATAGGGGTCGTCCTTCAGGTTCTCGTTGTTCGTGAGTTTGCTGGAAGTTTTTATTCCCTCTCGTCGTTATTTGCAAGGATCGCTCTTTATTCGTATATAAATGTTTATTTTTTCCTTGGCGGGGGAATGGAATGGAGGAGGAAGCAAAAGAGAGGAAAAATGGGGTAGGAGTGAGAGAGGGGCGAAAGGAGCGCAGACCCTGAAAGTTTTCCTGGATCTCTCCTTCCCCTCCCTCTATTCTCATCTCCTCCCCTCCATCCCTCCCCTCCACCCCTCCCCTCCATCCCTCCCCTCCCTCCCTCCCCTCAATCCCTCCCCTCCATCCTTTTCCTCCATCCCTCCCCTCTCCCTCCCCTCCCCTCTCCTCTCCATCTCTTCTCCCTCCCCTCTACCTCCCCCACGGCCTCATTCAAAACTGCTCAACGGAAAAATATTCGGGAAGCCCGAAAGATTCTTCTTTATTTGTCCGTCATTTGTTCCCCTTTTTCCCTTGTACTTTCGAATTATCAGTTTTCTCTTAAAGAGGAAGCGCTCGGAAACATCGAAAAGGTGCGATTTTTTGAGGGATTGACAGGGCGGACTCGCTGAAGAAAGTAGACTCGCATTTTTATATCGCTGTGTGTTTACTTTGTAGAGAAGGAAATGAAAGGGATTTCCATTGTCGTCTCCATCAATTAGATTTCCGGAATCTCTCTCTCCCCGCGTGCCAATGTGATTTGTGTCGATAGGAAAGTCACCCGTCGATATTAATTTCACAAAAATTTTTAAAAATATATCGGCGAACTTTATTGCGACAATTCTTAGAAGATTGATTTCTTTTTTTCACCGTTGCCATTGCAACTTCTTTATTTGTTAAATCACTCGATCAATTACTCTCCTCCACTTTATCTGCATAAGTAAGTTTTTTCTTGTTAATGCTGCAATCAAATCGGCGAATACTGCCAACGCGCGCACACACACTCAGACACACTAACACGCACACTTATACACGTGCACGCACGCACACACACACACACACACGCATGCATGCACATATGTACCTGTGTACATTTAAGAGAGTTTGGGGGAACACTAAATCTGCTGAGAGCGTTCATCACTTTTGAGCGAGTGTCAAATTATTTTCCAGCTACGAAAATATAACGCGCGATCTGGTCTGAACGACCGTAGCGTTTCACATGCCTAATTTTTCGCGCTTCAGTTGGTCGAATCGATATTTGCTAAATTCATAAAATCATACGAGCAAATGCGGAGACTTAATTGGAGGTGTCTTTCCCGTCGAAATTTGTCAGATTAAAACGATTTATTTCAGCGACGATAATCGCGTCAGCTCGGAAAATGTACGAGTATCACTCACTCACTCGCGGAATGCAAATAACGATTTATGATATTTTGACTAAACTGTATAACCTCACTTCCACTCGTATTGCGGAATATTCTTACGTTTAGTTTGCAAGTCTGCGTGGATTGCGGGATTACGGTTCGCTTGGTCGGTGAAAGTCTTTTTTATGGTATTTGGGAAAGTTAGCTTAGGACATGAGTTTGATGGGTGACATGAGCTGATACAGAAGGGTTCTACCAGAAAAATCACTTTTAAAATTTACACAACTACAAAATTGAATAGGAATCTCGATTTTGAAATGTATTCATTCAGGCGGGGAGCCAATATTTGTTGTTAGAACCTTCTCGCACGAATTGATTATTTAACTCTTAGTTTTGACAGTAACTCGTATCCGTTCTATATGGACAAGAGACATGCTACTATAGATTATTTACAAGAAAGGTCATGCGTTCAATAGATGAAAAAATTATCTATAAGCAAATATCACTGCGAGATTTTGTTTACAAAAATGACACTGGAGATGTTAAATATAATTACGAGCTTTTATATTTTTAGCACGACTTATTAAATGCAAAAACGTGCTAATGGGATCACTCTGTCTGTCCGTGGACAATCAACTTTTTGTTGTTAGAGGTATTTGGAAAATTCTTTTCCATTCTTATCAACCAATGAAGTTCCCATTGATTAGAGTTTTTTCAATAGTTAATAGATTTTCTGCTAGGTGGTTGCAAAGTCTTACAATTAAAAACTTTGAAATGCTATTGCAGTCAAAATACCGATGCTAAAGAAGTGAAGTTTTCACGGATGGAAAGGTATATTTAGGATCTACAATTCAACGGTGCGGGTTGCCCCTCCTCCAACGGTGAGATCAAAAATAGTACTTAATATTTTAAATGTAATGTGCTTCCATCTCTTGCTTTATCGTAGATATCTTGCTTGTTTTATAATAAATCGGAGCAACAAACTTAAATTGCTGAATATGGTAAACACTCGACGTATCATCCACATAATATTCTTACGTTTAACTTGTAAATATTTCTCTTTTACTCCAGTTCAAACCTATCTCTATATAGAAGCTTCCTTTGTAGTCATCATGTAATCGTGAAAGGAGATTTCAGTCATAGAGCACCTTAAGGAAGGTACTAGATTAAAGAGAACGCCAACCTGGACACGAAATATAGTGAAAATTCAGCATTGAGCCTTTCCTCATTCTATTGGTCGTAAGAGACTCCCATGATCCTCCAATGCCGTCCCATTTCATAAAATTTACGAGTTTGATTTTACGGCCAATAAAAGTTGGTCACAGCTTTAATTTTCTTACTCCTGTTGTCACATGCGCTTTCGAGGTAGGTCTAGGTAACACATCTCCTATCGCCAATCACTGATTTATCTTGACATAATCAAATACATTTTATGAAACTCAAGTTAATGATTAGTCACGGCATGTAATGTTATCATCAAAATCCAGCATTGGTTGTTTAAATACGATCGATTGATTATTTTTTATCCGCTTACCGGTGTATCTAATAATATCATTTTTACGTTTCGGTTTTTATGCTTAAAGTACAATGTTTGAAATGCAATTTGGCTATGAATTGCGGTACGAAGAGATTGTGTATTCCGCTCTGATAGAACCGTACGCGCCACAGAGGTTAATAGGCAGCAGCCCGGCGTAACTCACTTTATGCGTGACATCTGCATCCCCGCGCGACGGTTGCGGAGGAACTCGTGCAGCAACAGAGCGGCCTTGTCCCTTTAATGAATGCAACACGATTTTCTCAATTATATTGCCATAAATTCCTTTTAAATGCATGAAGTGCCGAATGATGTGCGTTACGGAATGAATTCAATTAAAAAGTGAGGGAATTCCCTTTTTTATATAACCCCTGACGAGTCTTGTATCAGGTGGATTAATTACTATCTCATGTATAGAAACCTATGTCTCTCGCAAATTTTCTGCTAAGAGCATGATGCACAAAAAATCGCTATTCTATTGGTCAAGATCACGGCTTTCCAAAGTATGGCCTGCGGGCCCATTTAATCCGGCCCGCGAGTCTGAAATAATAGTTTAATTTTTTTATTCAGACTTTTTAATCATACAATATATAAAAATCAAGGCGTTCAGGAATTACAGATGCGACAGAGTATATACTAATGCGTTTGATATGCAGTTTGTAACCGTATTTTCTTGTACCACAATTTTTTCTAACTTCTCAATATTTCCGCTTGATCACACATGCTTTCTTTCATTGTGCGTGAAGCGGTTGTGGGCTTTATAACGCGTTTTTACTTCTAGGTAATTCTTATTACAGAAATAAGATTTTGAATACTTTTCACTTCTTTAACTAGTTGGTCTCCGTTTATCTGATTCCGATTCATGTCCGGTGAAAAAATAGAATTTAGACCGTATATTTCGGAAAATTTCCCGAAAAAATCGAAATTTACTCAATTCACCATACCAATTTTTAATACGAAAATAGCCTAGATTTGTATATTGGGCGCCTGTGTCTAAAAACATTTTGGCCTTGATAATCCGGTCCGCTATACTGCGTTTCAAATGACTTTGCGACTGACATTTCGTTCATATTCGGGACCGCTCGTATATTTCCGCTGCTAGGGGGGGTAAAGAATTTTAACTTGGCGTTGCCGTATCTACTACACTGGAATGCACCTTGCGGTGGGCTCGTGAGGCAAAGGGAATTCGTGAACTTCAGCGGCGTCAGCAATTGGCAATACACAACTCAACGTTTGCACGGGAGAGAGCTGAGTTTTTGTCCGTGGAGGCCACACCTCTTTCATTCTTAATGGTTCCCTCATGGTCACGCTTTTGGAAGCTTTCTCTTCTCTCTCTCTCTCTAAACCTCAAAGTTATTTGAAACGCACTATAGTATAGAATTTATTAACCAAGTGGCCCACTTGCGAAAACGTTTGGAGAACCTTGGTCTAGATCACATTTTTACTACAGGTACTATTGAGTTGGTTTTTTTAGATTAACACACTAAAATAGTAGGAAATAATTAGAAAGTTTTTGAGAAGAAAATAATGCTTCTCACATAAAATCATCAAGAGATACACAAAAATCTGTCTTTCACAAATTCTTCATTTATAAGCATCAATTTATAATGAAGAAATTAATTCCAGAAACAGGGTTACAAAACGAAACACACCCTTTTTCATTTTTGAACTTGACTGTTGCTAGCGGCGTGTCTTTGAAGGAGTTTACGAGGCAAAGACATTTTTATAAAGACTTAATTAATTATATAAATATACTTATGTTAGTATTGAATAAACTGCATATGTACGGAATGACTTTCCTCTGTAATTAGGCTCACTAACACGGTTTTTGAGCATATCTACTTATTTTTTCACTGTACTTAGCGTTAAGTCTAAAAGTCGTGAAGTTTATAAAGATTGTTCTGGAACGGCCAAAATATGCTAAATTAATTACACCGAGACAGTTTGGAGTTATTTATTTTGCAGTATGGTTTTATATAGACAATAATACAGAATTAGAATACATGACCATTCAGATTTCATTTAAAACCTAGGAAATGTTAACGGGTTGTTTGTAAAGCTCCGAAAACTTCATTCAATATATTCCATGCATATGCCTAATTAGGAAAAATGCTACAAAACTGTAATTTTATGATTTTATAAATTAAAATCGATGAAAGACGAATTATCACTTATTGAGGCTAATTTTCAGATTTTCAACCCCCCTACCCCCCAATGGACAAAGATGTTATGTCGTACATCTGAAAAGGCTGGATAAAATCGATAAATAAATTATTAAATATATACTATGCCAATTTATTTATGAAATTAGCTTTAGTTCAGTCAGCTAAGGCAGGGAGTGGTTATACGAAAACGGATCTTCATTTTTTCCCAAGTTCCGCCTATTTATCACCCGAACTTAAATTAGAGGGCTAACGGGCAAGGGAACCAATTTCGTCGGACAAAACTCAGCTAACCCTCACCGCACGGAGCATTACGCCTCCGGAAGGACTTCTTCGCTTTTTCGACCTTAACAATTCCGTAGTTTCGTCTTTAAAAAAATCCCCCTCGGAATACTAGGCGCGGCTCCTCCTTAATCCTCCCTCTACGACTTCCTCCCTTGCTTATTTCCTTCCATCCCCCTTCCTCACCCATTCCATTCTCTTCCCTCTTCCCTTTACGCAAACCGCCGCATAACAAACACGGCCAACACGTACACAGACTCTAGTACACACCGAACTCCATCCCAGCAACACGACTCTCTCCTCCTTTACGTCCTCTCCCCCCCACCCCCTAAACCCCTTCCAGCCTTTAAGCATAGCAGGACTTGGTTAAGGTCAGAGAAGAGGGAAGTGAGAGAGGGTTATTTGGGAGAGTAAGATTCTCCTTCCGCGTATGAGAGAGGGAGATTTGCCCAAGGGGGGGAGGAGGAGAATGGGGAGGAGAGGAGGGAAAAAAGAGCGGTTTTAAGGGTATGGGTGAAAATGAGAGGGAAGGAGGATTTTGTAGAGGAAGGCAGTTAAAGGGTTACACACAAGGGAAAGTATGGCCTTTAGGGGGGTGGTGAGGGGGAATGGGGAGTGGCTGTGTAAACATCGTCCTTCCCGTAAAATATCTCCTCCTAGGAAGAGAGAGTGGGGGAGAGAGGGAGGGATGGACGCTTGGGTTATAGGAAAAGAGGCTAGAGAGAGAAGCAGAGAGCGAGAGAGAAAGAGCAGTGGAAAGTGGAAGAGGATGCGATATAATAGTAAACGGTAGGAAGGCAAAGAGAGAGCGAGAGAGGCGTAATGACGCAGAGAAATGGTTCTTAGGGTATGGAGAGTGATTGATTGATACGATTGGGCTTTTTTACAGGAAAGTTTAAGCGAACGTGATGCACCCTATCCTCTTATGTCGGCACACTTAATCCTCCCGATGGAAAAACATGCGGGAAAT
Organism: Tanypteryx hageni; assembly: GCA_028673005.1. Classification (NCBI taxonomy): domain Eukaryota; kingdom Metazoa; phylum Arthropoda; class Insecta; order Odonata; family Petaluridae; genus Tanypteryx; species Tanypteryx hageni. Next base: position 103,464,912 of record CM054112.1, on the reverse strand, counting down.
GTGTTATTTATAACTCTCAAACGACATATTCTAAGGAAGACGGAACTCACTAGAGCATAAATTTCACAGAGATGAGCAATTCTTGCTCAGAAAAAGAGACGGTTTGGAAAACATGATAGAATGAGTGACGCAATAAATGACGTCGAGGAAAACTGGAAAAAATTTAAGTTGATTTGTGAAGGAGGTTGATGTTGAAAGAATTCTTGACTCGGAATGAGAAGAGAGAATGCAAAAAAATATCAAAGTTGGGCATAGAAATATGAAAAATAGCTGGTGAAAGTAGTCAAAGAAATAAAATGCCAATTGGAAGCATAAGATAAGTTTACACAGAAGTTTGCTGCAATAAGAAAAATTTACCAATGGGTCTTTAAAAGAAGGGAAATCCGAAGAATCCTGAGGGACAACACGCCAACAATAGGACAGCAACTGGAAATAATATGATTGAAGTAGGGAAATAATAGAACAATAATAGAGCAACAATAGGCAAAAGTCGAGGATGAGAAATGTGATCTATTATATCTTATATGAATAGGATGGTTAGGAGAAAAAAGATTGGTTTTCGAAAGATGATCCAGGAGGCGCTAAATGAGAAGAAAAAAATAGGCGAGGTAAGCTAAGCGAATATCATACAAGTATACTTTTCTTATATCTCTTCAACAAGTTCTACAACTACAACTATCTCTGCAAACCTTCTTGCGCAGTGAAGTGATGCCATCTTATATGTTTGTATAAATTTTCCATTGAGGAGCAAAATAAATTTTGATGAGAGGCATGAAATAAATAATTTCACTGACACTGCTACGTACTACATATACACATACGAACACGAAAGAGAAAGCACCAGTTCGAGTTTCTGCGTAAAGTTATGAAAGGTGTAGGTAAATAAGTATCGCAAAATGGAGTACTTTGTACTCGCATTTAAGAACTGTAAGAAAACATGGCTCTCTGGCTGAAACAAGGCACACACTCACGGGCCTCCTAGAGAATTGGTTCAAATTTGCCAACGTCGATCGTTGTCAAGAATATATAAATAAATTGCATTAAGGACTTCCACAACCAAACGCCATCAAAATCTGCTCGTTTAAATAGAGGCTTATAAAATAATGCAGTGAAGAAAAAAGGTTGAGACGTATTTCTAACGATCACTTGTAAAGAATGCGAATATCGGAGGATATGAAAAAGTGAATAGGGAAAAATACGAAGAGAAAATGTGATAATAAGAGTGTGTTGTCTGGATAATTAGCCTCTTATGCTATTATAGCCGTAACTTTACTTACACGACAATATTTCTTTTAAAAGCCTAAGACACACAAAACAAAACAGCTGACACGGACGGATTTGCTTAAGATAAATACGCTCTAAAATGTGATGATAGTGGTGCAGGAATGGAGAAACCAGGAGGAAATACACTATAATTTACTTCAATAATAAACATTACATCTTGAAATGACGATTTCACGAGAAAATCGTATTTATTGGATCGAGAGAGTTGGCGGTTGGAAGGATATTTTATCGCTTTTGCCGTGCACTGTTGCATCATCTAATTCCGTTGAATTTTTAAATCATTCCGAGAAAAGACAATATGCCTCTATTTTGGTTGTTTTTTATGGCCGAACCGCGTTTGTAAATAGAATCTTAAAAATAGGTCTGTCAAAGCTGCGCAATAAAGTAGGATACGAAACGGGTAAGGCCATAATATTAAACTGTCTCGTGCAATCCTTCGCGTAAGTAATCAAAATGGAGTACATTTCCGGGAAGCTTTTGTCCAAATGTTTCGACGCAGTATGCATTAGAGTTGATTTGATAGTGTTGCGGTCGATTTTATTAAATACTTTTGTAGCAATTATTCATTATGATTCGCGATAAATAAATAATTCGCTTTCGATTGTAGAGTCCAGAAACAGTTTTTACTAGGCATTAATAGTTAGCAGAGTGAATGTTTGATAAGGTTTTTTTTATGGGCTCTGGAAGAAACGTTAAGACTGGGCCAGAAAAAATATTTTATATGGTCATCCTCGCGTAAAAAATACCTTTATTTTTTCATTCAGTATTTTATCGGGTTATTTTTACAGACTGGAGTCTTTTATTCACTCGAGAAGGTCCAAGTGGATTCGTCGCATATCGTATTCATTTTAAGCAAATAGCACTTCACCGAACCGAACTTAGCGCTCTGGAAGCTCTATCATATCATTAGAAATGCGAACACAATAAACCATCGGCTTTAGTCATATAGTCTCAATAACGAAAACTAGTATGTTATATTAAAATAAATTGGAAAAATATAAGCAATCCCAGAAAATAATTTTTTGTGTTTAGGAATTTAAATGCGTGAATGTCTAATTATTTGCTTCATGATGCTTTATTTGAAGTGTCGTTTGACTTTTCTAAATGGCTGACAATCTCTGGAATGGTGATTGATGCAGGACTTTGCGTCTGAGGTGCAAGTTACAATTCAAATCAACTGATATTCTGCGGAATAATAATCTATTTTCATAAAAGGCATACAAATATTTTGACTAATTTTCGTTGAAATCAGTTTTCATGCTGTAATTTGAGTAAAATAAATAAACAATTCAATTGGAGAATAACTGGCATGAAGCTCATATTATTGTCGTTAACATTTTTACTGAAAGAATTTCGGGTCTTTCGTTAAGTTGCGCATGAAAATTAATTACGGATTTCGACAGAGAATACAACTGCCCAATTTTTATGATAGAGTAGTCTATTTGTATAAGCGCAGCCCATTATGTATAGTAGAATTACAAAATTACTTCAAAGTGAAAGTGAAGGATATATAATAAAAATAAATCTGGAATTTGTTTCACTACATAAACATATCATAAATTGTTTTTCTAGTAATCATTGATTAATTATTTCGCATATGACGCGAGCTAAAGTTATTTTCCAGAAATAAGATCAAAGGAATTTTCAAGGAACGCCGCTGAACATTATTATTTTTTTAAATCAAACGTTTACAATTTAATCAAGCTACATCCTAACTCATGTGAAAGATTTTGAAAGGTTTCCAAATCAATATTCATTATACGAATAATCCGCAAGACCCGATGCTTATTCGGTAGATGCGTAATTCAGAGTATGGGATAGGAGTGTAATATTGCAGGAAGCATAGGGGTTGAAACTATCCTACATTCCCATTCCATAAAAAAGAGACAAGAGGAACAGGAATGGCTGCGACAATGCATTCGCTTTGAGGAGATAACTGGCAACATCGCTGCTGCGGTCCGTCCGATACGTTTTCACGTGCATAATTAATGACTCAATAACAGTTGAAGGGAGTCGCTGCGAGCGAGTGATGCAGGGGACGCGGAACGACAACAAAGGCTCCGTGCTCCGTGGATTATTAACAAAGGGAGTGCTGGGGTGAGGTTGAGGGAAGGAGGGGGAGGAATGGCAGCGAAGGGGATGAGAAAAGGAAGAGCGAAGATTAAAAGGGAAGGAGAGAAACACCAAGGGGATTTTAAAGGAGGGAGGGATCGTAGGCAATAAGATGCATGGGAGAAGGGGAAGGGAGGGGGGGGAGAAGGTAATTCGTCTGGTTGCTATGAGAACGTGCGTTGCACAAGAATGGATAGGAACAATTTTCGATATGGAGTAAAATCGGAAGTTCAGCCATGTTTTCGTTGCGTCTGAAGTTCAGTCGATCGTCACCGACCCCGTAACGGAAACGGGAAGAAGTCCCTCTGGAATGAGTAATGCAAGTGCAGAAAGAACTCGTCACTGGGACGATGCGAGATTTAATGAAAAATCCAAATTGTTTCGCACTTCACTTTCGCAGAGACGTTAATTAATTTATTTCGTCAGTAGCCGCCATTAGTGTGAAGTACCGGCTGAGGGTGGAGGAAATTTGTCGAACCGCAATTGATTTCAACTTACGATAATGCGGACATTTGCGACTGTGAAGTATATATAAATACACTCCGAGAGGGGAATTTGCTTGTCGAGGTGCTCTTTTTTATTTGTGAGTGGAAAATGGCTCAGTCTGCCATCGAAAATGAAAGGGTTTTTTTACTTGTAGAATTTCCGTTTCTTTTGGCAGACAAAATACGTCATATTGAGCTAGTATTATTAGCCACAATAAAAAATAAATGAGAGATTATGGGAATAAAACAATTTTACTCCTCAATAAAAGTGCTATAGACTTGAGGCAAGATATCATCCCATATCTATTACAAAGCTATTTTTTAAAATGTTTTACTAATGGGCTCCATTCTTTATTTTACTTGTAATTCATGAATTAGCCCTTAAATGTAAAAAAATTGAAAACGTACTTATTTCAGATGTTGTTTCCAATAGACACGTAAATAATGTTATAACATGGTTATTAAAATTGGAGATACGTGTGATAAGTACTACTTTTGCAATATTTTGGTATTTAAGCGCTTATTCTTGAATTCTTTCAGACAAAAAACAAGCTCGATAATTATTTAATGAATTACTTGCAATTGTTTCACATTTTGGCGAAATGGTCAAGCAAGAAAATAAGGCACAGAGAAAATAATTTTGCCAAGAATTTTAAAGGATGCGAGTTACTCATACTCACGGCAAATAATGGAGAATTTTACATATACGTTATAATCACAATTGCCCCTTTATTCAACAGATTTGAAGTCGAGGACATATCTTTACTTTCCGTTTCTTTGTGGTTTTCTAGCTATCTCTTTCGAACTCTATAAATATTAACCATGGAAACACAACGGGAGAGTGGTGCTTTCCTGCTATCAATCATAATTTACCTCGCGGTATCCTTTATTGAATTTTCTCTCATGGAAAGGAATGGATTAAAACAAAAGAGTAGCGGAAAACTACACTAAAACGCTCCCCTCCTCCAAAGTAGAGGAGCATAAAATAGGAGAACAGAGTTACATTAGAGCCCCATAAAAACACCGAAATCAGGAACAGCTGCGAACGCTCTGAGAATTTTACTTTCCTCGGAATATCCGCCAGAGGGCGACGCTGAACGCTTATCAGAATGGAACTACGGCTAGAGGCGCGAAAGCTGGAAACTTTTTTGGGGAAAAAAATACAGACGCGAATTCCCCTCACCCCCGCCTCCCCCCCCACACACACACACACACACCTTTTACGCCACAATATTTCGCGTAACTCAAACAGATATTTCCTTTATTTTCGATGATCAAACAGAAATAGTAGAAGGGAGTTTTTTGTTTCTTTTTGTGTTTCAGGGTTTATCTCTTTATTCTTCTCCTTCTTTTTGCTCCTGAAAAAAATTATTCCGGTAAAAAAGTTGGCTCCGGAGCGTCCTATTTAATCTATACCTGCAGCGCATTACGGAATCAATCTCGTCAAATTATGGCGCTTAATTAGTTACGAGGGGTTCGTCCGGGTATTAACATGGAGAGGCAGCGCAACGCAACTTTTTATTTTTTCAAGCGCACACTTTGGAGCACACGGGAGCCTTTTAATTGATTCGGTCTCCTAGTATGGCTTTTTCAAAACATCATTAATAATTTAAAATATTTCGTTTCGAGTCAATTATTCTTCACTTTTTTACGCACCACTACGACGCTGTTTTAGCTGAACGTAACGTTACATATAAAGCAAGATTTAATATTAATGAAATTCTATCTAAAAACAGATGTATGCATGGTATGAGTTGCTTACTTATCCAAATAGCTTACGAAAATTTTTACTGGATAATATTCGCATGACAAGATGAAATTAACCAAAACACACAAGGAAAACACTCCGCAAATTCCACAATTACTCAAAATCGTGGGACTTACAAAGTGTTTTTCCTTTTGTATTCTATGGACCAATTTCACCGTTAAATTAATTTTACCTAAAATACTTTCTCATTGTACAGTATTTTTTCAAAATTCCTAAGCTTAGGTATAAGATTTGGAATTTTCATTTCTTTCGCCGATTTTTTCTCCTGGATTTTTTGTGGAAAAATCTTGGGTAAAATAAAAAAATGAGAACTTTGTGATGAGAGGAGAACGAGATAGAGTGGGAGAAAGAGAGGCCCATAGAGATTATTGAAAATCAAGTAATCAGGTAATTCACTTCAGAGCTCCAAGGCTAAAATTTCCCCTCATTTTAATTAGCTCCTAAAAGGAAGACTGAGGACTCACGGATGTGCGGTTTTAATATCAAATATTACCAGTAGGGGGAAGAGGAGGAGGCAGGAGACGGAGGGTTACGTAGCAAACTCGATCCCGGAAGATTAACGTTTTTCTCCCTCAGCCATTCCCAACACAGCTTTCTACTTATCCTTGATTACGGGTATGATTCACATAACAGATTTATATTCAGTCCTTTTGTTTTTAGGGCAGTGTGTTTGTTTTTGGATGAAGCTTTTAGACTGATTTATAACGGGTTTGGGACGAAAATTTAAGGGGAAAGATGTATTTATCCTGATAATGAGCGAGTGTAATGATTTCAGGCAACACAAACAAACGCCCTGTAGGTAGAATCATTGTTTAAATGTTAAACCGATGATTATACCTTGGCAAAGCATATGGCGCCAAGACGACGAGCGTTTTTTCATATAGAACGTATTTTCGAGAATCCAAAATTCTCTCATATTAGTGGAATAGCGTCTTTGCCACTTTCGTTGGAGTATCACTCTCGTATCTTAAAAGATACGTAAAAGTTATGTTTGCAGAATATATGGGGTACATTTTCATCAGAGCTGAAATACTTTTGAGTATCTTACTAGTGTTCTACAATATATTAGTTTCGCACGAAAACAAAGATTTTTCCTCAGAAAATTAAATAACTCCGACTTCATTTATTTCCTTTGATCCTTTGGAATTTTCCTCGAACTATAAGCATATTTCTTATGCCTGTAAATAATTCTTATGGTATCATCACACTTTTTTCCATAAATTAATGAATTGAATTTCGTGCGTTTTCTATCGGCACCTTTCAGTACCAAATCTATGAGCATTAGATAGCGTGACCTAAATTAAACAGATGAATCGGGAAGTTTCCAAAACCTCGCACTCTTTTCACTAGTGGTTTTAATCCAAAATTGTCGCACATCATATGTAGAGTTCTAACATTATCTACGTTAATTTGGAGCAAAATGAAACGATTTAATTAAATCAAGCGATATATTTGCAAAAGGAATTATTTTACAACCATTTCTCCTCGCCTCCATTTACCACCCCTCCCAACACACTCCTACGCCTCGTCATTGTGAAAAGTTCGACGTCTTCTCCTCGGTTTTTTCCTCTGCCACAGAACTTCACCTCCAGAAACCTTTATCCTTGCTAGGCTCTTTCCTTTCACATCCCATTCACGTCAGAGCACTTTCCCCTTATCCAGGAAAAGAGGATAAGGGCACAGAAAACCTTTTTCCTTCTTCCTTTTCCCTCTTCCTCCTAACTCAACACCAGGTTCCATATCCTCCCTCTCTCTCTTCCTTTCTCTCCAAAACTCTCATTTCCCTTTCCTCTGTCTCTCTCTCTCCCCCCTCTTCCTTTCATTCTCCGGCACTCACTCCCACCTCTTAACTCCGCTTCCCTCTCCTCTATAATCAATCTTTTGATTTTAATTCTCTAGGGAAAAGAAAGGGTCTCAGCCCTATTTAATCCAGGCCGCAAGAGAGAGAGAGAGCGCCGGATTCGTGTGAAGAGGAATACGTGGAGGAAAAAACAGAAAGAGAGGTGAAGAAGAAATGGAAAAGAGAGGCGAGATTAAAGAGATAGAGAGGGGAGGAAAAAGTCAGGAGGGGCGAAGGGAAAAAAAAGATACACGGATAATCAGCTTTATTTGGACGAGATTAGCACTGCGAAATGCCCTCCCGAACACTCATCCCGCAGTCATGATAAACATTCACATTAATAGCTGGCGATAATAGGGCATGCCTATTAGGGATTAATGAGGAATGAGGGAAATTGCGTGAAAGAGAGAGAAGGGAAGAACATGCGAGTAAAGAGGAATTAGAATTAAAGGAAAGAAAAGGGTAGGGAGAAAGTAAAGTAGGTTATAAAGAATACGGAATGCGTGGGAACGAAAGACGAACGTGAGGACTAGGAACTTGAAGGGATGGATTTGAAGAAGGGCGCAAACAAACACGCACGTAGGACGCACACACCCACGGAGGCATATGAAAGCAAACGCGTAAGGGAAAAAGGAGAAATAAATGATAAGAGGAGAGCAGAGAGCAACGGATGAAATGGCAGCAGAGAGAGTTAAATAATTTAGAGAGATTGGAAGAGAAAGAGGAGGGAGTTCCTACGGGCGAGGAGGGAGAGCTTAGAGAAATGGGAGAGAGGATAGAAGAAGTGAAAGAGGGGAGAGAGAGAGAGGAAAGAGTAAGTGGTGGAGAGGTGTGTGGAACGAGTGCAAAGCTGTAAAAGATGGAAAGATGGAGCTGATTGATGGATAATTGAGAGAGAAAATTGGCGGAACGATGGCAGAGTGCTGAGGAAGGGAATGTCGATGGGAAAAGCGAGCAATAGGGAGGCATATCAGAGCATAACGGACGGGCAGAAGTATACAAAGATGAATAGGGCTGCGCGCCATTAGGAGAAAATAGCGACGAAAAGCCTATATACAGAGAAGAGGTAGGAGGATGTAGGAAGATCGGTGGCGGGTTAAGTCGAGATGGATTTGGGAAAATGAGTGATAACAGGAGACTCGGGAAGTGATGAATATAGTGGAACTTGAAAAGGAAGGCAGAAGATAGGAAGGGAAGTAGGTATGGTTTTTTTGAAATAATTGACTGCGCGGATGAAGGGAAATAATTGCAAGGAAAGATAAATAAAGGTTATTTAAAAAAAAGCAATTAAAAGAGGAAGATGAGAAAGGGAAACAATTAAAGGGATTGAGGCACGAGAATGAAAAGGAAAAAATATGACGTTATATAAAATATGACAAGAGATAGCTAAATATAGACTTGATTGATTAAAGAATGCTAAATATAAAACTGGAAAGAAGAAGATGAAAGTTGAAGCGAGAAAGAATATGAGAATGAGGAAACCGGAAGGAACACTGGAAAGAGACTATATGTATACGAGGAAATGTACATAAAGAAAAAAGAAACATTGATAACGTACAGTTATGCATGAAACTGGACGAGAAAGAGGCGCGCATGAATACATATGCAGGAGAAATGGGTGGAGTTTTATGGGGAAATTAAGGGAGCAGATAGCGGTGTGGCAGCGGAAGATTTAGGAGAGCGAAAGATTGGGGGCGATAGTAAAAGTGTTTGTCGAGAAATGGCTCGGTCGAGAGAGAGAGGGGGGAGAGAAAGTGGCTTTAGAAAAGAAGGGATAATGTAAAATGGATAACAAAGCGAAGGGAATAAGGGAACGCGGAGCGTGTACTTGCAACAAAAGAGAAAGGAAATGAGGAAGAGAGGTGGATTTGGGAGTCCGCAGAGAGAGAGAGAGAGAGAGAGAGGGAGAGTAAAGGGAAAATTAGGGCGGGAGGACACATCCTCGACTCCTTACGATGGAATCGGGAGGAGAAAGTCGAAACAAAAGGAGGAAGAGGATGGAAGCGAGAGAAAGGGAGGAGGAGTAGAAAGGAGGTGATGAGGTATAGGATGGAGGGAAAAGGGAGGGAGAGGAGTGTGCGGGAGGGAAGAGCAGAATGGAGGTCCTCACAGCTCATCAGGGATTCCCAAAGCATTCACTCCGAATTTGTGGTGCCGAGGGGAGAGGGGAGTGTGCGGGGAGGGAGGAGGGTACTGGGGAATTTGCGAGAAAGGGATAGGATGAAGGTGTAGGAGGAGGTGGAGGGTATAAGGGAGGGGCGGGAAAGTTACCAGAGACACGGGGAAAAGGGTTTGGGTTGGAGAGAGAGAGAGAAAGAGAAAGGTTTTCGGTTATTTTGCATACTTGTGTAATGAGTTGGTCAACTTTGAATGCAATTAATTGTTTGGGTGTTGGGGTTTTTGAGGCGTTGGAAAGGTGTCGTATCAAGGAGGTTAAAGTCGTTCCCTCTCTCTCTCGATTTGGGGTTTTCCTTTTTTTTAATCAATGGAAGCTTCCCTCTTTGCTCGTCGGATGATGATTAGAGGTCCGTCGTATCCCTTACTAATTGCGGGGTTGAGGGAGTAATTACCGGCTATGGAGTTTTTATCATGCCGAGTCGTACTTTTCCTTTTTTTATTTATATGGGGAGGGTATTAGGTTAATTGGATGCATGGGACATTGTTTGCATGAAATGTCGAGTTATGTTTTTTTTTTCGCCGCCTTTTCTCTCTTACCGGGGTTTAAATAATCGACACATATTTCTGCGTGTTTGATGTTTCCGGGCACGTAGGGAAGATTTTTCGGAATTCAAATGGCGAAGACGACTCCCTTTTTAATCCCAGCGGTATTATAGGGCGGACGGTCGTAAACAAGGATTACTTGTTACACTCGGAAGGTTGATTTTTTATCTTAAAAATCAAAACTGTTCCGTCTTCATTAATTTTTTTCTAGCATGAAAGAAATGTGAAGGGAGGAGTTTGGGAAGGGCTCAGACGGATCCTAATACCATGTAGAGAGACTGATTTTTTCATCTAAATATATATGCTAATAATTCTTCTGTTTATACAGCTTTAAAAATGTGCTTATTCATTTACTTATTTACTTTGGCGTCTGTCTATGCACTTGCATAAATTAAATTGTGACGAAAACGTAAAATATAGAGAGCTGAAATTTGTAGGTAGATTTCTGTATATCTGTCATTTGTTTTTCTTTGGATTTGAGTTTTGAAAAATATAAAAGTTCGGATTGGGACCCATTTAAAATTTTATTTATTAAATGTCTCCGAAGGTGTAAAAGATAGAAAGTTGAAAATTTGAGCATATATTTCCACATTAATGCCACTTATTCTTGATAAGTATGTAAGTTTTGAAAACTTTATAGGGTCGGAGAGGGAAGGTTTAAAATTTTAACACGAAGTTAATTACGCTTTAAACCTTAATGTCATTTTAGAAGTATCAAGCATCCTAAAAAGTATAATTTTATGAAAAAAATGTGTTAATGTAGAACGGTGATGCGTAATATATCGCTTACTAAGCTATTAACCCTATCTCATTTACACGCTAACCTCACCTTCACGTGGTTCCCCCGTTATAAAACAAACGAAAAATGAAAAATAAAATAGGCCCTAATTTTATCCATGTTCATGAATAACACTCTGCTAGTAGGCTTATGATCTATTTAGTAACATAATTTATTTTCTATTAAATACGTTTGTTCGCCAAATTTGGAAGGCTAATATTTAATTTATGGATTTATAACATTTTACCTAAAAATATTTGTCCTTCGACTCAAATATGCATTACCTGTATTGTGATCAATCCATATCCTATCAACTGAATGAATTACAAATTTTGTCGAATTTAAGGAGGCTGGTTCTAATTTTCTATTCGCCTTCTAAACATTATGCTAACAGGATTACAAAAGGTTCTTGAGCATTTTACGTCCCATTTTTAGAAACGGATTCCATAAATGATTACCAACGCAAAACCTTATCTCGTAAAGAAAAAATTTCGGAAGGGAAATGATAAAGGCGTATTTTCATCTTTGAAACTGCTCGAGTTAACGTAACAAGATCAAAGTGAAATGAAATTCGTCTTTGATTTTTATAAATCCCGGAAAATATAGGCGGTTTTAAGAACGGATTTGTAATCTTTAGGCCGCTAATGGATGTAATTTCACGAATTCGACTATAAAAAAAATCTGATTTAAAAAATTTGCTCAAAAACGGAACGAATAGAGAGGAAGGGATTTTTTTACCCACGCTCACAAGATTCAGGATAATCTGGATTGGTAACGATTTGAGTGGGACGATCGACTTATTTCGCGGAACTGTGGGCTGGAAATCACTGGGCATGCACAAAATACGATGCGAGTGAACATTCGTATGAAAAGCATTAAAAAAGTATTCATTTAAAAGAAATGTTTTTGAGTCGGGTTGATCGTATATGATTTTGATTTTCCTCTAACCAAAAGCTTTCAATGGAATCCGTTTCCCATTTTTGTAGCGTTATCATTTTTGCTAACATAAATACTTACTTACATAGAGTAAATACGAGAAAGATTATTCGATGCGTAGCATAGAAAGTGTTCCAATTAATTTATAATTCTGGATAAGATGATCTCATCTTACCGATGACAATATAATAAAAGAGGAAGGAATGATTTTGCAAGATATGGAATTCGATTTTCGCCACTCCGTCCGCATTAATTAGACCAAAATAGTCTACACGGATATGCAGACGAACGAATGGAAAATGACGAAAATATTATTAAGATTTAATTGTTGACTGAAGAAAAGGTCATAAAACCTTGACTGGTTAAATTGAAATTCCAAAAAAATTATTTTTGCTTTACATTTTATTTAAAAAAACTACGACCTTATGTGTTTGTGTCGCCTAGGCATTTGCAACTACGAACTCGGTCTGTCAGTTAAGAAAAATTACTGACCTCTGCACAAATTCACAAATGGTTTAATCGAAGTCGTCAGCCTTTTTTCCAACATAAGCGCTAAAAATAGCAAACACATATTGAGAAATTTACTATTTCTTAGGGGAAGTTTGCGTGTTCATCGAGTTTATATTAAAAATCAATGATTTGGTTCCAGTTCCATTACTGCTGGTCATGAAATAAATTTGACCTTATCTTATCGGAAAAGAGTTAAGTGGTATCACCGAGTAATAAGTTTACGCACATTTGAATGCACGTTTTTTTTAAAAATTATCATTAATTTTAATATTTATGTTAGAGTCCATAAATAGGAATTTCATCCTATAGTTAAAGGCACTAATGAACTCTTTTCTAATGAGAATGCATTCGATTATTTTAGTTTTCCGAGTGCGATGAGAACGATGAATGGTCGCCGACTAAGTACTCGCATTCATTTTTCTGCAGCTCTGCCAAAGGACGATCCATTGGTGGAAGGGTTTCAATCAACATATTCCGTCGGTGATATGGTATCCGGGAACTGCACATCCTCTAAATCCAACCCGGCGTCCACTTTGGCATGGTATATCAACCGACGAGAGGTAAAGCAAACCTTTTTATTCTTAACGGGGTGGAAAACATTCATCTCCACTTGTTTATTTTCAAATAGATGGAATTATGGCGAAGGTTCAGCAAAGGACTAATAATAGTTTTCACAAGCTCAGTTTTCATATCTAGAATCTCCGTTCCACACCCAATCAATGTAATCATGATAAAATATAAATCAAATGCAAATACAAAGCAGATCCAATTAGACGAATTTCAAACGCACGTTGATTCAAATCGTCATTTTGTGGAATTTATCTTTCAAAGCCATTATTTCTGCGTAGAGAAAATTCGATTCAACTAAAATAAATGCGCGGTTACTTTTTAAGCGAACACAAAAAACGGGCTAGAATTTTGAATTTTTTTCCGGCTGAAATACGAAAATATTAATCAGAGAGTGGAATTTAAAAAATATATTAAACCTCATTTTGTATATAACCTTATTAATCAGTATGCCTTTGTGAAATATTCAGAGTAATTTTCGCATTAAACCAATGATATACTTTGAGAGTAAAAAATTAAAACTAAACTCTATATGAAAAAGGTATTTTCCGGTATGCCTATTAATTATTCGCTGTATAATTTTTATTTCAACCTAAACCTAAAAAGACTTTTTTATAGCATTCCTGTATTTAAGGTGAGAATTGATATTTATATTTCACCTACGAAATTTTCTCACTAAACGAAAAATACCTAACCAGTATAATACTAACAGAAGACAATCGACTTACGATGCATTTCTAAATTCGCGCTTGTTATGCAGGTGGATCGCTTCTCTCTGGTCTACTACGCCCCGTGGCCGGACCAGCTGGGTCTCCTAACAACGCGACTCGGCCTCAGCTTCCGCGTTGAGGCGAGCCACTTCCGGGATGCCCCACCTTCGCCGTCGCACCCGAGGACGACGCGTCTCCTCGAACTTCGCTGTAGCGCCACATTCCGCGACGAGGTGCGCCATCGCGTGGTGAGGTCCACGCTTTACGCGCCGCCGTCCCTGTCCGACCAAAGGCCGGCAAAGCACGAGGGGGCGAGGGGAGGGGCCGCCCCCGCCACAGCCCCTCCATCTACCGGTAATGGGATAAAACTATAAAAAATAAACCTACTTCAAAATTAAATATCGAAACGCGCGTAAAAAATTCCAGGAATTTGCGGGCAGATTTTCATTACAGTAAAGAAAAAAACCTCTCTCACTCCCAAAATTCGTATAAAAATCCAATTTAAGGTAATTAATAAAAAGAGAGAAAATAAAAACTGTAAAAGTAAAAGCAAAAAGTACATTTTGGCATGTTTTTATGATATATATTGCTTACAAAGGTTGGAAGAACCAGATACGCATTTGGGCTACCAAGCAGCCGACATCAGTGGTTATTAACTGCATATATTCTTTTAAAGACGCTTATTTTTTAAGAATCTACTTTCGATCTAGTACCACTGATGACGAAAGCTTTAAAGCCGAAATATGCATCCGTTTTCCCAATATTTATATGTCTATCGAGGGGACCTAATTGATAGTAAGATTCCAGGCATATTGCAAACAAGGTAATTTTCCTTTGGACAAATTTTCAATCCGAAACGAAGAATTTGATGATTGAATTATAGCTAAAACTCCCTATTTTATCTTTTTTTAGGATCAGCTCTGATTGCTTTCCTGACCATCTACATGCTGGTCGGTCAAGCTCTGACCTCCATGCGAAGTGGTTGCCTGGTCTGTGTGTCTGTAAACACCTCCTGACATTAAAAATAATCGCTGGAAGTGTGATAGAATGCTCGCAAAACGAACGCCAGCGTTTACAGTGAGCTCAAAACTATTTCAACGATCCAAGACTTTTTTTTAACAGTTGGTGGTCACCTCAATGTTGGATATTCCTGCTGAATGGAGAAGTGAAATGATCTCGTATCGCAAGGAAGTGGTTGATAAAGGCGACATCTATATCTTTAAAAAATAACGTACTAAAAGACTGCTTGTGTTAATGGACCGCATAAAAACGAGAACGTATTCCCGGGGCAATAATAAATGAATTGCTTCCGGACAATAACATCCGAAATGCAAGTAGCGATGTTTTGGTAACGTTTGAAAAAAATAAAGACAGATTTTTTTTGGAGCGATGACCTTCGTAGAAAGATGCCATCGAGACAAATTCATAGCTGAAATGAGGGATTTCCAAAAGATCATATCATATTAAAGGGGCTTGGCTTGTAAAATGCTGAATGTAGCGCCCATATATTTTAAAGTGGGTTTTTTGTGTGTCAAACGAAAATAACATATTTCTATTCCTGAGGTTGAGTGATGGGAGGTTATTGGCTGTGTTTTACGATAGATTTAAATGAAGCGGCAGCATGGTAATTAAATAATATCTAAAATGCTGCTCAATTTATCGACACTATTGGCGTGATATACATATACATACATAAATATATGGTTTTGTAAAACCTTCTTTTTTGTGGTAATTAAATGTTATAATAAGATATTATCGACTTGAGAAGCTTGCCAAAGAATTAAAATAATTTATCCTTATAAAGTTTGTAAAGGACATTGATCAACGAAAATTGTACTGTAAAAATGGTTGAAATAAATTTTTGTGTATTTTGAGTCGTATAGAATTAAAAAACATTTTTACACCTAAGATTAGAGAGATGTCTGCCGATTATGAGTGCAGCTGTGGTCGATGAAACAAAACGGATCGTCAAGTGTTTGCAAAATATGCAAGGGATTAACATTTGTTGAAGAATATCTGTACATACTTGATTGAATTTTATGAGCACCATACCAAAAAAGCTGTATTTCATCGTTTCATACCTTTTGTTTTTTTAATATCCTCAATGTATGACGTGCTAATGTGGAAAGCATAAAGCTCAAGTGTATCACGTTCCAGAAGGTTCTATTACACAGGTTGATATTTGAGGAAAAAAATTACTTGAAAATATATCTCTTAAGTTGCACCCAACATCATGCTGTATCATTAATCTGGTTGTGTGTAAAGAACTCTTTATTGCAGAAATATATACATTGAAAAATATTTGGTTGTGTAATTATTTGCATAAATTTCGAAACAATCTGTAATCATAAAGTGACTTGCTTTAAGTGACCAGGTAATTTGTTAAAACTTATATTAAAATAAAACGCTCACTTGTAATAACAAAGAGAAAACTAGGCTCATGTTTAAGTTTATGAATACAAACTAAATGTAAGTATTTCTGATTTGGCTTGCTTAATTATCATTCAGTTAAAACATGTATTATTGTTGGTAAAGACCAAAAAACTAAACTATTGCTACGCTAAAATGGCAATCTATTTTTATATTCAAATATTTCACTACACTATCTTTGTCTAAAGAAGCAATTCAACGCTCAATACATTTGAAAAGATAAGCTAATAAATATTATAGTTATCAATTGATTTTTCTTGATCTCCAGTGTTTCTCGATTTTACGAATTTTTTCGAAATATCGAAATGCATTTCATTAAAAGAGTCATTTAAAATAATATAAGATTTTTTCCAGCTATTGTGTTTGAGGAAGAATGGGAATTGGAAATAACAGTGTTAGCGTTTAAAGGAATGGATAAAAAAACACATTAACATTATTTATAAAAATAATTTGAACATTTTTTAGCTTTCATATTTTCTCTCCGCCTGATATTTTCCGACTCCTGTTGATTTATCTCTCGAAGGACTCTTTATTCGAGTCAAGCCAACACTCCACGTCAAAAGACATCGCTTAGGCGAGGCCCCTTGCGTCTTCCGCAGATGCCTTTGCGATAGCATGATTAATTAAGTCCACGCCCGTGGTTTTTCTCACGTTCAGTCCACAAAGCTCCCTAATTGCTTCGGCTTAACGAATTACTCAGAGAATGGCCACAAAGGGGAACAATTTCAGATTCGTCAGAGGTAGGAAATCGGATATATTAATTTTATTTCAGTAGTAAGCACTATGCTGAAAATTATTTTATTTAAACGCTTATATGTTTACGATTATAAAGGTTGTTGCAAAACTATACTATCAATTATTAAAATATATAAAAGACAACCTTATGCAGCTAGTTTCCTCGGCTTTTTTATGATTGTTATTATTTGTGTCTTTTAAATCAATACCAGAGAAAATGATACATCTTCCGACTTGTAAGCCCTAGAATTTTAATTGGAAATTATCTTCATTTTATTAATGTACACATTATTTGTATGAAATAATTTACGAATTGATGAATAGTATATGTAACGAAATAGATAGAAATTGTTGGTATAAATAAAAAAAATTATGACATGGGCGATTTTATTTTTTCATCTTCTGTATCGGTTTTGATTCTAGGTTTGGCCAGATTTTACAAAAAAATAATTGATTAAATTATATTGCCTTACTTATGATTTTAGAGAAATCTTCAATTTTCTCATAGAAAAGACGGTAAAAGCTACGTATCATATCGATTCGCTAGATTTTCATATAATAATCAATAAAAGAGTCTTGATACTGTCCTCACTAGTTCAGGGATATGATTTTGATTCGAAAACTGGGGACAAATATCGAAATGATGAAACATCTGTTACTGAAAAAATACGATTTGTGGTTTTTACTGAATTCGACATATAGATATGCGTAGATATTAGCGATTTCCTTTGAATTTCGCTGTTTTATTTTTTAGCAATTCATTATGTTCGATCAGAATAAATTGAAACAAAGATATTTTTATTTTGTCAGGATTGGTTTATTAAGATGGTCTTAAACCAGGGGTCCCCAAAATTTTCGAGAGGAGGGCCACATAGGAATATTGAAAGTGCTAGGCGGGCTGGATCGAAAAAAAAAACCGTTTCAAAATTAAAAATATATTATTCTATAATTATCTAAGCACACGTGCATATATAACTACAAGTAAACTTGAATAAATGTTAGAATAAATTCTAATGCGAACAATGCGCCTCTTTTTAAATTGGAAACACTGATTTTATGTTGCTTAATAAAATTTCCGCTGGCCGGATAAAACCATTTCGCGGGCCGTAGTCTGGGGACACCTATCTTAAACTATGTATTTATAATATAATTTTTCTTGTAATCAAACACAAAAACAAGTCATCAACGCTTGTTGTAGTAACAGCTCTCACGGAAAAATGCATTGGTCCATTACTTTCTTAATATTCATAATCGGATGCTATGACCTCCTTAAAAACGTTTTATGAGAGAAGAGGTCTCTCGAACGTGACCAATCATTCCCATTTTCACACTGATTTTTGCATTTAAACACTTTATTACAACATAGGCTAAATGGGTGGATTAATATAAAATAAAAAGTTATTAAAGCTAATAAACCCAGAAACCGTAAAGCTTAAATGAAATACTGTTTTTTATATTCAAATCTTACAAATACCAAATGAAGTTCTGAATGAAGACATTGCTATTATGATGAAGTTCCTTATCCAAACGAATTCGTTAAATTGAACTCTTTGTCCAGCAATAACACATCTACAGTTTACCCTGCAAGCCACCGCAAGGGTGTGTGGCAGGGGGTGTATTAACACCAATGGGAAAACTCCAAAATTAGGCCTTGGTTTACGCCCCACGAACCGATTCTAAAAGTAAGTTGTCCTATAATCATATCTCGTACATTGAATCGTTCGGTTAAAATTAGCAATGAGGCGTAACTTTGATACGCATGAAACAACATTTAATAGAAGCAAAATTTTCATCGGGAACAAAGAAAAGCTTTCATTCTACCAAGTTAATCAGTTTCTTTGTTTTCAAGAAATAACTTGCGATCATTTAAAACGCTGGAGTTTTCATCGCGTTGGAATTTACTATGAAAACCGAAATACCACAAAATAAAAATTGAAAAAATGCATGTTTTACTAAGGGAATTTGTATTGCAGATAGCTGGAGAGAACCTACGAATAACCTAAAACCTACTTTTTTCAGAATTGTCATAGACAAGATATTCAATAATAATTTTTTCATTTATTGGGGTATTGTAATTATTCAATACAAAAACTGCTACGCTACTGACTTGCTGGAAATTTTAAATAAAGAAGGTCTTAATTTATATCGCTAGTTTTTTCACAATATTTCCATATTAATTTTTTGTGGTTAAAATAGAAACTAATCTTAAAATTGGACTCAAAATATCTTACGAAAATAGCGAAGTGACCGGCGACTAGATTTCTCGACTGTTTTCAAAAAAGTAAGGATATGCCATTTCATAAAAGTTGTCGACTGCGAGAGCTACCGCGTAGGGAATTGAATCGCTTTGCATATTTTATACGTTCTGCTACTCATTTGGCTGTCCATGGAGTTTAATTTTTTAACAGTTTTCTTTAAGAAATAAACATATATATTGATTTTCAAGTAATGAAGTGTAGATAAGGCATAAACTTGAGCAATTAGCGACTTGATAATATTTATTGTTCGAATCGCTTAAAAATAAGAAATACAGTCAATTTTAGACTTATTTCATATGCAAGAATTTTTTAATCTCTAGTGACCTATCCCCATTATATTAGCAAACATGGCGGATCGAGAGCGAAACGGTATTAATTAAACCACTCTTCATGTCGATGCAAATGAACACCACATGAATGAAGGAGGATGCATGGCAGGCATTATTATGATTTAGTTAAACACATGTGGAACCTAGATAAATTCCACAATGATCTAGAGCAGCGTTTTTCAAAGTACGGCTCGCGACCCAGCAACGGGTCGCTAGGCTTATGAATAAAGTGTGAGCACCAGGGGCCTGGAGAGGGTGGTGCATCCGGTGCAAATAACCGGGGCCAGTGCCCTAGGGGGGACCGAGCTTGAGGTGTGATATGTAAACATTCCTGTGCCTTACACAATGGTGGGGGAAAGTGCAATTTCTCTCCCGGATCCTGATGAGCATAACCAGCTGAAATATATAGCGAATGACAGGTAAATAAATGCTTCCATTATACATATCCGAATACTTTAGTGTATATTGCTTTTTTCATTGCTAGTTAATAAAAACTCAACTCTGAAAATCTATTCCTCGTGTTACTCTTCCTTCTATCGGGTTGCAGTCCAAAAAGTTTGGGAAGCATTCTGGAGCAAGTTAACATATCCCTTATATGACGGAATAAGCCAGGGGTATTCAACCTTTTCGTACCCCTTGGAGCATTTTTTAATGGTCCGGTACCCCAAAATTCATTTTAAAGTGATATTCAAATGAACAACACTTATAATAAGGTAGATAACTCATGTTTATAACGTTAAAATTCACAGTTTTAGCGCATTTTTCTGTTTTATGACATTATTCTTAGTCGCTACATGGCAAATTTTGATTTCGAAGTCATGCGTGTAAGCCGAAGTAAGAAGAAAAATATAATTTTTAGCACTTTCGCGTACCCCTTCAAAACTCTTGACGTACCCCCGTATTAAAACACGAGTAATAAGCACGTAAGTATCAAAAATTGAAAATTAAGCACTCCAATAGCCATTACAAGATTCACTTTGATGAACGACATCATATAAATGAAATCAAACTCACTATGTGAATTTTCATTTTAATTTATTTAGTTGACTGATTTGAAGGAATATCCTAATTACCTAAACGACGCTAAAAATCCAAAATCCCTCCCCCTCCTTCGCCAAATTCAGTAACCGTCAAATAACCTCCACCTCATAGACTTAAACCTTATTTCCCTAGTCATCCGTTATTTGCATTCCTATAAACTGCCATTTTAGACCCTTCAAATCTGCTGACGATGGAGTTGTTTGTTAACGTGAAACCGGAAGCGAAAACAAATTAAAGTGGCAATTTACACAAATTTGATTTCATTCGTTCAACTATATAACGGGAGGATTACTTATTCTTCGTAATTTATGGTATCTGAAATGGACATCGTTAGAGGAACGCAGGCAGCAGGCTAAATTTAAATTACTGGAAAAATTTATTTCGGAGGGACTAGCGAATGAGGTAGTAGGACTTATCAGAAGCCCGACGTATCTCGGAAGGCAGAACAGTGAGGATAAGATTCGCGAGATCTACTGTAGAACGAAGCGATATAGAAGATCGTTTTTCCCTAGGACGACAAGAGAACATAATAGGAAAAGATAACATAGGAAAACTATGGATCCTTGGTGCACTGCACCCCCTGCCATCCACTAAAAAGGTGAATTGCAGAGTATCATGTAGATGTATACTTATTTTAGGATTTAACGTCTTCCTTAAATATCAACGTCTCTGTCATTAATATAAATTATGACGTAAGATAGAAAGCAAGCTGTAGCTGTATGTTTAAGGAATAATAAAACCATTGTAATAGTCACCATATTTTCTAAATCTCGAATTTTTGTTGCGCAAGAATATTGTTTACATATTGATAATCTCTTATTTTTCTCAAAAAGACTGTCCCAAAGTATGAGCATTCTCTAAAAGATCTTACAATTAATAGATTCTACATTTTCCTATCACTGTCCTAAGTTATTTTGAAAGATTTTTAGTTATTGTCAGGGTATGGCCATAAAATTTACCTTGATTTATTGGGGAAATTTGTAAGGTAGAGCTGCATACCCTCCTTTGTTACAAATTCGAGATAAATTTAATAATTCGCCTGCGGAGAATTCCAGCTTAAAATCCCTGGCTAGGCTACATAGAACTGATGCTCATTTAGAATGTAATATAATGTTTTAGTCAGAACACCGCAGCGTTTTTATCCGATTCATCTTATAGACTAAGACTATCTATCCCACCACTCCTAAGATTTTTCCGATCAGACAGTACTAATGGCTCAGGTTTTATGGCGTGCCTAGCAGTAATACAGCTTTAAAAAATGAAGAAAATAACGCTCAAGCAAACAAAAAACTGGAGCAAACTCACAGTTATAAAAAATAATTGTTTACTTCAACGCGGATGAGAAAGAAAAGGAGATATTCTCGAGAGCAACGGGGCGAGGACGACTGCGAATGTATTCATGGAAATCGCGTGTGTCCAAAAAGCCCTCCGTCTTTGTCGCATAACCGTCTATTTCCCGTGGCGAGAGACAAAAGTCTTCCCTCCTTCGCTCCCGGAGAAGAACTTTCAGGGTATATCAAGATTTCCGCCCTGCTTTTAGCATAAATGGTACCTTTGAGAAATGCATGGGTGGCTCTTCAGAAAGGACACAACAGAGTTGCAGTTGAAGGGAATAGGAGGAGGGATGGAAGAGAGGAGAGAAGGAATGGAGGGGAAAAATGGCTAGAGACCTCTCCCGTCTCCAAAAGACAAGGCTACGGTCTGGGACAGGAAAAGAAGAAGAGAGAAACTGAGAAGCGAGTTTGCTGCTACGGGGTCCATCCCTCCCTGTTACCCTGGAATAACCGTGAGAGTGCATTCCGCCATAAATCTGGGCAGTAAGGAGTCGCCTGAGGGTTGCCGGATGTCTTGAGAAAGAGAGAAGGGACGGGTGAGAGAGTGGAAGGGAGGGAGAATGAGGGACAGCGTGGAGGGAGTGGCGTAGGTTAGTTGAGAAGTGATGGGATGAGCGGTGATAAAAAGCAGGATGGTACGGAAACATTTATATATATATATATATATATGTATGACCCTGCTAAGCTTCGAAATTCGATTCAATTTCGAATCGGAACTGAAATTTGGTTCTAATCATTGAAGAACGATTCATGCTAATTAATTAGTTATCTCCTGTTACTTCTAAATTGAGGCTGTATAAGTAATGTCAAATGCATTCTTTACAATTTTACCTATAAAATTAATTTAAATGTATTTTAATTATGATTTATGCATAATGAGATTTATAAGAACCTCGATTGACTGATAATAATAGTTAGAAACTGTTTTCAATAGTACAATGTCGCCAATTTTTTCGATGCGTACCTATTTAATTTGGTACGCAAAGAACCGCTCGACTAAATTAAGCTTTAGGAAATTAAAACGATACGAAATACTAATTATTAAAAATAAATCACACGTAATCATAAAATCATTGGAGAATGGAAAAAATGTAGTAAAAGGCCAAAATAAATTATTTTTCAGGCGCAACTTACATTTCGAACGCACGAAAGCGAGTGAAAGATACGTCGCATCTGAAGCATTTTGTCCATCATATGAGAATCGTTACATTTAAATAAGCCTTTATGGTTTTATTATTCAGTCTGGTGACTGAATCTGTGATACATGGGAATTTTAAAATGTAGATAAATCCCAATTTAACAATCATGTTATTACTTTTTATACACATTAGGTTAAGAAATTCCTATTTAAAAAATTAATTGTGTCTTCCTTATGATTTAACGTTAATTAAAAAATTTTCTGCCTCATGCAGACCAAACTCAGAATTAAGGTTCGATTTTATCGACCGTTACTCGCGTTCATTAGTCGAAATGTCGCAAAGCAACAACAACAACAGAGCTTCCCTTCTGTTTTTTGTAAACACAACATCCTATGGAGTAGCACAAAGACCAGTGTAGTAGTATATTAACTGATTTACTATTTCCTTAGCGCATTTTTTCACCATTCTTTTAGCTGCAGATCGTTTGAAGATATCGTTCTCATGGAATAAGAGAGAGTTCTTATTAATTTACTCTCTTACTTTACAAGAAAACGACAGAGGCAGCAGTCAGTGCCGAAATAATTTCAGCATCAGTCTCTTTTTCCTGCATTTCGATATCACAATATTTATTGAGAGAGGAATGGACGACTCACAAGATGCCTTAAAGAGGTATATTAACAATTTAGGTATATATTTCCTAACAATGACGGACAAATGAACTTTACTACGCTCACCACTTACGATTTAAATATCGATGCTTTACGTAATTATCGGTGAAAATATACATTCAGAAACACGGAAAATATGATCGAGTAATAGAGGAAGGCACCACTTCAAATTCAGTTACGAAATAATCGCGATAAAATTTTGTTGAACTTGGTTTGTATTTAAATCTATTGTAACGTTCCACTGTAATAGAAAAAATCGTGGTTTAGACATAAAAATAAAATGTTGCAATTAACTGCTTTTTATAACTCAGTTTTAATTTATTCTAACCTCAAAAACATTTGTATTCTTGTTAGTGAAATTCGCTACCATTATCGCACATACATTCATTTCATATATGTCTTATGTTTATCAACACCATAGCGATGCATAAAAGCACAAAATTATACAGATTTAAATAGTATAATTTCAATATAACATTGTAAAGCAATAGAGTACATTCACAGAAATCGTGAATTAACAAATACAGTTTATCATACAAAAAAGAAAGAACTAAGCGTTTATTAGTCATATTTTAAAGAATGCTCCAAGTGTAGAATACTCCGAGTAATTCATGTTTCTAGGCTTTTTGTTTCAACCACAATTTCAATTGTGTTAAGTGCACTAAAGGCGAGCGCATGCAAAATTGGAACAATTATCGTTTTTTATGATAAAAGTGCGTAAAATACAGATACAAATTTAATTCTGATTAAATATGAAACGGTTAATGCATGGCTATTCCACAAATAAATTCTCTTAAAGGATGTAAGTGCGAAAGATCGCTGTATAATTGAAAAAATTTGGAAAAAGAGTATCGGAGAAAAGAAAAAACAGAAGAATGAGGGTCATCATGGTGTAGTATGGAGGTAAATAAAAGAAAAAAAGATAGGAAATATCGCGGGGAATTCTTTTAGGTTTCAAGCCTTATCACGGGAAGGATTAAACATACATCCTGGATACGAAATGAGACAGATCCTTCACAGAAAATATACTCGCCATCTTAATTAATTTGTTTTTCCTCGAATATTTTCCAGCGACGTGGGCTGTTTCGGATTTAACATGCTTTCCGTATAAGTGCGCATATGCAGAGATCTTCGGCGCCGCAGTATTCTTGTTGATCAGAGAAATTGATATAATTAGGGTTAGTTCACGAAATTGAAGGTATTTACGAGAACGCTTTAAAACTCCCGTAACTACCTTCCGTGTATTTATTTTTGCATCTTGCAATTCTTACTCGGGTCTGAGAATCTCCGTGTCGGTTTGGTTCTTTGTCATGGAAAAAAATCCGCTGATCTCTAAATGTTTGGTAGATAAAATTGACCATTTTATAAAATCAGTATAATTCTGACAGATGGTATTTTTCCTCTCGAAACCTCATAAATAGGAAAATAACGAATGCTAACAATTACGACCAAAGAAATTACGGAAGATACAGGGTGTCCGGTGACTTTATGTCATAACTTCGGGATCTTATTCCTTCAGTGATTTTTGAGTAAAAAATGTCATATGAACATGTGTCCGATTCTCATTTGCTACAGAGCTACGGGCAATTGAAATTATCTCGTACTTTGATTTGTACAACATAATGGTTGAAAAAATGCAGTTTAAATAATTATTCGTTTACATTGATACTTAATCCATTGTTACAATAATTGTTCAAATGGCCGCCTTCCGCTTGGACGCACAATCTGACCCGTTTGAGTAGGGAACGTGAAACAGCACGAAGAACTGCAGCGTTATTAACGCGCCTAACAGCATCAAAAATTCGCTGAATAAGTTCTTCCCTCGCTCACTTTGACTTTATACACAATGTTTTTCATTGGCCCCAACACATGGAAATCCAGCGGAGTGAGATCCGGAGACCTCGGTGGCCAATCCAGCGCACCGCCACGAAGTCGTGTTTGCAGAGGAATGTCTTCTAAGAGACCCGGCATTTCATTTTCCGAAAAATCGGCATAAATGGCACCTTTCAGACGTGGCGGGAAGAAGTACGGTCCAACCAACTGGTTCCCAATGACACCACACGTTCACAGAAAAACGGAGTTGGAAGTTGCTTTCAACTGTTCCGTGAGGATTTTGCGGGCTCATAAATGGTAGTTTCTCGTGTTGTTTATACCATCACGAGCAAACTGTGCCTCCTCCGTGAACAAGATGTAACGGTTCAGGCGGTGGTGTGCATTTAACCAATGGCAGAATTCCAACCGCCTAGCCATATCCCCGGGTTGAAGATGCTCAACTTTCTGGATATGGTATGGATAAAGTTCCTCAACGTGTAATGTTTGCCAGACTCTCATTCGCGGAACGTTGAGGCGGGCGGACATTCTTCGTGTACTAAGACGCGGACTTCGCTGAACCATTTGAATAATGTTTTTCTCCTCATCCACATTAACTTGTACTGGACGTTCAGTTCTCACCACACACACGGAAATGAGCCATTTTCTCGTAAATGTCGGTGAACTTGAATAAAAATACGTCGACTGGTGTTCTTTGTGGAAATCGTCGTCGATATTCGTAAACGGGAGCAACGAAGTTTCCATCTCAAAACTTGTACACGAAGTACATATCCGCATACTCTTCATATGAAAATGTAAACGGCATTATTGAAAGTTAATGATACCACACTTGTCACAGCGCACTACACTGAACGCTAGCTTACGTTCTACTGACATTTTGCATGCGAGCTTGCAAATTATGTCCACGTCTGTTGTGCAAGCGTCATGCTTCTCATTGTTGTAACAATGGATTAAGTATCAATGTAAACGAATTATTATTTAAATAATAAATTATCAACAATTAACAATGTATACGAATAATTATTTAAACAATGCATTTTTCAGCCATTAGGTTGTACAAATCAAAGTACGAGATAATTTCAATTGCCTGTAGCTCTGTGACAAATGAGAATCGGACCCATGTTCATACGACCTATTTTACTCAAAATCACTTAAGGAATAAGATCCTGAAGTTACGACATAAAGTCACCGGACACCCTGTATATTGGTTAAATTTTTATAGTACTTATTCTCCGATACGTTTAAAAGTCAAATTTATTATCTTTTTGATATAAATTGGAATTATGAAGAGGCATAACCTACATACTTCTGCACCACATTTTTATTCGCTTGGAGGAATTTCAAGTTCAATTTGATTATATCTTCATGTATTTATCGAGTATATTTCAGAACTATATGATATGATGTGTAAAGTTAAGCTTTAATCGGATATAAAGTGGTCGTAATTGTGGTCCGATTTTAACCAAAATTGGAATCGGTAAATTAATTTTAGCAAAACTCCTCAATACCAAATTTCATCAAAATACATCCAGCGATTTCCGAGTTTTAACATGCGGACGGACGGAAAGACGGAGACGAATCCCCTATATGCGTTCACTTCGTGCAAAAAACGCATAATAATTCACAAAATAGTTTGGTTTTCTGTGATAATGCGACCTTATCTAAAAGTACGCATATAGCGACCGTCAAAGTTGACACAGTTAAATAAGTTGATAAATATACTAATTTAGTCATAATAAATCCAATTAAAAGGAAATGAGTGACTGAAATACCTCAATGGTTAAAAAAAAAATCCGCAGACAATTTGAGATTATGCATGCATTTCTTGTCATTTGTTATGTTGGTTCTAATTTTCAGATATTCTGGTTTAAAATTTCTTGCTAGTAAGTTATATAAATGTAAAAGTTAAACAAAGCTAAAAATAATTATGTCATCACAAAAAGATAAAGCGAAATAATATGTTTGAATAGGTAGTATGGTAACCATTAATGGTCGTCAAAAATTATGCGGAATTAACCTACGGTATTAGAATTGATTCTCTCCACAAAGCATCTACTCAAGTCATCATCATTTCAGAATATTAAAATTGTGTTTTATTAAGATTTGTTTAGGTGCGTGCCACAGAAACAATGCAACTACTGATTTTTTGTTCAAATGTTATCTGTTTATTTATATAAATTTTAAAAATTAAAAATTAGCAATTTATTTGTTAATCTTACTCTATTAACGATGTGTCTTCAAAGAATAAATTATGATAATCTGAGCAAAAGAAACTTTCCGTTACGTATTTGGAGGGTCGGGTTGAAATTCTTCGAGGAGCAATCTTCGCTCCCGAAGTCTTTTCAAGTGCAACCAACTTTCCTCCAGTAAAGAGAATCTAAATACAATCTCTTCAGCAGTGCATTCCGAAGCACGACACTGATCTCCTTAAAAGATTGAGAATTAGCATTAAAAATATAATATTTACGCTAGTTGGAAGAATCACTTTATTCGCCGGTTATTATTTCAAAGATCTTGTCGATCTTTGCTTCTATAACTGATACCAGCACCGGAAAAACCCGAGTGAATATATATTGTATTGGTCTTTTTTGAATGAAAATGAAAGGTCGCAAAATTAACAAGAGGTTAAAATCTTAAATGTTCACATACGGACACGGTTCGATCAAGATTCGCGGTATCTAACCCTTTATGCACTCAAGGTAAGTTTCTTATTACCCACTGCGCTACCTGACCTATTGTGCTATAAGGAGGTGGTGGTGGAACGGTGGTAATGGCATGGGAGAGGACGTTGGCGAGGCGTAAAAAATGCTTTTGGATATGAGAGAGAGGGAGGGGGAGAGTTGGTGATGAGTATGGAGGGAAATATGGAAGAGAGCGATAAAGAGGCAGAGGTAAGGAGAGAGAGAGAGAAAGGTAGGTGGAAAGGAGGGTAGATAGAGATATGCAGGGAGGAGCGGAAAGGAGGATGGGATGATGGAAGAATTTTATACGGAGTGGAAATCCGACTACTGCCACCCATTCTTAGAAAGCTTCCCACCCTCTTCCTCCTTTCCCTCTTTCCCTCCCTCCATCTCCCTATCTCTCAGCTCCATCCCCCATAGCCATCCACCCTATTCTCACCTCAAAATTTGCGGTTCCGCCTCTTTTTTTCTCTTCCCTTAAGGAGACCTGTCGCTCTATGGGAAATAGCCGCACATTTCAAGAGGATACTTCGGAAGTACTTCCCTTCTCCTACCTCTGCAAAATATTCTCTCCTCTCTTTCCTCTTCCGTCTTTCCTTTTCCATTCCCTCCTCCTCTTTTCCTCTTCGCTTCCTTCTTCCGCATCCCTTTCTTCCCCTCGATTCCTATCGGTTGAAATGGATATTCCCTCTTTTCTTCTCCGCATCCGGAGGAGGAGGTGTGGGAGGAGTTTCGTTGGGGGTTAGGGTTGCCATGACGTCCGGAGTACTCGCCTTGGTAGGCGCACCTTTCATGGAAGGAGTTTTTGGAGAAGGGCGAAGAAACTCGAGTTTGAGCGACGGAATATGAGTGGATAATATAGAAACTAATGCAGAAGATTTTGCGCTGCGGGTAAAGTGAAGAAGGATATCTGAAGGAGGCTGTACTTGTGTTTAACCTTTGACTGGCCAAACAATATTCTTTACACCATCCACCATTTTTGATATACATAATATAATTCTGTTAAATAAATATATTTGCTTAATATATGGTATTTAAGGACTGAAAGTAACAGAAAAATGGCGTTTTGTCTCAACGAAAATTTATTTCTGGGCATTTTATAATGTAAAATTAAAAATTTGGCATGATTACAACGGATAAGCTCAGGTTTTTCATCAATTATATCATTGGCAAGGCGTCTACTTATTCTTGACAGTTTTTTCCCCAAACTCGGCAGTTTTTGGCAATATATCAAAGTTGTTTATTTACTATCTTCAACAGTTGATGATTTACTCTCATTTACGGAATTCCTATTTTATGAGACATGACCAGATTCGGCAGAATCTGAATGCACATCATTGTTAACTGACGGACTCAAAGTCGGATGCGAAGTCATTATCTCAAGAAGTTATTATAAAATAGTCCTATCTTGAGTGTTGAACACCTTGATGTTTGTAACAATTAATACCGCCTAGGCCATAGTGTACATTCTGTATACGCGCAAATGCACGCACTCCCGCACACAGATATGTATACTAATAGCATAAGTAAATGAAGTTTGGTATAAATATGTTTACTATTCAGCAAGAAAATTTAAATCTGAGGGAAAATATATAGTAATACAGAAGAGGGAGAAGGGGCCAGTGTTATTAGCTAAAATCTAATAAATTATACCAATTCATTATTAATGACGAGAGATTTTCATTTTTTCGATTATACAGCAAATACTAAGATTCATGTATAATCATAGAGAATTAAAAATATTCGAACGCTAGAAATATGAATATTTTTTTTAACGAAATATTAACAAACAATAGTTTAACCTTCTATTTTTGGCAATAAAACACAAGAGGAAATTATTAACTTAGTGATGTCTATTATAAAATGTTAACATTGATAGAAGTGATTACTATAATAAAGTTGAACAGATGCTTACAGATTGTTCTAAATTTCAGCAACGAGACAAATTAAATAAAACAATTATCTATTTTAAAATATATCGTTCCCAATCGTACCATCTCACCCATCCGTCGTTATAGAGAAGTTTCTATTTGTTACTGCATATTTTCTACGATATCACATAGGTCTAATTCCTCAGAAAATGACGTACTATTGTATTGCTTCTATTACACTAACCAATAACTCAGAAAACCGATAGTTGCTGAAAATAATGCGAATTCCAAATTCGCCCAAATTTCGTCCATTTTCTACGCCAAAAGTATCAGTCACCACTAGATAACTCGTCCGTGGAGATCTCTGCGTGACGTACACGTAGAATTCGTGATCTCGAGAGAGATGAATTAAGTCACGACAACCAAAGCAGCGCTCCGACGCGTGGAACCAGCGACCGCCTACCTTAAAAAGGTTACGTTTTACTTTGGCGTTTCGCGAGTGCGGACACTGAGCTCTTCTGGCTCGTCAAAGGAGGAGTTGGAGTTGCCGGACGTTGAGATACATACACATATATATATATATATATATATATATATATATATATATATATAGAGAGAGAGAGAGAGAGAGAGAAAATGGGTCGAATTACCGCTCTGGGCAGTAAACGTTTTACTACAATACTTCTGGTATTAATCCAAAAATAAAAGGTATTGTAAAACAGAGTAGGGAGCACATTCCAAGTGCCGAGAGGAGGGAGGACGAGGAGGATAAGAAGACTTTTTCCTCTTTTTTTATCTCCGAGAAACTGCTTCGAACAGGGATGCCGACGCCCCCTTCTTTCTTTTGTCTTTTTCTCTTCCTCCTCCCTTTCTCCCCATACCCGATGCGCGGGCGTAGGGATAAATTGGAGCATAAAACCATTGCTTTTAATGCTCTTGTCTTGCTTGCTCCGCCATGGAGATGGGGGAACGGAACGCCTCCGCGCTAGAACACACAGAGCCACCGCCGCCGCCACTCCGAAGCCAAAACGCCCGAGTCTAAGAATAATAGGTTTATTGGTCGTAAACGGATTCGAAAAATGTGGCGGGGAGGAGGTTTTGAGGGGGGTTTAGGAGCAGCGGAGAGGAAGATAGAAATGGTGGAAGAGGGGAGATCTCATTGTGGTCCCCAATAACGTCACGTGATGAGTGTGGGTTGGTGGGATGCGGATAAAAAAAGATTAAATCGGAGTTGAAGATGGTTCTGCCGAAGCGGCGGTTTGTGTGTAAGATGGGGATAGGCGGAGACTGAGAAAAATAGGGAGGAAGGGGTGGATGGAAGGAAAGGACGTTAACGTGAGAAGAGTGGATTAAGAAGTTTCGCAAGGATGTGACGATGTTAAGAGGGGAATTGAAGGAAGAAAAAAATTATAAAGTGTCGGGGAAGCACGTTCTAAAAAGAGGGGCTATTTTCAGTGCGTTATCAGATAAATATTTTCGTGCAAATAATTTCAAAAGCTACCATATAAATCTGACAGTGATTAAAAGAGGATCTTGATTTGTGGATATGCAATGAATCCAAATATTAAGGTCGATGTTGAATATATCAGCAAATTTATAGAAACAATGTTTATAGGTTGGCTATTAACTTAAAAATTTCATTTAGCAGATTCAAACCCATTTGTGAATGCTAAAGCGTTGTCTGTTAATAATTTTCACATTAAAATATGTTAATTTGGCAAAAATTGAAACTGCTGCATATTAAAATATAAATCCTGAGAAATGTCAGAGGAGTATCTCATTACAGTACGAAAACAAATTAATAATTAAATTATTGATTATGAATGTGATCCATAATTAATTTAAACAAACAGGAAACAAGAAATGGTGGAAAATCACTTATTCAGTTTTTGTATAACGCTAACCATAAGTGACGCAACGATATCAAATTAATACATAGAAATCTCAAAGAAATAATCGGAATCATTTATCGTCGATTTTGTGGAAATTGCTCTTACTCTGACATTTGAAAAGAACTTCCCGACTTTTACCCCATCCATTGAACCGAACGGGATTTCTCTATTATGCGAATATACCATGCGAATATACTATTCAAATATACCATGCGAATTCTCAGTCATGCTGGTACCAACAACGAAAACCTCACCAAAGAGTGCCTCAACGAGGTTGTGCGGCAGACAAAAGGGTGACGAGAGCGTTTCATCTCGAATGCTGAAAAAAAAGGGCGTTCTAGGGTGACACGGGCAAACGGAAGGAGGGTAAAAACATTCCACAGCGTCGGTGCTTAACAAAACAACACGCTCACATGCCCGGCCCAAGCAGCACTTACATGTGCCACAGAAAAAAATAGCTTATGAAAAAAATTCACGCTGACAGAATGAATATCTTCCTAGGACGCGTAAGAAGAAGCAGTGGGTCGAGATTAAGTAGGTCGTGAAAAGGAGAGCAAATGCGGGGAAGCCTAAGCCGTTTTCGCGGGATTTCTCTGCAGAGAAACGCCCACAAAACGCCTTGCAAACTGTTCCAAGAAGCAAGAATTAAAAATGCAAAGAAAAGCTAAAAAATCAGAGGATTGATGAGCGTCGAGTTTGAGATCGAGTGGGAGAAGAGGGCGAAGACGGGACGAGAGAGGATAAGAGATGGAGCGGGTTGGGCAAATTGCTGTGGAAAAGAGGGGTATGGAGGAGGGATAGGGAGGTTATTAGACAGCGGAGTGGACGAGTAAGAGAGAGGGGAATCATGGAAGTGGAAGGGATTTGATACGGAAGTTTAAGGGTGCAGAATTAATTAGCTATATGCGTAAGTGCTTAGTGTTCTAGAACTATGCTGTAGTTAGTTGTAGCGAGGGCTTTGATGCATTATTAAAGGGTTATGAATTATTTTGAAGGGGTTATTACCTAGTGAGCGAAATTTAATGTCTCCAATACGATTTTTTATTTAAAAACTCAGCTACGTAATTTCATGATTATTATAGTTTGACACTTACTTTATTCGTGGGTAATGAGGGTCTTGACGTGTGTCTAGCGAGTCAAGTTTTTCAGTTCACAGTTGGCGGATTATTATTCTATATATTTTTGAGCCATGTATCCGTGCGCACTAAATTATTAATAAAGAAAAATTCAACTGGATTAGAAACACTACAAGAATAAAAAAAAAGATAAATGCATATTTAAACAAAATATCGAATAGCTATCTAAAAACGGAAAAGTTATGAGGTAACAACGATAGGGTCAAGATGGGTCGGTTTCATTCAGCCAAGGGTGATTTTGAACAATATATAAATTTGCCATCTCATTTTTCTGACGACAAATCAAATAATACAAGTTTTGCAAAATAGATGCAATAAAAAGAACTTGCAAAACTTGTTCGAAATGATATTTAAAAATATAAACTAAATGTGTAAATTTAAACGGTTAAACGAAAAATATTACAGAAATAATTAATGGTAATACAAAACAGTAATCAAGTATTGAAAATTAATTAAATGACAAAGTTAAGTAGTAATGATAATCAAATAAAGCTTCCCTTACAGTTTAAGATAAAAAAATTTAATATACTTATAAATAAAGCCATCTCACATTTTCCATTAGCGTCAATTGCTGTTTCCTGACAATAAAAAGAACCCATTCCACCGAGCAAGATATCATTATATATGCCACATAATTGAATTCTAAGCGGAACTGAAGTTGAGATTTACTATGAAAACAACTAACATAACCTTTACGGCTTTAAATAGCGATGGTGGGTGAGGTGAGATGAATTATTGGCGTCTGCCCACTCTATTTAATAATAGAACTAATAAAAATCAAACGAAACATATTATCAATGAAAATTACGAAAGCTGGTGCTCGTCAAAACAGTTCAAATATAATTTTTGGCCTCATTGTTATTATAGCCAGCGTCTACAAGCGTGCACCTGTGCTAATAACATTATCTTGGGACTAAGGATGCCCGAAGCGAAAATTGCCACCTGGTAGGAGAGCATGAATAAACGGATGGTTTATGAAGATAACGACATTTGGCGCACCCACTTGCGTCCAAGCAAAGCAAAGCAGGAGCTCTAACCCTTCAGATGGCATAGGACCGGCAGTTGGGAGGTCTAAAATGCGTGCCGGTTTTCGCGAAGGGGATGAAGGGTGGGTCAGACGAAGGGGAAGATAATGGAATCGAGAAGGCGGATGAGAGGGATATGATGAGAAATAGACAAAGGGAGAGAGAGGGAGATAATGCGGGGAAGGATGGGGAAGAGGGATGTTGAGTGTCAGGGGCATGAAATATTCACTTAAAAGTGCGAGGGTCTGAATAACCCAT
The DNA here is from genome assembly GCA_028673005.1 of Tanypteryx hageni. Classification (NCBI taxonomy): domain Eukaryota; kingdom Metazoa; phylum Arthropoda; class Insecta; order Odonata; family Petaluridae; genus Tanypteryx; species Tanypteryx hageni. The sequence goes on along the minus strand of CM054112.1, from coordinate 103,430,574 downwards.
GCCATTGTTTTCTTTGCTCGTTTTGCGGGGATACGGGTGTCTTACTGCGGTGCCACATGGCAACTGTCTGTCAAGAGACGGCGATGACAGACCGTCGTCGTTAGAAGAGGGAGATGGGAGGTGCGAGGTGAGCGCCTTCTGTGTTTGCGTGTGTTGGAGTATTAGTGATTTCCCATGAAGTAGCGTCGGAAGGGGCGAATAATAGATTGATGGTTTTCGTTAATGGTTGATACAACATGACTAGCTCATCATCCCGGTCATTAGTGGAGGATTATAGTTGGGATCTGGGTGGTTTCCCTAACGCGGGGATGCTTTTCGACGCTGGAAGTAATAATGGCGACTCATCAATTATTGCGCAGTAGGCAGTAGTGCGAAAAACTTCGAAGCTTCGGTGTTCTTGCGGGTCAAGTTACTAACGCGTTCTTATTTCCTCGATATTTTTATAAACAGGATTTTGAATAATCACGTTAAAAACTTTTTTATGTAAGGATCACTACAAAAGCTAAAAAATGTAGTGCCTAACTTTGGAAACGTTTAGAATGCAATAACTTCCTGCCAAATGAACTATAGGGCCAATTTTATTGTACTTAGTCCATTATTTTTTATGAAATAGTCACATTCGGTCGAAAATTTCTACGAAACTCTTCATTAATGAAGAGTAAATTGTAGAATAATTTGCCAAAAACTGATTCTGATAGGGTTTTTAGGAGAAGAAATATTATGCGGATATTTCGTTGATAATCAATACGCATGTTTTATATAAATTTGCTTTATTTTGCTATAACCTGAAAAATCACAAGCCTGTGCGAGGGAAAATTTTGTCATTAATATATTTCTGTGTGCAAAAGTATTTGTAAATCATACTAAATTATACGGATCGTTGAATTGTAGAGGAAATGCGTTTTTGTGTGACGACGGTTTTATGCGATTTAAGAGAAGTGGATTGTCATTCAAAGGCATTAAAGCAGATAGGATTGATGACTTTCCGACCACATTTATACTTTTTCCTATAAGCTGCACAGTAAACGTACCAATAACATGAATGGAATCTATGCATCATAAATAACAGATAAAAACTCAGAATTTTGAAGCAGGATAACTCACTTTTGCGTTTCAGTAAATATGAACACAGAAAATATTATTTTACTTATAAGCATAAAACATTCCGGAATCTATATTTTCTAAAGCTTGAAAATTAAATCCTGTTGATTTTGATCAAACTAACCTTTGATGGAAATGAACACAAATTCTGCACCAAATTTTAATCAAAATTACTCTAAAATATGCGATTTGAATTTTTGAACAAGATATTAAAATCTAGAAAGTTCCGGCTTTAAAAACGAGGCAATTTCCTTGTAGTTTTTGCAAAAGGTCATAGCGGTGAATTTTGCGAATCCTGGAACGAGGCTGGATCGATAACTTCCAACGGACAAGCATCCCTGCATTTGTTTTGTTTCAAACATTCATCTCCCTGTCGGGCAGCGGCGCAGCACTTATTAAGCCGCGCACGCCTGGAGTATACGTTTATAAAACACCGTTTCCAGGTGGCCAACGACTGAATTCCCGCTCTCCTCGTACGTAAATACTGACTGGGCCGTATCACTTATTTATTTTTTCCCACCGCGTACCTTTACCTTCGCACTGGAAGATGCAGTGCCGCAACATGCCCGGAATAGCTTCCCGCACTCGGTGATTTTCGGATTTAAACTAAAGTCTTCTCGCTTTTCCCTCATCTCCTACCTTCAACTGTTTTCTTCGCTACCTGTGGCGGGGAGACTGAAGTAGTCGCATGGCACGTAAATATCGCCGAAAAAGTAATACGAAGATCATATCTTTTGAGAAAAACCTGCGCCGATGATAAAGCATCGATTTCCTTTCAAGAACGTGCGAGGTTTTTGTCGTTTTTTTGCACGTTTGTTTTTCTGGAGCGATTCTTTTCGCGATAGTCCTTTCAGTGTTCTACTTGAAGGCGGATTCATTTGCGACATTTTTGTACTTTATGTTGCAATGTTAATAAAATCTCCGCAAATATACAGATACTATTTATTGGTTGAGATATAATAATATTTTAGAATGAATTCCATGGATCTTGACATTTAAAACGATTCAACTGTTCCAAACTTGTGAGTCGCTTTTTTTTCTTTTTTGTAATATACAGTCATACCAACAAAAAATGCACTGAGAATTTGCTTAATTTAAGTTTTTCGCTACGTAAATAGAATGCAACATTAGGAATTGTGAGATATAGCCCAACTGTACACTTTGTAGCTGTAATATCAACATTAGTTTAAGATTTTAGTATGAGTTGCAGTTAAATATAAGGATCTGAATTAATAAAATATGCACATTATTAACATCTAAGATATTATATTTTCGATATTTAATGAATTAATGGTTTTAATGCAGAAAATAATAGAATTAATTTCTGTGTTCAAAAAACAGAAGAGTAAGTCGGATGCGCATCTCGGCTATAAAATTAGGAGTCCTCAGTGGCAATAGAATCAACACTGGAAAACTTACCATTGAGGATGGTGAAAATTTAGCTCAAATACGCCTTTGGTTTATCCGATCGTTTTCTTAATTTAGCAATACCGTGCTAAATATTCAAATCTGTTATCGTAGCAATTTTAAATATAAAATAATTGACTTTGTGCAAGCGTTTCTGTAATATACTTTATTAAAAACTATTGCTTGAAAATGAAATATTTTATCCCCAGGAGATATAATATTCAAGACAGCAGCAAATGAGTGAAAACGAAAATATTCAATAGCTAGGAATTTCAAAATAAGATTAAGCTAGGCGCTTTTAAAATATTACCTGATGATGATGGCAATGCCACAAAACCGTTTCTACGTGTATATTGCTATGTGGAATCAATAAAAAATATTTTTACCTGTCTTGTGTGTTGTTTTGTTTAATTTAACAACGCCCTACCTAATCCTATTTCAATGTGGAGTTCAGAATATTTTAAGAAATTCCTAATATTTTTTGTCCCACCCACAAGGCAAAAAATTACCTACGATACATTTCGAAGTAAATTATCGTAATTTTCCAATATATTCGCTTTTTATCAATTTTATATCGATTTCCGGTAGCTTTATTAGTTCCTTTTGTGTAAGCACAGCTGGAGCAGGTTTATAAAGATTCCCCGAGCTCTCCGAGTATTTCATGCGAGTACGTTTTTTTCTCATCCGAAAGGCGAAAGATGCCTCTTTTTTATGTCGCAATAAAAAAAAGAAAGGCACTTACAAAATAGGTGCCATTACCGAGGTAATGCCTTAAGAGCGCCGTGCAAGGAGACACAGAATCGCGATGAGAAATATTTCCCGATGCAATCTCCGAAAACCTTCCCTGACTACGCATTCCAAGTACCTATTTTTGAAGCGTTTTCCATACGATTTTTGGACCGAAAATGAACACGTATTCCCGGAGTTCATTTCCCCATTTTTCCTCAATCTCCCTTTCACCCTGTCCTCTCTCCTCAGCTCCTAGAAAAAAACCTCCTCCTGCCTCCGCACCCCTTTTATTCACCCAAACCCCTCCGCTACACCCACGCCCAGCAATCCGCCGCTCGCGAAACGCAAATTTCATGGATCATTTTCTTCTCATATTTTCCGGACCCACACGAATGCGAGGAATATATGAGGGTAAGAGGGTAGGTCATGTTTTTCGAGTTTTTGGGAGGAAGAGGGGGTACCAAATCCGATTCTTATTGTCGAACCTATTTCACGCCTTCCTGGTCGCGAAGAACCGTGATTCGAAAACGAGTCGGAAACGAATACGGAGAGAATCCGGAGGAAGGGAAAAAACATATAAAATGATAATAACTCCCATCATCCCTTACATGTCAAAAGTGCTTTGTTTCGTTTTACCCTTTCGCAGTGTATGAAGAAAGCGGTTCTTTTCTTTCCAAAGTCCTGTGTTCCTTAAAAAACTGCGGGAAAACGCATTTTCCATATTCTCTCTGGGCCTCAAGAGAGAAAGAGGGAGAGAGAGGAAGAAGGCAAAGGAGAGAGAGAGGAGAAAGGAGACAGAGAGAGAGAGAAAGATAGTGAGCGGGGTAAGAGCACGGTCGTTTCAGCGGATGCGAGCGTGGCGCCCCTGGCGGCTGGTGGGGGAAAGACGATCCCCCTGGAGGCGGGCAGGAGAAGGATACACTCCCTCCCATACTTGATTTGCATATGAATGGGAGCAAAACCTAGGAAGCTACCCCGCAAAAGCTTTTCTCCCTCTTCTCTTCCAGCACGCATATGTATTCCGGCCGTGCTCTTCTCCGTTCCTCCTCTTCCTGAGGCCGCGGCCGGAAACCAGTACACACACATACAGCGTTGGTCGTGTTGGTCGGTGGGATGGGGGATCTCGCGGAAAAATAACAAAATGATGAAAAAATAAGAAGGAATTTTTTAAGTAAATTAGATTGCGTTGAGTGAGAGAGGAAGGAGTGGCGAGTGGGTAGGAGAAAAAAATAAGCAAAACTATCCCTGAGAGAGGAAGAGAGAGAATTAAGACTGGAGGGAAGAGACGGGGTTTTAAAATGTGGGACTTGGTCTTATGCTGAGTGGTTAATTCGGTGAATAAATAGTGGGAGCTGGTTTTGCTACCTCTCCTCCCTCTCTCTCTACCCCTCTCTTTTGCTCTCCCCCCTGTAGTTGGGAGTTAAGAGTTTTTAAGGGTTTCAGCAAAGAGAGAGAGAGAGATCCCGGATGAAACGGGCGGAGAAAGGGACTCCGCCGTGTTTTGAGTGGGAATGGGAGGAAAAAGAGACAATGTCTAGATTAAACAATGGATAAAACGTCTTCATTAAGCGTATCCCTGCCTCTTTCTCCGACTCTTTTGAAAGCCCCCTTTGGATGCATTTTCCCAGCTCTCTGCGTGTGCGACTGTGTGTTTGTGTGGATGTGTATGTGCGAAGAGTCCGTTCACGCAACGCGGTTGACGAGACCGAACAAGGAGAAAATAAACCATTGTCCTGGAGGGGCGTAAATATTTGGTGTGAGGCATTGCGAATAAAGAAACATAAGCACTCGCATTGTTGACCAGAAAACACGCCGCGATGTCCGACTTCCAATTAAACCCGTCGCTGTGTAGCCTGGTTCCTTGTCGCTCGCGACGAAAACGCCCTCTCCAACGCCCGCTAAGGCATGATATTACCTCCAATATTTTAGTTTCTCATTTTATATAGACGCAATGATGGCGAAAATTAGTCGCTTTGCTGATGAAATTATATAAAATCGAGGACAAGGCGATCTTCGATGAGAGAGAAATTGAATCGGGAAATTCGAGTGCTCGTATGGAATTCACTCATTCAGGATCATCGTATTTTTTAATTTTTACTCCTGAAAAATGATGAGCGAAGATGAAATAAACGCTCATTTATTAATTAGAAGAAATTTGGTCAACGAATGACTTAGTCATTTTAATTTTAATGATTTCAACTGTGATCGTGTAAATGAAAAATATAAATTTTAACTAAAAGCATTATTCTCAAAAAATATTTGACATCATTCCAGCTTTGACTAATTTACATTCTCGTAAAAACTAAAATAATAATTTGAATCATTTAAGAAACAATGTTTATAAATTAATGAAACATATTCAGTTGATAAAATTACTTCCACCAAATTTGATAATTCACGTATCACATTTCTACTTTAAAAGTTGTTATTTAGAGAAATCAATACAATAGTCTTCCGTTTTCTGATAATATATTAGATATATTTAAATAATCCAATAGCTTTAACGGAATGCTTTTCAAAAATAGTCATAAAGTATGTCAATAGCTACGATGTATGATATCTGCCTCTCATACACAAATTCTGAATGTGCGTTTATTCGAATGTGAAAAAATATTTCTGTATTGTAATATTCTGGTACATACAAATGCTAGCTAATATAAAACATTTTAGAAATGCAACACATATTCTCATAAAAATATTCTTAGTCTTTCCACGACATTCTTTTGCTGAGGGAATATATTACGCATCAGAATAGAAAATATAAAAAGCAGATTATTGATTGTATAGTCGCATTGTCTCCTTTCGCTTAATTCTCCTAGCGTTACGATTAAGTGGTGGAGTTTTACATTGGTGGTTGGCAACCTATGACCCACTGGTCAATGAGTGACCTGCCATCACGATTTGGTTGACCAACAAAGAGTAATTCAATAGCTAAATTTAGCTTACTAGCTGAAACGCTCGGCTTCGCTCGGGAAAATTTCTTTTAAGTAGCAAACGATTTTTATTATTTTTATTGATATATCACTTTTGATGTTATATTAAAATAAGAATAATACAATAAATTTGGAAATTTACTTACTTTTGCTGTTGGGTATCCCAAGTTTCGAATTGCTGGTTTGGGGGTGCAGCCCCCACAAAAAAAGATCCAAACATTACCAAACATTTCCCATACCTTAATAATTACGCAAGCGATGTTTACATTAACATTTACTATTTTATGTATTGTATTGTAAAGTTTTACCATTAATATAATTACGCATTAACGTCTTACTTAATATTCACATGGATATTTGCGCCGAAGCCCTTAAAGCAGCAATAAAATTATTTTGATTATGTCAATACTATTAGCCAAAACTTAAATAATAAACAACATCTTGGTTACCGAACAAATGTAAATAGATGCATCGATTTATGTTGCGAGAAATCTTTCAATGTTAATGTTAAAAGATTACAATGCTATAAAATTCCTTAAAAATCATTTAACTCACATTAAAAGTATTCATAAACTATATTTAATCCATTTTTACCCTCTAGATTGGCGTTGGCTATTCTTCTTCTACGGCGCGCCACGGCGTGGATTTTTCTAGAATTAATCTCTACGTGGCTAACTCCCTTGGATGAGGAAAACAATAAAGAAATCTAGCTTTGTGGCCGCCTTGATAATGTTAATAAATTTTGCGCTTAAAGGACAATTTCGAGCGACTTAGCATGTAATACGACACAACATGAACAGAATTAAAATATTCAGTCTTTCGTGCGTAAAATAAGCAATTTCCCGTGATCGCAAGTTAATATTTAAGTATATTTATATCCACATGATTGAAGGGCTCTATGGCATTTTGGGGTTTCTCCACATCATTTTCCATGCATTCCTATGGAAATTGTATTCTGTTCACCGCATGGGGTATGAGAGAGCCCACAGTCTGTAAGCCTACACCAAGTTCTTCCTTTGGTCCATAGGATGGCTCATGAAACTTTTGAATTCGATAGCTTCAACGGTGTAAAAACGTATAAAGAACATACATATACTCGAAAATATTTATGAGATAATCATCCAGGTTTGACTTTTCTTTTCAGTCAAAATGTTTAATTGACCCATCGCATTTCTCCAAAAACTTGAATTGACCCGTCATCAAAAAAGGTTGCCGACCACTGTTTTACATGATGCCACACCAATTTTACTCGTCTCCCATCTGTTTCTTTCATATTTGGGTTAACCCTCTTTCTTTCCTGAAATCGTTGCGATCTCCTCCATGAATCCGAAAGGTATTATTACTTCCAAAAGACGTCGAAATTGCTGACACGGAAGGGAATATTTTCTTTCAGGATGGATGTTTCCACGTAACAGATTCAATATCATACATACGATCCGATATTTTTCCAATGTGCATCTCGATTTATTGCGCTTTTTCTTATCCTGCCGCAAAATTCTTTATTCGAGAGTGCAAAAGGATGTTTGCGAAAGCAAATGAGCGAAATATTCATGGAGAAATAGCTCAAAAAGACGCTACTGTTGCCATGGGATATTTTTCAGCTCAGCACGTAGGATCGATTATAAGACTAAAGACAATCTTTCCTCGTAATATTTTACATTTTCGCAAGCAGACCGTTCGGCATGTCGATTTTACGTCATCCCGAAAATCTCCATCGATCTCCCACTTGCCGTATGTCTGCGTATTTTTTCTGTTGATAAATGGCCTGGTAAAAATTCACTTGTTGGAGCTATCACATTTATATGTTCCGCTTTGTGTCTCATCCTGGCGTAGCGCGTCGAATGGATGGAATCGCGCATTTTAAAAGGAGGATCGAGAGCGAGCGAGCAAGAATGTTCGTTTTTAGCTCAGGCGCATTCGTCACTCTATCGCCGTAATTAACCGGCTTCCTCCACACTCGGTGAAACATAGACGTGAAAAGAAATGCGTGTCCCTCTGCACTGATATTGACGGTTCTTTCATCCGAAACCGAGGGAAAGTAATGGCTCTCCGCAATCACAATTGAGGCGACGGAGCGTTCCGGCGGAGGGAGATAGAGAAAGATGTACGTATATATAATAATAAAAGGCGCGAATTGGCAATTTTAGCATTGTGTTTAAGTGCGCGTCTGTTTCGTCAAATGGCGGATTGAGGCGTTGCAGCTTTGACGTTAAGATGGATTGTTTTTTACAAACTTAAGCGTTCGCGGTATTAATCGGTCTCTCTAGTTTTTTTTTGCTATGATCGGGGAACTATTTCAGAAAGAAACGTGCGAAGAAAATCCTATGCTCTTTCCGGTAAAAAAATTGTAATAAAAATGGGAGGTCCATTTGCTGAAGCAATATGACAAAGCTCATTTTATTTATTGAGATTTATTCAAAATTGTAAACTTAAAATTATATTTAAACTTGGAAGCATAATTATGTGACAAGTTAATTTATTCAATAATCAATTAAAAAAGTATATTCATACTCTTAAACAGATTAGTTTTCTAATCTAATGATTACTGGCTGATGACATGCACCTAGGTACTATATTACTAAAAAGGGCACTCCTGGCGATCTTCTATTTCTCCAAAAGAGAATGCCCAGATTTTTCCAAAATATTTCTTCTGCATTGCTATTGATGGAATCAATGATAACACAAATAGCGAAAATTTTAACTTTATGTCTAAAACCATTTGCTCAGAATTCTAATTTGAAAATTTTGAAGGCATCCTCTGCCGCAAACCGATTTGTCCAAAACATTTCTTTGACAGTGTAATAAATGGAATTATAGATTACACACACCCGTCATATTTCAGCCCAATATATCTCTTGCCGTTTACTTACTGTTTTAATTTAATCTATTGCACAGACAGGTAAACGGAGTAAAAATATAAGCGCGTTTATGAATTAGAACACGATACAAACATCTTCCTCTTTCAACAAAATTTGGAAGGTACTTAAAATTTAAGCATTATACGTTGCTACCAGATATTTTGATTTATGGTATAGAACTATTTTTGATCAAAACATTTTGAATAAATAAAAAAGGCCGTTTTTTTTAAATATATTAAATTCAAACAATATGCATAGCGGGTTAGTAATTGTGTCGTTTAAGATGCCTCATTTCACGGAAAATAATTTAAAATTGGTTTGAATTTGATCCTTGTATCTAGCAAGTGTCGCAGGAGGATTTTGTATTTTTGATTCCATTCAAAAAAGACAATGGCACCAACTGATTAATGGGATATATATCTTTTATCCCTTCCTACATACTGAAGTTAACGATATTCTGCAGAGTCAAAAAATTGAAATGTTTAATAATTAATATGAACAAACGGGCGAGAGGTATAAAATGATACGAGCATTCAACTAAGCGAGAAAATAAGTATTCTAATAAAAACACATTCGTCAACATGCTGAAAGATATATGGTTTCAGAAAGGGCGAAGTTTTCGGAATTGGGAACAATTACTGGAAACCGGCGAGAGGAGATACGATAGGAAGAGAGAGAGGGAGAGAGAGAAAAAAATTCTCGGGAGACTTCTTAGTAAATTATTGCGCGCTGGAATTAAGGAAACATGAGAAGCGAACGTGAAACTGGTCCCCCCTCTCTGATTCTGCCACTCCCCATATCATTCCATCACTCACTTTCCTCTCATCCTCTCTGACATTCCCTCGATCATTCTCTGCGATTCTCTCTCTCACACACTCCATTGTGAGTGGAGGCGAAGGGGTTTGCTGGGTATGAAAGTGAATAGGAACGTGAGAGAGAGAGGTGAGGAGAGAAGCGAGAGAGAGATAGATAGAGAGAGAGTGAGAGAGAGAGAGATAGAGGACGGTTCGGTAATGGGGTGGAGTGAGGGAGCGGTAATGAGGCGACGCCAGCCGCCACCCGCCACGTTAATTACGAACGCCATACACGTTGGTCGGCTGTGACGGCGGCGATGATAGCTGCTGCTAGGGTAATAATTGTTACTCTTCGTTAGTCGATGGTGTCGCCTCCTGAAAAAGGGGTTTTGGGGAGGGTAGAAGAGGGGGAAAGAGGTGTTGGCCGCTGCGGGAGGTATGTGACGTCAGGGCACTTTTTTTAGGCTCCGCTTTAATTTTTCGGAGTTGCGCTCGCATTTTTTTTACTCTTTTAAGCTGCGACCATTTTTATTGAGTTTTCTGATAGGACGTTACGCTATTATGGAAAGAGCTGCGAGTTTTTCTGAAGAGTGATTTGCGATAATGTCGTAAATCGCGCGGCTGGAGCTTATCGGGAATTTAATTAGGGTCCATTATAAAAATCGTTGAAAGTGATCCGGTATGTTGCGTACGAACAATTTATATGTAGAGAAAATCATTCTTATGGCGAAATCTCACCTTGTCGATGTTGTAGCTTTCTTTTTTGATCAGCCAAATAAAAAATCTATTTGATAAAGTGGGACGTATTTAAAAATTTCAATTTTTAATTATAATTCGGAATTTCAGCGCTGTTTGATTATTTTCTACAAAATTAATTGCGGGATTGCGTTCTATGGAATATCGTTTGTATATTTATCGTTAATAAATGTTGGCCGTTGAACTCTATTACGATTACAAATGAATGTATGATTTCATATGTTTATAAATTATTCTTAGAGGTTTATGTAACCCAAATGATAATATGCAATTTCTTACAACAAATTTTTACTATATATTAATTCCTACACAATAATCAAGACTGTTATTTTTTGTAGGTCTTTTAAAATGCTTTAATAAATACGCTCAAATTGATTTCGTGCCAATTTACGTACTTCTCGCGCCTCGTAACCTCGTGTCTGGAAATAAAATTAAATTTTTTCTAAAACAACGGTACGCGAATTTCCAATCCTGTTTACTATAGTTCTGAGTCGATTTTTTTATTCATCTGGCCGCGATGAATAGCAACGATTCTCAGAAAACTAACACATCCAATTACTTTGAGGAAGAATACCCGAGGAAAACCGTTTCGGATTCAGGCAACCTGAAATTGGAATGTAAAATAAGCCGAGATTGCTGTCATTTGCAACGAACCAGCCATTTTGTTCCGAATACCGCATTATTTTGTTTCTGCTCTGAGATTACTATCCATTTTTAATTCCGAAGCAATATAATTTACGACTTGGTCGAAATCCAAAAAAGCGGAGTCTAAATTATGACTTTATTGCTCCTCCATGAAACGAATGAACAAAATCAACAACGTAATGTAGAGCGAGTGCGCAGTAAAAGTGGGTATTTATAAAAAAATCGGCTCCGGGGAAAAATGCAGCGCAATTCATGGTATCGTTCTTTTTTTATCTTGTGGCGGAGAGATTGTTAAAAACCGAAATTGGGCACAGATTCTCTCCTCAGATATTACTTTGATTTTTTAAAAAAGACATCAAAAACTTTTTCGGAGAGAATAAGCTTTTAATGACAAAACGAGAAAAAATAAACACGTAGAAAGTAATTAAAATATGAAATATGAATCTGCTAATAAAGAACTATTTCCACTATTTTGAAGCTATCGGTTCTCTGCCTCAATAAAAATTCAACTCATTTCAAGAAATCCTTTCACCACGTATTTTTTCGTATTTGTTTCTCTGAGGCTTTCTAGAAAATATATTATAATTTCCGTTAAAAAGAGTTATAATCCTCGATTTTATGTAACGATAATTTTTTTCTAGTCAACCCTTTGGCTTCAGAAAAAATATACAATCATATTCACTACATGTTCTCTCACTAAACCTTGTCAAGAATAAGCTAATTCTTGATTCTAATGAATCACCTTGTCATCTGTTGTATTTGAGGGATATTAAAAAGATAAAATTTCTTAAATTACTTTGAGACCGAACTGCAAACTCAAGCGATTCCCGTAGTGATAAATCATTTTCGTCCGATTAAATATATTCCATGTCAATTATTTCACATCCAGATTAATATTGATCAAATGGAACATAATGCACAAGATGCTGCAACAAAAATACCGAGTTTATTTCCCTAAGTCACGCAATAATTTGAAAATATCGTAGAAGTCACAGTACACCAAAACTTATCACATTCAGCACGAATATATATATATATATATATATATATATATATATATATATATATATATATATAATTTAATTTAAAGTTAAACACATGCGTTCCCTTGGGTTATGAAAGCGGTCGGATGAACCATTCAGAGAAAACAAATTAATTAGGGTAGTCTGAGTGAATTCCTGCGTTCTCGTGAGAACGTGGTGACGCAATCCGCACTTCGTCTGTCCCTATTTTTTTACTCCGCCGTAATATTCCTGCGACTCTTGTGCAGCAATGTATATACGACTGCAGTATACGGGAATCCGGAATACATTTCGTCTTTTTTTATTTCCTCTCCTCCTAACCAAATGCACTCTCCATGTTACCCTACAAAATCCTCTCTTCCGCCCATCCTCTCTCCTCATTCTCATCCAATTAAATGGCGACGCGAGTGGCTGTAAAGATTTTCGCTATCCTTTGTCATCGTCTTCAAAGAGAAAGAGAGAGAGCATCGTTCCACCACAAAACGACCGTGCACGTTTTGGTAATTAAATGCATTATCCTAACGCAGTTCTAAGCCTATTAAATTACCTAATATTCGTGACGGGCGTTAATTAAAGTTCTACCGTAATGTACGGCCCTGTATAGAATTCGTTCGCATCCTGAACCAAAAATAATTAAGAATGAAATATCCGTACCTTAAATAACGCGAGAGGTCAAGTTGGTAATCGATGTTATGAAATTCCTTACTGTTAAAGAATTCAAAGCCGACTGCTAAAACAAAACATTTATCCAGGGTCGATTGATATGATCTCGTCAATATCAAAGAAAAATTATCGTGTCTTCATCGGAAGCCACTAAATTTTTCATATGTGAACTTATGGCATTATCTTTTGCTATCGGAAAATTAGTGTTTCAAAGTACGCAACAAAATATTTTTATCGAATTATAAATTTTTCAACTTCCTTTCCATTTAAATTTTAATTGGAAAACCTAATCATAAAGTTCGGCTGTGGTTCATAATGAGTATAAATATTTTACATAAATTTTACTGTTAAGCGTGAATATTGTCATGAACAGTGCTGAGCTTTCAATGCATTTTGACGATGAAATATGTATATTATTTTGGCACATTTCCTTAATAGCTATTTTTTCTTATATATATATATTCTATAATCGTAACGTATGCTTTGCCTAAAACATTGTCCTCAGTGTTTCCATTTTACTCGTAGTAGATAAAGTTTGCTTGTTTGATGCATCTTTTTGCAGTCGAAAGATATTCCAAAAAAGGATGAAAGTCGGAGTTTCTCCATAAAAAAAACCGTCATCCGAAAAAAAAACACAAACGGCGAACTTTCCGTCGAAGTTATTTATATTACCCCAAAATCCCATAAATAAACATTCGGACGGCTTCATTTTTCGATAATTAACGCGGCTTATGGAACGCAAAATAATTTATTATCCAATCATGCTTTAATACTTTGATTTTTCCGACGCGAACGAAAACAAAAAAAAATCCGCATCTGCTTGATCTCCTATTCATCCCTTTCATTCCCCATTAACATTTGCCATTTCGCCGCACGGATCCGCGTCATTGCCCTCAGGAGTAACATTCCACCACGAGATCCCGCTTTCTGGCCGTGTTTTAATCAGCAAGTAGCTTCCTCTCTCTCTGCATCCCAGGCAGATCTCTCTCTCTCTCTCCCTTTATCTCCCCTCCCAATATCCCCTCTCTCATATTCTCCCCTCATCTCTCTCTCTCTCTCTTTCTCCTCCCTTCGCTTCACTGCCCATTTGCTCATCGTCTCATTCCCTCCCTGCCTATCACTCGGCCCTCTCTCTCTCTTTCTCCCTATCTCTCTATATGCTTCGCCCTATTTGACCTCCAGCCCTCTCTGTCGCCCACTCATCCAAATCCCTCTCCATAACCTCTATCCCTATTCAGCCTTTACATCGCCGATTTCTCCCTCCCTCTCGCCCTCTTCCTCTTACTCTCTCGCCCTCTCCCTTTCTACTTCATGGCATTTCATCTGATTATTTCTCTCTCACGCCAATTCTCTCCTTTCTATGAAAAATTTTCACTTCGCCTGCTTCTCCGAGACCTTATAACCTTCATGATTATTTATGTCCTTTGTCCGTTTTCATTGCTCTTTCTGTTTTTTGTTTTTTTTTCTTGCTCATTCTCTCTTATAGTACCTCTTTCAACCCCCCTAAACCTTTATCCGTTAAATTTAATCCTTTAGATTTAATCTTATCTCTCTTTTTTATCCATATTCTCTCTTCCTCCTTATTCCTACTCATTTTTGGCTTTTCCCGTTTTCATTTCCTTTCTTTAGCTATAGCTCATTTTACATTATTCTACCACGCAGAAATTTGATAACCGGGTTAAGAGATGCGATCATAATATATATGTTTTAATTTTTGGTAAAAAATATTGCGCGTTTTTAAAGGCGATTTCTTCCTCGAGTTCTGTTAGGTCCTTTTCTCGTTACCAAATTGAATTAAGCTGAAATACTGAAGAGGCTCAAAATGAACTGGAAGCTCATAACAGCATTTGAATCTTCCATCATTTCAATGAATTCACGCATCCTTTGCCCCAAACTGAGATATAGGTTTTAGATAGCAGGACTATAGACTTGACTTTAACTTGGAATTCTTCCGATTTCTTATCAGTTTTACCTTTCCGCTACCGCGGATTTTATAGCATCTTCTGTTTGTAAAGATCTTTTAAAAAAATAGCATTCTCTGCCTCTTTCATTTTAGACTAGTCAAATGTTCACATTTCGTATTTGTTTCTCTTTCTTAGCTATCGATTGTTATCGTATTTACATTTTTCAGTTATGTTCAAGCTTACGCAAAATATTAACCCTGCTAGTATGAATTCATATTTTTTATAATATGACAGTTTAAATGATATAATATATATATTACCAGTGCTTTTTCTGGCGGAACGCATTCCGGAACCTTCAATACAAAAAATCTGATGTGGCTACCACATGACTTTCTCCATATCTGTAATATTTCTAAAAGTTATAATTAGGTTAAATGATAATGAATATATTAAGGAACTGCAAGAAAATTTAGACTTTAAAAAGAACAGAAACAAACTCAAACCGTAGCCTTCTGATATTGGATATAGCCAGAAAACTCCAACAATTAAGAAAATAAAAAGGAACGTTACTAAGACGTAACTAAGCGTCAATTGTTAACAATAGTCTCCGGTAGGTGATAGCATCTAAAATATTAGTTTTTAAAATATTTCTTAAACAATGCATTATATGGAAAACTGTTTCAAACAAAGGTTGTAGAAAATTGAATTTTCTACAACATTTTTTCCTATATTTTTACTTTCTCCATACGTATTATAGGGGAAAGTATTGTATTCATGAAAAAAATCGACTCGAGATTTCAACGGAAACACACGTTTTGAGGTCCTCTGAACACGTTTTGACCATTTTCTCGATGATGTTTGTGTATGTGTCTGCGTGTGTGCGTGTGCGTATGTGATAGCTTTTTTGTGGGTGCTCTAACTCAAACACTATTAATCAGGTCAAAGCATAATTTTAAATTTAACATTTTTATAAAAGTTACAAGATTTGATTAGTTTTCGGTAAAAATCGGTCAACCGAAAGTGGGTGTTTACTCTTGTCACTTATCCGTTATTTTGAAACATTTGCTTTGATATTCGATAAATGTAAAAATGTACTGGAATAACAATCAAAGGAAATTTAATTTTATACAACCTTTGTTTGAAACGTTTCCCCATATAATGCATTGTTTAAGAGATATCTTATATTTTTAGCGGCCACCACCACGCCACCTACCGACGCCTATTGTTAACAATTGACGCTTAGTTACTTCTTACTTAGTAACTTCCCTTTATAGTTTCCTAATTGTCGGAGCTTTTTGGCTATTTCCAATATCAAAAAGATATGGTTTGAGTTTATTTCTGTTCTTTTTTAAGTCAAAAATGTTCTCGCAGTTTCTTAAAATATTCATTATTGTAACCTATTTGGAATTTTTAGTAATATTACGGATATGAAGAAAGTCATGTGCTGGCCAAATCAGATTTTTTACATTAATAATATCAAAGAAAATATTTCAAATAAACGGATTAGTGGCAAGAGTAAACACCAACTTCCGTTGGGCCGATTTTTACTAAAAACTAATAAACACTGGTGACCTTCAAAAAAATATTAATTATAGAATTTCGCGTTGACCTGATTAATAGTTGTTGAGTTAGAGCACCCACAAAAAACTTTCACATACACACACAGACGTCATCGAGAAAATGGTCTAAACGTGTTCAGGGGACCCCAAAACGTGTATTTCCGTTAAAATCTCGCAATCGATTTTTTTCATGTAAACAATACTTTCCCCTATACTACGTATGGAGAAAGTAAAAATACTAATTTGCATAACTTACAACAAATTAAATGAAGTAATTTGAAATGCAATGACGTTTTACTCATATTGTACAATTAAACGTATTCTTCTGCTGACAATTTACATTCTGTTCCTATTTTTGTCCCCACTCACCTCTTTTGCATTCCGGCACCATTTGTGCTTGAAAAATAGCACTGTATATTACAATTATAATAAAAGCCTATATATGTTTATGTATAGCGCAGATGTCATCAATGGCACTTTCTAACGCGTCTTTAACAAACTTTCCGATTAGGTGGAAGGTATAAATTTCGCAGGAATCTTTGATTAAGATATAAAAATTAAATTATTAAAAATAATTAAAAAAGACCCGGGTTCGAGCCCAGGGGGCGACTTACATTTCCCGTAAGATAACACGCAAAAAGCGACTTTTTAAAATGCATACCTATATTCTTTTGGAAATTAAAATTAGAAAGAATTGACGTACGGTCTTTGAATTTAAATATGTTTTAGGAAGATTAATGTAGTTTCAGTTTCTTACTCAATTAATCTTTTTCTGCCTATCGTTCGAAATCTTTCAAATTAAACATTTAAATCCAACATTTTGGGAAAATATCGGCTTTTAAATGAGATGTTGCCTTGCCGACCAAGTCATCGTTAAACTTCGAGAATAAATTGTTGTCTCAAGCAAAATACGTGAAATATATAGGATTGCATAGATTGCCTTAAATTATTTGAGAGTTTTTTTGCGAAATTACGTAATCCTTATGGGACTAGGATTTAATTTGAATTCTTTTGCTTATCTAAACGACTATATAGATGTGGGGTAAGAGAGAGTGGGATGTGGGGAGAAAGATAGGAAGAAAGCGATTTATGTAGAATAGAAGGTACATAGAGAGAAAGGGAGGTAAATAATTAGAAAAGGACGGGAGGAACGAGATAAAGAGGGAGACGGAGAAAAGGGAGAGCTATGGATAGGGACAGGAGGGAAGGAGAGAGGGAAGAGGTCGTAGAAAAGAGAGGCCAAGAGAGGGAGGGAAGGAAAGAGAGAGAAAGGAGACAGAGGGAGGGATAGAGGGGATGTGAAAGTGAGGGAGGATGCATTATAATACACTAGTTCATATATATATATATATATATATATATATAATGATAAACTTTATAAATATAACAAAAAACGAGGTCATATATATATATATGACCCTCGTTTTTTGTTAGATTTATAAGTTTATCATTATGCACGGCAAATGGTGGTCCTAAGTAGGTTGGAGCTCAAAGTGAACAATAGGAAACCAAATGCAATGCCCAATACTTCATCGAATTAATAATATAAATGACTCATTGACATGGATCTATGAATACATCTGCGAAGTTAATCAAGATAATTGTTCCCTTTTAACATATCACTGAATTTTATTTTTATGAATCTTCAACTAAATGTACATATCATGGTAATTCAGTAGAATTTTATGGTTAGCGATGACCACTATAAAGGCTCGATGCCCGCAAAAAGGTTTAGACCCTGAGCCCTCAATAATACGAGTCTGATTATGCATAAAAGTTACCATGCCCCATTGTTTTTGCACCTATTATAACCTTTGCGTTGTGTATTTGATGGTCCTCTCTTTCCGGAACATTGCGTTCGAGATTTTTTGCCGACCTTCCCTTACGCTTGCTAGTTATACTAACGACCAGTTCCATTTAAATGCAGCGGCAATGTTTTAAAAAAAAGGAAGGGATCCTGCCTTGATTTCTCTAAACAAAAAGCCTACCGGGGCACTTTGACTCCCCTGTGACGGTTAGCATCATATCTTCCGTCGTGTGTTGCCATTTTGATCTATTCCTTCCCCTCCGCCTCGCTGGTCCCATCGGTAAGAATGAGGGGGGAGAGAGGGGATGGAGAGAAAGGGGGAAGGGTGAATAGGGCTCGGTGATATTATTCTTTGACCTAAAAAATTCGCCGGAATATTCCATCCTCTCCCTCTCTCTCTCCCGCCCTCCCACCCTTCTCTTATCCCCCGCGGGGATGTGTGCACGAAAAAGGGACGCCATGAGAAGGAATCGAGAGAGGGAAAAAAATGAGATACGATGGCCGCGCTCGCTTTGACGGAAGGCCTCTCGCGTATTCATAGGGACGGCCCGGAATTCCATACAAAGGTCTAATATGTTTTTGCTCATTTTTTCTCATAACCGCTGAAGTAGCGTGTATCGAGGCGGCGGAAATGGCGGAATACGTGGGGAGGAGAAGAGCGGGAAGGAAAAGAGGGGGGAGGGCGAGAAAACGGGGAGGGATGATGCGATGCTTGAGTGAAAGGGTGAAGGGAGAATGACTGTGACTTGTGAAATAGTCAAAAGGACATCCAGGCTAAAAAAGCAACGTGCAAGGGCGTGTGCTAAACACGCGGCAAATGAATGTCGCCGATGTTATTTAGTAAGGTTATGTTAGATGAAATGCTAAAGCTGAATTTTTTTGCGGAATGAAAATGATTCATGGCGGCAGTAGTTATTACTCATAATTTGTATAAATATGGGACGGAAAAAACTCATGGGAGATAAAATAAAAAAAAAAGAGTTTCGCATTTAAATTCCGTGACGTTTTTCTGTTGCAGAAATGGTGGAGCCTGGCGATGTCCTTTGCGTCAGAGAAAAAAACACGAAGCACGGATAATGAAAACATATGCTGCAGCCTTTGTTTAAATTTGAAGTTTTACATGATCGAATATATGTCTGCCATCACTTATTCTGTTATTATTGTATATCTTAAAAAGACTAAATGATCTTTAAGAATTTCTTCGCCAGGTTACGTCTAATTTTTAATTTAAATTACTTCTCAGGGAATGCAAATTAGTTTAGATACATTTAATACAATTTACATGACATGAATATGTAGGACAAATTGTTATATGAATTATAAATTACAAAATAACTTCAAGCAAGGATAAAAAGTCCTCCATTACAAATAATAAATCCTCATAGATTCTCATTTGAACGCAATTAATTCAGAAAGTAAACTCTTCGTTTAACATCGATACGGGAGTATTTAAACACAATGTCAAGACCAATATTTCCAGAGAGAGAGAAAGCGAGAAAGAGAATAAAAAAATCCCTTTATAAAAAGAATACAATAAAAAATAACATACCCTGCCCATCTCTTCGCTGTTATTTTTCCGCCCGATACATCAACGGCTCAAAAAATAAACGAGTGCTGAGGAGCGGAAATTAATTTTCCCATCTCCAACGCTCATCCGTCCGCCCGTGACGACGCCCTATAAATAGAGGCCATTCTTTTTATAGCGCCTTCCACCTGCCCCATTTCCCATCAATTGCTCTTATTAAACGAAAGCCCTTCGGAGACCGAGAAACACTTCGACACACAACACATGGTCGAGAGGAGACATTTCCTCTCCGGTGTGTAAGAGCGAAATTCGCCGTGTCGTTAAACATCCTTTTTTTCTCGATTGCGGATTTCAAGCACGATGAACCTGCCTCGATGGACGTAACACAGATAATCGTGGGCATTCATTCATAGTCAAAGAATAGGACTCTAAATTGAACTTTTTATGAGTCAGTTCATTCCGTTTTAAGGCTTATATCGCTTGTTAAACAGTTATGAATAGCTTCTAATTATCCAGTTTTAATAATCCGAAGTCTAAGGTTACACTTGCTTAAAATGCATGGAGTTTTTTTTCGGTCAATTCTCTTCACTTTTTCTGCTACTCTTACGGCGTTACGATTTTCACGTGAGTTTGCAACTTTCGTAATAGAGTAGTACCTAGTTGCAAAGCCTTTTAATTTTTTTTACTTTTCAGAAATTACGAGAAGAATCTTAGAGCACCACTGAGGTTCTTATAGTACCATATTCTTTTGTGCGGCAATGTCTTACTCTAACTTTATTAAAAATACAGAAATGCTACTTAGTCCAAAGGATGGGATTTTGTAAGAAAAATAAAACGTTCTATTTTTTATATTTAATAACGTATAAATATTATTCACTATATTTATAGCTTACTTACTCAAAATTATTTGTATCAATCAAGAAAATTAGCATGGAATCACCTAAGACCCATAAACCTTGGATGTAGTGAATTGCGATTTGATGCGCATTTTCCATGTGAATCTTCGTGACCATATTTATTTTTTTATTGCATTTATATTGTATTATTTTTGGATCTCAATCATAAAAAGTTGGGCTAAAGGGGATTTTGGGATAATCTGCAGATGCTGACTCTCAGTACAAGAGCTCCGCTCAGGGCCAGAGGAAGGAAAGGGCGAGCGAAGTCTCTTTATTTGCGCTCGAAAGTCCATATTGTATTTATTATTATGCTTGCATTTAATTTACAACCATCCCGACATTTTTACTTTAAACTCTCTCTTTCGCATGTTTTCCTTCAAATAAACTTGTCCCATGACGCATTTCATTCTATAAATAACATATTACCTCATATCGCAAAAACTCTTTTCATCACGTGCTTTGTGCTGACTCTAATCGGACGTTTGAAGTTGAAAATAATACAGATTTCGCTATTAATGCATCAATTATTATTCCCATAGAAATATTTTGACAATTTTTCCTCCACAATTATTTTATTGGGGCTATCTCAATGTTTAATCGCTGACCTCGTAAAGAGTCGTGCCTTTCCTGATTGTATTTTATCTGGGCACAATGAATTCTCTCACGATGAAGCAAAATAGCTGCGGCTGCTCTCACGGGCAAATAAACAGACAAAATTCCCGTAAAACACCGTCAAGAAAGTGTATATTGTAATCTTTATTTGCTTTGTGCCAACCTATTAGGACACATGATTAACAAGTAGTTCTGGAAAGACCCAATCAGCCTACTTTACTTTCAATACAATTTTAATAAATGAATACCACCTTCAAATTAATAATTTTAATTAGTAATTTAGTAATTTTTATTTTTTGGTGAATCTATGGCTAAGGTCATTTCGAACTGTTGAATATTCTGTTCAGAAAAAAAAAACAAAAAACAAAATTCTCTCACCAGAGATGCCGTAAGAATTACACAAGAAGAAACGTGGTTTTTAAAATAAGAGCAAACCAACAGATACTTTAAGGAAATCAATGAGAAAACAAAAGGGAACAAACCAATTCAAGACCAACAAAATCAAAAAACAAAATTCTCTCACCAAAGATGCCATAAGAATTACACAAGAAGTGCCATTTCGTTTACAGAGTCGGTATGGTTACTGACAATAATATGTAGTATTCACATTTTTCGCCGCGATTCCGATAGGTATGAATCGAACTAAGGGTCGATTGTTACTTCGATAGCTATGAATCGAAACACGGCTGGATTATGCACTCGGCTATACTCCAGCCGAGTCCGAAATAATCATCACCATAGCAATAAATCGAAGAAATGGCTTTTAAGACGCCGAAACGAAGGTTTTTGAGAGAAATTCCCACAAATACGATAGAAAATCAAAATTGTGTGATAAGAATATGAATCTTCAGTTTTTTCCCTTAGAAAAGTACAAATCCCACTCTGATATCGTAATTCTAAAATATTTTAAAATGCAAAAGAAAAACTCTCTGCACGACGGATTTTAGTTTAACAACGTAAATCAAATGGAGAAAGAACTCACCTGGAATCGAACTCGAGATCTGTAAATTCGGAATATTAATTATGGCCCGGAGGTAGTCCCCGAGAGTAATTGCCCTACACCAAATTTCTTGAAAATCGGTCCATTCATGAAGAAGATGTTAGGGAGGGACACACATGCACTCATACACTCACGCACGCACACACGCATGGACACACACAGACAGACACACACAAACACGGACACCGAGGCGATCTCATAAGACTACTTTCCACTTTTGGAAAGTAGGCTAAAATGTTATTAAAACCTTTAATACAAAGGAATGTTTATCTCAGATTAATTGCGACTGGTAATATGGGGCAGTCACAAAGATGTGAAATTCAAAAATATTTAGCACAGGATAAATATAGGAAATTTTTATAATTGATACGCAAAACCCAAAATATCGGTAAAAATTAAGCATACCAGTAATCCGTTTGTTATTGGGCTAAATGACAATTTAAATCAGATAGACCGAAATATTTCAACCTAATTAAGAAATTATAGCAGATAAAATAAATTCAATAAAAATGACACGAAGAGATATTCCGTTGGCGGGGGATGTTAATGACTTAATACTATACCTATATCCTATATCGAATTAATCAGAATTTCGTATAAAAGCCAACGTACATGTAATCATTTTCATCTAAATTCATAAATTATATAATTTCGTATGAAATATTTCACTTTTTCCATTTTGTGTTCTCTATAGCACATCTCCTGCCTGGGGGATTAAACGATATACCAAAGTCACCTGTAGAAATTTCGTCTGCCACGTAATTCGACAAAGGATTTAGGCCCTTCATTTTGCCTCCCAAATAACAGGAGGCTAAGTTGAAGTTACAGTGAATAATGGACGGCACAAATCCGCCGGAAAATGTCCAATTCAGGCGAGGAGAACGGCGAGGAAATTAAATTCTAATGAAAGATCCTGATCGCTAATATAACTAATGCTTAATATCGCTCAGGAAGTATGATTCGGAGGGGGTCGTAATTTTAAATAAATCATGCGATGGCTAGCCCTCGAAAATTGTGGATCGTGATGTTGCATTGTGGCATCCTAACCGTTTTCGTTGAATCGGCTTGTGATGTGGCGCGGATCTGATAATAACAGCGCGCGGGGCGCAACGCTGCGGACTGACTGTGGTAACGCCCTCCCCCCCACTCTCTCCCCAACTCCTCCCCCCTCTCCCCCCTCTCGCACTCCCCCTCCCCCCCTTTCGCACCCCCCTCTCCCCCCCTCTCCCCCACTCTCCCCTCCGCCCTCCCTCCGTTCCCTCCACTCACCCCCTTCTCCCACCATTCTCCCCACACTCTCCCACCCTCCTCTTCCACAACCCAACGAGGGCTTCTATGATCGCCGCGCCAAGTTCTGGGCGATGCGGAGCATTTCCTATAAAAAAGAGAGGGAAAATAAAAGCTCTATCTCTCTCTCGTGCAACAGTAGTGGATAACTCCAGAGCTCCAAAATGGGCTTAACGTTCATTTGCCCTCCATACCGCGGTTTCAATTCTCTTTACTCTTCCTCTCCCTATTTCTCTATCTCGCTCGCTCTTTCTCCGTGCCAATCCCTTATTTAATCCACATTTTGTGATCTTGTTTGTGCATTTATTTATATAATATTCGACACTAATACCCATTTTCATTTATTAGATTACGGCATTGACAATATTTAGTTAAGCCATGTTATGCGTGGTGCATACGATTAAGGATACGCTAAAAATACTGTTTTCTTTGATCATCGCATCGCAAACGATGTTTCTTCATGTAAAACTATCTACTTTAAACCAATTAAATTGCAGCCTTATTTATTTTATCCTTACACATATTGTCTTGCAACTAGATAAATATTAGTTAATTCTTCAAATCTCAAATTTTTTCTTGACTCTGACAGCATAGATAGACCAGTGGAGCCAAACCTTTTTGACATGGCGGGCCGGATTCGTAGTTGTGAATGCTTCCGAGGGATTCTGTTTTCTCATATTAGCGAAAATCATGTCTACATAAATTACTAGTGTTAAAGCTTTACCAGAAAAGGTTTTGAGACGATAATTATACTGAACAAATACAAAATTGTCTAAGGTAAATTTTACCTATCGCCTTTTCATCATAGCTTCCCCGGCTGCATAGAGGGCTCTGGGAAGCCGCATTTGGCCCGCGGGTCGCGGGGTGAGGACTTCTGCGATAGACTGTTATCGCGAGTTACTTTTCTACGCATTTTTCCTGGCCATATCACATTTCTTATATGTGAAAAAAGCTAAGAGACTTTAACATTTTCATAGATGCAAGATGTAAATACTCCACGAACACAAATTGATTATGTGCAAAAAAAGGAAATGCTTCTAATATCAACTCCATCTTTACACTAATAGCAATGACATAATTGCAGTTTTCTACGGTAGAATGTAAATACTCAAAGTAGAGCAGGGGTCGGCAACCTTTTCTACGTGGCTGGCGACTTTCGTTGTTGTGAATGTTTCTGGGGGCCGCATTGGAAGTCACGAGAGCTTCGGCGGGTCGTAAGAGTGCTTACATCCGAAATTATCCAGAGATTTTGTAGTCTCATATTGGTCGAGTCTAAATTATTTATTAGAGTTAAAACTTCGTTATAAAAGGTTTTGAGACGATAATTATACTGAACAAATACGAAATTGTCTAAGTTAAATTTTACCGTTCACTTTTTTATCATGGCTTCGTGGGCAGCATAAAGGGTTCTTAGGGGCCGCATGCGACCCGCGTACCGTATGTTTCTGATACCTGATGGAAAGGAAAGTTAATGTTTGGGAGAGAGAAGTGTTTGAACGTTTTTGGGGATAATCGACGGCTGTTTTCACCTCAGATCACGGCCAAAAATCAAACAATTTCTGTCGCCGTAATTGCACGATTGCAGGTTTTCCCATGGGAAAAATCACCTCACACAACTTCACCGCCTTGATGGAGACGGTTCTAATGCTATCATAATTGCAGAAACACAACATGCAATTCGTGGCCTAGATTAGAGGACCAAACTCAATTGGATTCACGCGTGGATGGCTCTTATGGAAACGAATCCCGTTTTGCTTTTTCTTTCCATCTTTCCCATCCCAAAGTTCTATCTTGCACTTTTTCTCATATGCTATTATTTGAAATCTATCTACCCGTTCCATATTTCTCCTTACCACTCTTTATTCTCGTAGCTTTGCGGCACGGTTTATTTCGATTCACATCTCACTTTGGTTCATTTACTTTTCTTTCGAGTTTCGGACTAATTCTCACTATGCGAATCGATATTCTGATTGAAAAAGTAAAACAATAACTTTACGACCGGTCCTCCTTTATATAGCTGTTGGTATGTATAAATTACATGTAAAAGCATATGTATTCGATGTTCTTGTGCTTTCACACTCAGCTCTACAATTTTTAGGAGGCTATCCGTTTCTAAATCCCTTTTTTTGTCTTTTGATTGCATTCTTTGATAGTAGACATTCATAAAAACGTTTGTTTGCGATTTTCATTTGCCTGGCCATCACAATAAAAAAAACCAGTCTCCGCATGGTATCACTTTCCTCGTATCACCTTCTATCTCTCTCTTTATCCATTACCCAGTTCTCTTCCCGCTCTCCCTTGGCAACGCCCATTTTATCTTTTAAACAAACTCGAATCTCTCCTAGATGCGGCTTTATTTGTTCCAAAATTGCCAATTCCTTCTTGCGCTCGCTTTGCCGCGAGTTTGATCCCCATCTGCGTTTTTATACGGCCCGTTAATTATCCCTTTCCATTCTATTATTTCTCTCTTTCTCTCCTCCGCCTCTTCCGTTTTTCTCTTCCTTCCTTTCCAATCGCTCCCTCGTTGCTTTTTTTCAATTACCGAAGTGCCACCGTTGCGGCGTGTTTTTAGAATTGAGTGACGTAATTGAAACTGATCCGCAGAGGGTGCTTAACGAGCTGGGAGGTAAGGGAGAGATCGAATTGGACGGAGGAGAGGGGGAGGGGAGAAAGAGGACGGTTGATTTCCTTTCTCATATGGAATCTGATGGTCTCCCTGATGTCGAATGATTCCCTATTTACTTAGCGGAGTTATTTCCGCCCTCTACTCGCTCTCACATTGTTTGCGGAACCAGACTGTCCCATCGTTATTATTTTTACCGCCTCCTCGACTATTGCCGATCAAATCCGTTTCTCTTTCACCCTCTCCCTTTCTACTCTAAAACTCAGATAAACGGCGAATTACCTGAAAGAAGCGGAAGATTTCCCTGTATCCTTTTCATCCGTCGCTTAGCGTGTTCCTACGGTCCTATTCGTAAAACAGAATGAAAACGTATTTGATAATCTTTTTTTGGTGTTAGAAATCTTCCCAACTTTACGTTACTATATATATAAAATAAACATCCGAGAAGATTTTGGTAGAACAATGCAACATTTTTAACTCATGACATTTCAACTTTGGCTTCTGAAATTGGCCAAATCAGAATTCATTTTACCTAAGATGAATGAAGTGATGCAATGCTACTCACATATGTAGGAGAAAATTTAATTTAATTTGAGCGGAAAATTTTCCATTATCTCCATTTGTTACAATATTTTAAACATTTATTCATTGAACAGGGTTTGCTTTCAGATAAAAATGAATTTATAATTTTTCCTGTGTTGTCAGAGCTGCTAATAAATGAACAAATTATCATATCAATACTTTTCTCCAAATTGTTACAAAATACCATTAGAGTTCTTTTACTGTGAATTTAAAGATATTTATAAAAATGCCAAATTTAATTAAAATACTCCAAGATGCCAAAGACACACCTTCACAGTTAACTAGCTTTATAAATTGCTTTCTTACGACAAAGATTTTTAAGTCAGGGAAAGTAGTGGAAGTTTAGAGAATCATTTTGGCATTAGTACATCTCTGAAATATCTTGGAAATAAATAATCAGCGTATGTCTAGAAAATATATATATAGTGGTAAATTTCCATATGCTATATGTTTCACAGACCAAAAAAAACATAAAAATTAAGAAAAACGGTGTTAAAGAATCATTCACAATCGATATTAATACAATGATATTCAGTATTGGATATACGTAGTATCAAAAAAGTTGGAATATCTAGTCGTGGGGAAAAATAACTCTCTGCTCTTTATAAACTGATGTATAGAACCCGGCTAATTACCACCAGTACTCTATTCTAATTTTGATTATAAACACACCATTTCCCTTTTTTACATTTAAACATCCCACCCGTGTTAAAAATAACGACGGAAAATAAACGGTCATAAGAATTTTGATTGGGACAATTGGCTCATTTCCTACTCGTGTCCAAGAAATTACGACAAATGCCAATCACGGTTAGAATTACGTTCCAGCTGCGTCGAATATCATAGGTTAAACGCGGACCCGTTGACATTCCGAGCGTAAACTAGCAACGGAACACCATTTTGTCCTAATTGAAGGGAAATATTTATAACTGGAACTATTGGAGTGTTTCGCATTCAAATATGCGGCGATGTGAAAAGGATACAGCGGCGGGAATTTTTATTTTCAATTAGCAGGGAAATTAAAATGCGGCAATCTAGAATTGTATCCCTTTAATAAAGGCTCTCCCACTCGGCTCAAATTATGAGGAACATTTTCGAACAAACGTATAACAGCTGGTTAAACCCATTAATTCAAATTGATGGCTCTTTTGTAGTGGATGCCTCTGGTATTGTGGTAGTGTTTTCAATTAATGACGCAGACCGCTATGCAGAACCTGTTATTGTTAAGAATTAGTTAGTTCATTATCCCAAATTAAACGGAAATTATAAGGCAAAGTCAAGGCTTTTTTTTTCTTAATCATTCACCTCGGGAAATATCACGGGTTGAATAGAAAATGTTAATAGCGGCTACTAATTTAATAATGACAGCGATATGGCAAATCTAGCCACAGCCACGTATCCTCTGGAACAATTGCAGTGCTACAGCAACGGCGGTAATTCCTTTCGGAGGAAGGAATGAATTTTTTGCTTAAAGTTAAATTGAAACAATTTTTATATCTTTTTATTCCGAAAGGAAAATTATTGGAGTTATAGAAAGATTTTCTTTCATTTATTAGTTTAGAGTATATCTAGTTTATTTATTTTTTATTCTCGCCTGTTAAAGTTTAAGCGAGCTAGGATTGAAGTTAGAATGAGGTTTATGTAATTCCGTTCATTTTTGCTTCATACTCATGAATTTCGTCGGCTCATCCCTGCACAGTTGCGGTTCCTCCTCCGTTTCGAACGCTGCACCTCGACTGCTCTGATACATTCTCGCATTCACTCATACAGATGAACCCAAAAGTTCTCAAGGAAGCTTCGTAGAAAACTAAACTCAACATCTCGCTTCCCTTCACTTCCGCACTTTGGCTTATCTTTGCCTCGCCTGTTTTATTTTATAGGGCGTCATTTTTCTCTTACTGCCGTTCTCATTTCGTATTCTCTTGTTCGACTCGAGCGCCAGTTTTCACTCCGTCTGAGTCATGCACGCGTTATTGCATGCTTCGTGTCCGTTAGGCATCTTAGAAAGTTAAATTATAAACAGAGGAAAAAGTTCTACTTTCGATTTATATCAAACTCTTACATTATTGGTAAATTTACAAAAACTACAGTTAACGCAATTTTAAATTATTATTTAGTTTTGCATTCAATACACGCAGAAAACGGATAATATTTCAATCAAAATATATCAAGCAAATTCCTTTAACGACAAGAAAATTGAAGCGTTTTTATCGTTGCAGGTTTTTTATTGTATCCCAGTGATAACACCAGCCTGATTTAGATCAGGAAAAATTATGACTACAGTGCGTTCACAGTTATGAATCGCCAATAAATGCTGTATTGCATGATAACGCTTAATTCAAGAAAATAGTTCGGTATTAAATGTTAACGTGCGATTTCTTCTTTCATATTTTTGCGCTATTTTAATGTCAGAGAAACGTCTTAAAATGCAAATTCATAAATATTTCAAAACCATCAATATTTACTCATGTTCAAGTTAAGTTATTCTTTAATTCTTTGCGTAGCACTAAGAATGTGATTCATTATTGTCTTTTATTTCTTGATATACATATATAGTTTTGACTATTTTTGTTAATAGGTAATATGAAAATATAAAACATAGGGGCAAAGCATGTTAATATACGCAGTATGAGCCTCCCTATCATTTGGAATATTATTTCCTAGTAAACAAAATTCTAAATGAGATGATTTTGGAAAATGCAGTTTTAAAATAATATTAATAATTTAATGCGGAAAGATGAAATATTTTGTTAGGTAACAGTTACAATAAATGGATTCCTTTGTCGTCAAACATTATTATGTCTCACATTAAGGGATTAAAAGATCACCATTTCCTGCCCTTGCATATGTGTTTCCTTTCTAAAAATTTCAAATATTCTTCCTTCCATACTTACTGCCTTATTTTCTTTACTAATTCTACTATAGCCTAAGGTACTGTTTTAACTAACTTTATAGTTTTATGATCTCAATACAAATTATTTTCTCTCTCAAAATTCGTTCCAGACATTTTCTGCCCACGTTTCATCAAGCTCACTAATCCTCTACTCCCAAAACCTACCCGTTTATTTCCTTCAAAGTTTAACTTCACTTTTCTTTGGATACCCCTCTCAAACGTTTATGACATACACGCAGTTTTCTACTCTGATTGTAGCAGCCTCTCCATCATTATGTTTGATCTCCACTCCTTATCTTCTTGGTTTCCAAGGACGTCACTTCTACTTATGTGGTTTCACATCACAATTATACATCCGAATAGGTCCAGACGGTTTTGAGATTATATTTGACGCTTTTATTTTCAATCTCTACGGTAACTATCCCGTACTCTTGATCGTTGGCCGTGGTTTCCTCCATTTTACTTTGTTACGACGGCATCTCACTACCACACACAGATATTTATATCTATATATTTGAGCGGAGGCGACGGAGCGACGAAGATGTGACCGAATCGCGGTGTGAACGGACGCCGACGGCGCTCCTAGCGGGACTTCGCGGCGGTGGGGATTTGTCGCACGAGAGTCTCTCCACCATCTTTATGAATGAGTGATTATGCGTGGGCGCGGAAAGTCAGGGAAAGAATTAAATTTCCAGAAAAAACAGCGAAGAAGACGTAAGTGCTAAAAATACCAGTAAGCTTTTGATGGCAATTTCAAAGATATTTTTATTCAGATTAGTTGATTGTAAATTGTTATTGGGCAAAATTTTTAGTGCCCATTAAAATATGTACATATTTTAAAACCAGTTGTAGCCGATTATATCAATACTTCAAGAATGATATATATGAAACGACTATCGAAAGAAATTTATGCTCCCTAATTTTACGGTCAAGGAGTTAATTCTATTAACTCCTTATTTATAATAATTTTACTAATTCTTTATTAATTAAAATATTTTTGATAAGTTTTAGGTCGTCAATAAATATTGTATACAAGGTCTGAGAGAGTTTTAATTTTAAAAGTGTTTTTTTTTTAAATATAGCGGTCTCTATTAATTAAAAAAAAATGATTTTTCAGAAATTTGTGTGTATCATGAAGGTTAATTATGTGCGAGCTATAATGTCTTTTTACATTTTTATTAATAAATATGTTATTCTATAAGTGCCTATTTAGAGCTAGAGTAATCTTTACGGTTGGTAACTTGCTCTGTGAAAGATTAACATATCTCAGTTTATTGTCCATAGAGGTTGCAAGAATAATGGAGAAGTCTAGTATGGCATTCAATTGATAGTTATCGACCTACAATGTTAACTTCTGTCGGAGGCTTTGATGAAATAAACAGATATGGACAATGCAGTTGTTAAAAGCGGTAAACATGTATGGCCCGCGTAGATCCGTTACCGTTTTCGTTTTTAGATTTGACAACGGAGCGTTTCATGAATCCACGGTGGCTGGAGAAACAAGCGGCACTTTATTTTTTATTGCAGAAATTGGAACAAATAAAATAAAAAAACCTTTGCACTGAAGTAGTGGCAGTCATATTTTCAGCATGAATTTGACATTTTGAGTACCTATGACTGTTCTTTGTTGTTTTTGTCTCCTAGTTTCTCTGTAGTTCGAACAGAATCGATAGCCTTCATTGAAATTAGAAGTTGGCTGGAATTAACCTTTTGACTGCAACCTTGAACAAATTTGGACGAGGAAAATTTCTATACTCTCGGTGACACGCGTATGCGCTTTTTAATTTTATCTTTTCAATTGCCTTGATCACGATAACGTGTTTTGAGCGCCATTGAGTCATTTACGATGTTTAATGGGCATTTACTTTTCGATGCCTTTCTTTTTATATTTTCAAGCTTAGTCAACCTATCAGCAAAGCAGCTACACTCGCGCTAGATCAGAAAGACATCGAATATTTGACCTCGGTTAAAATATTCTATACATAAGATTTAACACATTTAGAAAATTTGGTTGATTAATTATGTATATTTTAATCATTAAAATAAAATTTCCATAAAAAATCACTAGTACTCAAATATAACGCGGGGGCTACTTTTAAATTTTAATTTTTTGGAAAAAAACATCGCGTTATATTCGGGACAATACCGTATTTAATTATTATTTATTTTATATAAGCGGGGGAGAAATGTGGAACGATACCTCTACTTGATGTACGTAATACTTCAAATAAGTTATCTTTTTTTAATGTTCCATTGCTCTCAAAATTAATCATAATATGTATTCTCGAATCTGAAATTATCTGCTTCTGTTTGTGTGATTCTGTAACCCTAGTAGACTTTAGGTTTCCCTCATAACCCACCTTCCCTCGTTTCTTGTACTCTGCCGTCTCTTGCTAACCGTTACAAACTCACGTAAAACCATCTGAAAATTGGCCACCCACCTCTTTCATTGTCTTCTTACTGCTCTTTTCTCCTCCGGTAGCCCATGCCATATTAATTTGGCATATCTTGCCCGGTATATTCTTCACATGTTCCAGATACCAAAATCTCTTTAATTTCATTTATTTTTTCTGAGCTGGAAAACAGTTTTCTAATGTTCACATTTCTTCCTATTCACAATTCTCGATTTAATTCATTTTTCCGAGAAAAATGTATTATTTACGAAAATTTTTAGCTGACTTTCATTTCCTTTGGTGATGCACCATGTCTCTGTCTCACACACTAAAACCGATCGGTCGATTGTTTTAGTGATAATTATTTTTGTAATTCGAGATAGTATTTTGTTTGAAAAAATATTCTCCTTAAAGTAGCAGGCGTTGGCTACTTGTATGCGATCTCTAATTTCTTTTGTTGCTTCGTTACGGACGTTAATTACAGTAAGTATTTTATACTATCAAATCTTTCGAATTGGTTTTCATTAACCCTACAATGTACACGTTGGGTCTGTGAGGCACAGTAGGTAAACTTAGTCGAAATAATTCTGAAGTGGCAACGCTGCTTAATTTGATATTCGCAGTAGTTGCGCAATACACTTCCCAATTGTATCTACGTTGTCTTCGTAATTGTATCGAATGTGAGTTCAGTTTACCAACGCAAAAGGTACAGTGTGCTTCTCACAGATACAACGTCTTATTTTCGTTTCAATCTCCTGCCTACTTTCATAACACCATTTTTCGTGATATTTTAAAATCTTCACCTGTTTCTAAGCAGTTAATCTCTGAATAGTTTTTGGTAAGTATTTCTAATATTCCTGATAACTATTATTATTTAATAAGTACTATAATATTTATTATTATTGAAACTTCTATTACCTGTTAGGTACGTCATGGATGAGGAAGAAATCCGAAGATACATTAAGGAACCATTTGATAGTGCCGATGAAGATGGTGATGTGGTAGATGAAGAAATTATTAGCCATCGTGATAAAAATTCCGAATTTAGTGAGTCTGAGTCTGACGAGAGCGATTTTTCAAATGCACAAGGTACTAAACGTGACGATGTGAGTAAAAGTGGACTTGCGAAATGGAAAAAAAAACTTCTCCAAACGTGCACGTTTGAACTCGCGCAGATAATATTATAACTCATTTGCCTGGTGTCATTGGTTCTGCAAATAAAGCATCCACACAGATTAGTTCTTGAGGTCTGTTTGTAGACGATAAAATTATTGAGTGCATTGTTTCTAACACAAATATAAAAATAATTAGCCTTGGTGGAAGTCACCACAATTTGAGGGAAGTTCGACCAACAACAGATATTGAAATTCGAGCTTTTATAGGACTTATATACCTAGCTGGTGTGCTACATGGAGGGAGGATGAACCTAGAAGAGTTTTAGAATAATGACGGAACAGGTGTGGAATTGTTTATTTGTGGAATGTCACTGAAGAGGTTTCGCTTCTTGATCTGCTTTGACAACATAAACACAAGAAGATGCAGACAAGAGGTAGATAAGCTAGCAGCAATACGTGAGTTATATTAAAATTTCAACTCTAATTGTAATGCACACTACTCTGTAGGTGAATATGTGATCCTTGATGAAAGTGGCATTTCATGATAAGTGCCCATTTAGAATGTATATTCCTAACAAACCAAGCAAATATGGGATAAAAATATGTGCGCTGACAGATGCCAAAATGCTTTATACAAAAAAGTTAGAGATACATTGTGGAGCATATCCAGATTTCCCATTCGCCATTTCAAACAAATGTGATGATGTTACATTGCGCATGTGTGAGCCAATTTATGGAACCAGACGGAATGTAACATTTGATAACTGGTTCACAAGCTTTCCTGTAATGGCAGAGTTGCTGAAGAATCAAGTCACTGCTGTAGGTACTGTCAGAAAAAACAAGAGGTAACTTCCCATAACATTTACTTCTGTGAAGAATAGAACTCCATACAGTTCAATATGTGGTTTCCAAAAAGATTGCACGATAGTCTCATATATCCCAAAAAGAAACAAATGTGCCATTGTTGCTTCAACAATGCATCATAGTGCATCCATTGATAAAGATTCATTGGAAAGTAAAAAAACAGAGATAATACCCTTTTACAATTCGAAAAAAGGAGTCGATACAGTGAATCAGATAAGCAGTGAGTATAACTTCCAGAGAAACACGAATCGTTGGACATTGGCAATATTTCTTGCTATTTTTAATGTTGCTGCAATAAATTCCCTTGTAATATTTAAAGCAAACACAGGCAGCACAATTAGTCGAAGGGGATACTAAAGAATATGTTAAAAGAGCTATTACTACCCGAGATGAAAGAAAGAGCACAGCAACGATATTTGCCAAAGCGTATCCGAGAACTTGCCGGACAATTATCTGGATACAACCCCCCGCGGCTCGAAGATTCACATCATGGAACAAGGGGTCGCCGCATCAGTTGCAAAGATCGGAAGTCGCAATATTATTGCAAGACATGTAAGCGCTGGCTGTGTTTACAGCATGCAACAATAGTATGTAATGAATGTTATACAATGAGTAGTTAACCAATATGTGCACGCATTTGTATGTAATTTATCCACTTATTATATGATAAGTGTTCCGATGTAGTTTTTGCCATCTGTATTTTATTTGATGAAGAATAAATATAATTGTGAGAAACTCGTGTGTATTCTCATTTTGAGACTACATAAAATGATTCCTTAACTCATTTAATGATGTACTGTTAAAGTTAAAATAATATGCTCATTATATAGCAGTCAAATAATTAATGAAATTTAAAATTGTAAAATTGTTTAATAAGTGTGCATGATGCCAATAAAAATAAAAAGGGAAATCATAATCAAGTATTTGACATCATAGAACAAAAAATATCACAAAATGTAAAATAAATATAAATTTTTGATGTTGGGCCTGTGAGACCCGTGTTGATCGATGTCATAGTAATTCACATATCGATTGTAGGGTTAATTGCAATTTTGATTTATGGCAAGGCTCTTTTTTGCTAGCAATAAAATATTTAGCCTTTTCTTCACTTAGACTTCCTATTACAAACAAACTTTTAAAAAGAAACTAGCAGTTTCCCGTCGATAAATCGACTGATTGATTAGATTAAATATTGTCTTGGTGGTAAGCCTTCTGTCACATTACCATGAAGGCAGGCAACTGCAAGGTTTATTTCCTTGTACAGATGTCCGGTAAGAGCGCCACGTTATATCCTACAGCGTCTAATGTCCGCTAGCAGCGCCACCTTAACATCATCCACTGCAACTACGTCGAGAAGAGCTTAGTCGGTAACACAAAACCTCAATATCTCGCCAGCGGTTTGGGCGATTTCAATTTTATAATTTTCCTGCAAATCTGCAGGTCGAGACGTTACACGTCACACGTTAAGGTGGTTGTTACCTTTGCTTTTAAGACCCCATTTTTTACGCTATTAATATATTACTAGCAGTTGCCAGTCAATAAATCGACTGGTTGGTTAGATTATATATTGTCTTGGTAGCTAGCCTTTGTCAAATTATCATGAAGGTCAGCGACTGCAAGGTTTATTTCCTTTTACTAATGTATGCTTGGAGTGCCACATAATTTCCTACAGCCAATAATGTCCGCTAGCAGTGCCACCTTAACATCAACCACTACAATTACGTCGAGCAGAGCTTAGTCGGTCAAAAGAAACCTCAATATCTCACCAATGGTTTGGGCGATTTCAATTTTATAATTTTCCTGACGTTTAATTTGATACAGGACACGTTAAGGTGGCTGTTACTTTTGCTTTAAAATTTTTATTTTTTACGCTATTATTATTTAGATATAATTGATTATCACACTTACTATTTCCCGATCATTTCAAATTGAAAAGGTTTATAAAGAAAAAATGTCAGTATGGAAACAAAATAAAAAGAAAATATGATATGTAATTTATTTAATATAATATGTAGTTTGGGCATTATGTATTGAGTGATACCTAAGCTGTTGTGACGGGAGTTCCTGTGACTTGAAGTAAAGAAGTAGTATATAGTGTATAGGAAATGTTATCAAAAAGCTTATATTTTTGTATTAAGTAAACCCAATTTTTGTTATGTAATATGGGTATTATGCATTGAGTTGTGATGGGGACCCGCTACCACCGGGACCTGCTCCCAATTGTAGCGTTTATGTGAATAATAATACAGGAATACTTCGCAATACGCTCGGGTTGCGTTCCAAAAAACCAGAGCGTATCGCGAACCAGCTTATTGCGAAACACATTTTTACATTAGAGCAATGCTATAAAAATGAGATACGTTCCTACATGGAATTAAAATCACATATATGTCCCTAAAAAAGGGTATTGTTGTGCAAAATCATGCTAAACATGCAACATCAACCATTACAACTACGTCGAGCAGAGCTTAGCCGGTCAAGAAAAATCTGGCCAGCGGTATGACCGATTTCAATTTTATCATTTTTTTTACAAAGTTGCAGATTAGGACGTTTAATTTGATGCAGCACACGTTAAGGTGGCTATTACCTTCGCTTTAAAAACCTCATTTTACTACGCTATTAATAATAAGATTAAGGCAATTACTGACCTAAATGCATGCGTACTTATTTCTGCAGAACTCGACGACCTTACAGAAATCTAATTATTACTTATTATTATTACATTATTATACTCAGTCCACACTAACTTAACAATTAGAAAAATAGCCGAGTTCTGATATTTTGTGTGCGCTTTCGATTGACTGGAAATATTTATAACAGAACTTAAACAGTTTAACCTAAAAGCGATGGCTTGAGCGTAAGAATTTTTCTAAAATCATATATTTAAGGTTGTTTGATATAATTCCAACAGCACGTTTTATTTTTCATTCAGCGAAAATAAATACATCTATAATTAAATTAATCATATAGACTGTATATTATTTTTGCTGAATATATCAGAGAGAAATTACGTATATTGTTTTAGTGAAATTTTACAATGAATTGGAGTTACTACCATGGTTGTTTTACTTGATCTATCCGTTATCGTGCCCGTTAAAAGCTAGTTCCAACGTATACGAGAAGTCAAACTATCTCAAAATTACCAAGTTTTTCCGGGATAATGTTACTTTGGATGTGCCTAAATATGAACGTAAAAACATAAAATTCTCCATCCAAACGGGAAAGTATAAAAACATTCCTCCTCCCACCTCCAACGAGCACACACGGGTCATCACCGAAGCGCTCGATGGAACGAAGAAATTCTATATCTTCGAAAACACGCCCTAAAAAAGAAAAGGTTTCGAATGCGGAGATCCTGCCCCCTTTTTTTTTACCTCCTCTCACTTTCGCATAGCTCCCTGGGATTTCGAAGAGAGAGAGAGAGACCGCCGGGATCACGGGGGGAAAGCGTGTAAGAATGTGTCCCGTGGTAAGAGCGCTTCGCGTAAATCCCTGCAACCCTCTTTCTTCCCTCTTATCTCCGTCACCCCCTGCTTCACCCCTCTCTCTTCAAACTCCCCTAATCCTCCCTCCACTTCAGCAACGCCACGGCCTCCGCTCCCCTCCTCGCTTCCGTGAGAATAAAGATACTACATTCCTTCCGTGGCATTACGAAGCGTGACTTCCTGGCAGTGGAGAGTCTTCGGTTGCGATCCCAAAGCATACTAAGGGAACGCCTTCTCTTGTCGGCGAAAAGAGAATCCATTTCCTCGGCCCATTTTAAACAAAGACGGTCGGACACGGTACCTATTTAAAAAATAAGGAGGGTAGAAGCGCATAAAAAGAACGTAGGGTAAAGTTTTTCAAGAGATTTACTTTACTAGCCTGACGCTGAGCAATGATAAAAATGTCGCTTTTTTTCTCTCATGTTTAACTGCTTCGCCAGATTCCTGCGCCATGCTATTATAGTCTTAACGATTGAGTCTTGCATACTTAACTGAAAATTTGTTACCCCAGCTTTAATTCTAGTGATTCATCTCAATTGTCTTACCTAGACTAAGTCAATATAATTGATGTTGCAGACCAGTTAAATCCCCATTAATCTCATTAAAATGTAACTAAATGGGATTAATAATCTAATAAGATACCCATGTAATTGAGAAATTGTACAAATTACTCCAAAATTCTTACATATAATTTATCTATCTATTATTGGATATATAATCGGAGGAATACGGAGGACGGATGATAAGCTGGTAGGTATAGCTTAATACATCAGTATGGATTATTTTAAAAGTTTGTTATCATGCTTGCTTTTTATTTTATAGATTAACTAGCAATGAAATAGAAGATACTATCCTAACAAATTTATTTCATCAAGATTTTCGAAATCATCTTCCTCTAAACTTTAATTCGAATTCAACTCTCTCTACTATATTTTCAATTCTCCGCAGTTGGAATTTAATGTTAAGTGGAACGAGAGTCAAAATTAAAAAAATAATTAATCCTGACTCAGCTCGTGATGTTTCCCGCAATTGCAAAATTTAACCGAGCACTTTCCTTTACTCACATAACGATCCCAGTCTCTGCTCCCCTTGAAAGTTATGCCTTCCCACTTCCAGCACGGATGAATACCTATAAAGAGCACTCCTCTAGGAATTAAAAGGATTATAAAAATCAAATTATAACTTTGACCGCAGGATAACCGGTCATGTGAAAATATCACCTAGTTTTGCGAGCTCGTACATGAGGCTGTTGTAATTCATCCTCGTTCTGGCTTTTCCTTTTATTCCGACGAGCGCGTTCTGTGAAACGTCTGCATTTCGCTCGATCCCGCGAAACATCTATCAATATCGAGGTCATATCGATATTTTTTCCGTTCATATTTCAGTGGAGGAGAGCGGAGGCCGCAGGTCATGATCCCGCAACTAGTTATGGTTCGTAAATAGTTTACAGCCTCAAAACCACTTCGTTGGTGTTGGAAGCTCAAACTCGTACTGTATTTTGATACCTATAGTTTTTTTTTAATTTCTCAGCAAATGTTCTGCGAAAGCGTGAGATAAAAAGAATGCTTTCGAACAATTTTCCACTTAGCGTACCTCTTGGTTCTTCTGTTTTTCCCCTCTCTCTCTCTTTTTGGGTGCGGCTGGAGTCGGCATCGCTAGACCGCCGAAACAACTCTGCCCGTTGCATTCGTGAGCAACTTTTTCCGAAGCGTGATTCGTACCTATTGCATTTCCCATAAAAGAGCAATCGAATACGTCGAGTTCTGCGAGCTAAAAAAGACAGCAGCTATGTTGAAATTTGAATAGGCGACCTCAGAATATGGGTTCCATCGAATGGCTAAGGTGATTGTTATATTTATGAATGCCATCTGGTCAAAGTCAAAAAGCGTTGACTCGAGCCTCAAGGGAAGTGGTTAAGTTTAACGCGTATATGAATATGGACGGAAATGAATATACACTTCGAGATTTCGAAAATAGGAGATACTGAATTTATTGAGGTTCGAATGTAATTTGCCAACAGGTATTAAGTAACCTGGATCAACTCAGGTTTAGGGCCATTCTTCAAACATATTATTTATCCATATTTGGTAATAAAAAATTTGACGCTTAAACAGAAGTAAAATTATTTTTTAGCAAACTTCCTGCAATTTACGATACTTTAGTTAAATATTTCTAAGACGTTATTAGAAATAGATCACTGGCAGTTTAATGTAAACAAAAAGCAACAATACAAAGAGCATAGTGAAATATTTTTAAATATCGGTCGAATTTCGCCAAATTTTCGCTTTTTTTTACTATCACGCATCAACCAAAGAAGAAACGACTGTCCAACAGTTCGTCACACAAAACTATGACTTTTGTAAATATGCTTTTTTCCCTCCCTTTTTTTTCTTCCTGATAGGAAATTGGAAATTTCGACCGAGAAGAATGCTGTCAACTCCACAACGCGCCGTTGAAAATCTACAAAAATAATTTCTATGGGCTATTCAAATATTTCTCAAATTCAATCGCGGTGCGATCCTTTCTGAAGTCCACACTTCAAATTTAGCAATCATTTCAAGTTAATTGTCTTCATCCAACTGTCCACGTCTACTTTTTCGTTTACAGTTTATTCCATCACTCCCGCAACCTTAAATAAATCCACCCAAATTAAACCTCAATCAATCCTAGCTTTCGTCCAAAAAGAAAAAGATGTTGGCTGTAACACGCACTGAATCATATTTTTCGCGAGTTTTCGTTCGACGTAATTTTTTTGTGGAAAAACAAAACATTGCGTCCGTCCTTGCTCATCCCAGATATGTTTACCATAATTGCGCTTACACGCGCTTAGCTTCGATATCCTGACAGCAAAGAGATGGGAAAGGGAGGTGGGGGAGGGGTATAATCCCCTCGAATGTAACTTCCGCACAATTCCCCGTAAATTCGAATCCCGTGTTCCGGTCGGTTTGTGGAAGCAACAATCAATTTCGAATCGGCGGTCTGGGCCTGGCTCATCAAACTCTCATCGAGTTGATGGGTCTCGTCATTTCGGTCCTGCCGGTAGATCAAGAGAGCCTCCCCCATCCCTCCCCCTGCCTCCAAAACGCGTCCGAGATCCCTCCGCGCGTTCCATCTGGCGAGATGCGTCCGCCGTCGCTCAGAAGCTTTTCCGAGCGACCGGGCGAAGCGACGGTGGCGCCTTCGACGTAGATGCGTCCGTTGTCCGATGTAGAGGCGCGGTTTCGCGTTATTGGCATCGATCAACGCCAAGTCGAAGCGGCTCGGAAATTAACTGCCCGCGAAACGGTTTAGGACGTTTTCTTGTTCCGGTGTCTGCGAGGGGGATATGGCATCGGAGAGGGTTTTTTCTTTTAATATGACTCACTCGTTTAAAGCTTAAAGGTTCCGGTTTGGTTTTTTGATAGTTTGATTTTTCTGTTTCCGCTAGCGATCGCACAATTTTGAGTGCGATTCTTGTGCGTTGTGGGCGTCTATGGCTCTCTTCAAAAAGGGCGACGAACAAGCTCGATGACTGCATAACCGCATGACCGAAAGATACATTTGGAAGCAAATTATCTTATTTATTTTCGATGGCGCAGAGTCTAACTATAACGCTCTAAAATCCTTAGATTTTAAGTCTCATCATGAATGTATAAATAAAAAATATTTCACATAATTATCCTGCCATGAGTTATTAGTAGTATGGATTAACCGTAATACATGGGTCTTAGAATTATTTACCATAAATAACGAAAGCTATTCTTCGGCCGAGTTCGAGAAGCTAGCATATAAACAGTATGATTGATGATTTCAGTTATTGTCCATAAATTTAGCTGATTTTGCATCCAAAATATCCGCATAATACTCACGCTGCAGTATTAGCTCTGGTTTTAAATGCTGAACGGCATGGGTTGGAGATTGAAATCTATATATGTATCAACGGGCAGCGGGTGGGATGCTATGATTTAGCGAAAAAAGTCGTTGACACTACAAAATTTATTTGTGATAAATCGGCTATTAGAAAGATATTTGCTGATGGATGGCGCGAATTAAGCGGATGCTTCGAGTTTGTTTGCCATTGTTTTCATCTTAATGTAGCGAGCGTTTCATCTAAAGGAGGAAAGCAAAAATTCATTAAAAACCACTTGACAGTTTTATTTTTTATTTTATCTAATGATTATATGACACACAAATACACATAATACCTTGTTATAGTTATAGCGCGACGCATAAAATTGAATTTTGGAAAATATAAATGAAATCACGGAATTTAAGCTAGTTATCAACCATATTGCTTCTAAAAAGGCATTAAGAGTGAAATCGCCTAATTGGAGAGAAAGCCTCTTTCGACATTATCAAGGTTTTATACTAATGGAATTAGTCACGCTTACGTGTTTTCGAAATTACAAAGCTACAGAAACTTTGCCTGATGATGAAGGCCCTCGACAGTGATTTGATCCAAGCGGTAAAAAATTAAAGAATTCTGTCACAATGACGACGTGGCATGAGCCCCCACCTCCCAAATCCCCTATAAAACACTCCCTTTCGCAAGACTTAATTATTTAAATTTAAGCGACCTTTGAAAATGTCTTTTCCGACAAATGTAAATGGTAAATATCATGCGCAGATGTGACAAAAGTTATCGGTAGATGTTTAAGTATTTTTGATTCAATCCCATGTGTTTTGCCGCTGACAAAGGAGCGAACGTCAAAAAATTGAAAACTGATTTTATTGTGTCACTGCTTGTTAAATTTCCTCTCAACAAAAGGCACGATTCAAAATGTTCTCAAAAACATTACAGAATAAAATTTAAGAATATGCCAGTTAGAATCTGTTCATAATTTTTGGGACGACTGAGGGGAAATCGTCAAACAAAAAAACATTGACATGCGACTATTCGAAATTTCGCTCCAAATATTTTCCAAAATATGTAAATTATAAAAAACAAGGGTGATATTTATTGGCTTTCTGATCAATAGAAAAAAGTAATAAAGGGCTGAAAAATAAATATGGACGAGGGATACTACGCCCCTTGTAAATATGAGTTGTTTTGCGAATATTTGCACTTGAGCGTAAATATCATTCAAGAACTGTGTTTGAGCAACTTGCGGCGCATTCGCAGCATAGTGGGTCAGTGTAAATTTACCAAGCCTGCTATAGCCTCCTCCGACCTGCTCCATTGTTGTGCGAACGCGGAGTTTATTTCGCGAATTTACACATTTTGATGATACTTTGACATATAAAATACTTATATCCTCTGTTGTATGAAAGTGACAGGAATGTCACAGCCTACAGAGAATTGGGGAAGGAATTTGTGTAAAAATGATTTAAGCGATGATGAAGTTTTGTTATGATAAGTATTCGCTGCATCTGTTTTTAGTGGTACACTGCAATTAAATGGTTTAATTTTGGCAAATTTATCAGACTAAAAATTGTAAAATTACTTATCCTTGTGCATCTGCTTTCACAATTATATTTCGAAACTTAAAAAAAAACCCAAATCAAAATTTCCAAGATATGGAAAAATACCGCTACAGAAATTTTGCTAAAATATTTGCTTAGCACTATTTCACACTTAAATTACACGCAAGCTGCATGATTTCGAATGTCGTTCCCGTTAACTAATTCAGCACACTATGCACACGTTCAGGGAGGAAAGGAGATCGGATTTCACGCGAGGATATACGTTTTTATTGAATCGATTTTGATCCGATCTCTCGCCATAATTCTTATTCAGCCACCACGGCGGCGATAATTCCGAGGGTCCGAGAAACGAGACAGATAAAGGAATATATAATGCAAGCATATGGCTCGCACTGTATAATCATATTAGGTCGCCCAAGTTATAGGTCAGCGTGGCATGAAAACCGTTCATACGTACTATATCCGATGTAATGCTCTCAATCTGGTGCAATCACACTCCGTTTGGGCAATAACCGTCCGCGAATGGCCACATGCTTGCATATCTCTCCTCCTCCTCCGCCCTTTGCTTGAATGGGAGCCGCGAGTCGGGAAACTGCGCCCTCACTCTATTATGACCAAGCGCAATTGAGTGAGGGGAAGTGATAGGGGAGAAGTGGAGGGAGATGGAGGGGAGATGAGCGGAGGAGTGGTTTCCGGGGAATATGGCAAGGGAATGGGAGTGTTTGTGTGTCTGCGGGAGGAGGTTGTGGGAGGTATCTAAATATGGTGCGAAGTTTTAATTCCTCGCCAAACTATGATAAAAATTAAATCTTTTATTATCCTAATAAAAAAGGCTATGTCTATGTTTAACGCCATGGAGAATAAGCTTTTATTAAGGCCTAATTTAATTATAGTTTAAAATAAAATATAAAAAATCTAATTTTTAAAAATCCCGTTAAATTATTTGCATGGTTGTCGGAATGAGGTTTTATTTTTACTCGCTAGATGATAAACGAACTAGAGTATGGAAGAAATTATATACTTATCCGGGGAAATTAATGCAAAATATAATGGAGGGATCGGGTGATATGCTTTGTTTAGAATGTTAAATTGTTTAAAACCATTGTTTAAATCAAACAAGCCGCTTATG
This sequence comes from Tanypteryx hageni, assembly GCA_028673005.1. Lineage (NCBI taxonomy): Eukaryota > Metazoa > Arthropoda > Insecta > Odonata > Petaluridae > Tanypteryx > Tanypteryx hageni. The sequence continues at coordinate 103,386,589 of CM054112.1, read as the reverse complement.
ACTTCTTTGTATAGAGATTTTTCGTAGAAAAATGTGTAAACTTCCGTCTGAAATGGGATGCACGGTTTATTTATGATTCGTTCGCCGTTTGCCGGCCTTGGCAGATGGGTGGTATGGTGCCTATCTCACAATACAAGGGTCGAGGGTTCGAATCCTGCAGAGGGCATAGACGTATGTGCTTCTCATAAATCTGTTAAAATACATGAATATGGATAAAACCTATTTATGTTAAATAAATTATTATTATTATTATTAAATAGTCATTCATTTCAAATATGCGATTTCTTTTGACTACGCAGCAGTAAACGTAAACTTGGTGATGAGATGATTTTCTGCAAGAGATATTGTTTCTTTTTCACTATACATTTTATTCGAGGATAAGTTTGATTTTTCTTCAATTTTCTGTGCCATGATTTCATTAATTTAATTTTATCGCCGATCTGGCATAATTTTGAGAAAGACATAACTTGAGAGGAAAGTTAATTATACATTTGTCCAATGCGCCTTTTCCTAACGGGCGTTTAATTATACGCGGTTAAATAAATATGACACTTAACTCTCCAACACTAAACGCTGTCCGGAATTGAGCGCACATAGCATTTTATGTGTTTATGTGACTTGAGAACGATTAAATCTTTTCTCATAAGATAGTAAATTTGAGCAACGCGGTTTTACCCAACGCGGCTTTTCCACGAACGGAACTCCTGCGTTGTTCAAGGAAATATTTTAATTCAAGTTGTAGTATACATACAGTCTACTGCTATTAGCTATTTATATTTCACCATTAACACATCATACTGTATAATAGAGTTATAGTGCGATTCACTTATAATATTTACTGAGAGATAAATTACGGCCGATTGTTTTTCTTGCTGTTATAAAATTTCCGTGATTTTATGAAGGCAGTTTATTACAGATATGGCGCTTTTACGTGGAGTAAATTAATCCATAGGCGGAAAAGATAACATTAAAGTACTGACAACAAATACTTTCCTGACGAGTGAAAAATCTAAATCCCGGCTAATTTATAGGGAAAAGAGATTTTAATTCAAAATATGATTTTTCAAATTAAACGCGCCTTCATTTTTCCATTTTATAATGAATGTTTCAAACTTGATTAAGTAATATAGGCACGAAAAAAATATCGACGTTTTGCAGTTGAGCTTTACATAAAACGAGTATTACAGAAGTAAATCTTCTGTTCTGAGCTTTGAGGACGAACCAATCATAAGCATTTGTTGCGATCCCATACTCATAATTAAATGATAGATTAAATAAATTAAGTGCTGAGCTGAAGCTAGTCTCTTATTTTATACGAATGAATAGCAATGTTTGAATGATTTGTCCAATTATATATATCGCGTTTAAACGGGGAATTTTAACAGAGCATAAAATCCGAACTGATGAACGCCATCCTAGTTATTCGAAATCGGACTCGATTCATCCCCGTCTATTTGAGCGCGAGGAATATCATCCGAAAAATATATCATTTTCTTTTAACATTTCGCCGCCTCATTTCGTAAACATTTCTACCTAGACGTGAAATTATGTACACAGGTTGCTCCCCTGATGGCATTTCCTTTCGTTGCAACAAGTCTTTCATCAAGAGTTTAGAGCAGAAGTTTTATTAGGCCCTCTCTCTCTAATAATAGATGCGTCGAGTACGAGAAGGTGGAAAGAGAGAGGATGAATTGCAAGGGAGGGTGTGGGAGTCGGGAGGTTGAAGTGGGGAGGCAAGGGGGGATGGGGAGAAGAGGGCTTTCGGGCGCACGGAATCTCTAACTTTCTGTGAATTTGATAAGAGCTCGACTCATTAAACCTGAGATGAGGATTTATCAAGGGGAAAATTGTATGAAAAGTGGGCAGGAAGAAGGAGGGAGTGGGAGTGAGGGGGTGTAAAGTTTAAGTTTTAAGCGGCTTCTCATCTGAAGCGTAGCTGTTGGCGAAGCGAAGACTATCGTTTCCTAACACTTGGCCTCCCTAAAAGTTATATAACCTGTAAGTCATTATCCGAGCTCGCTTGCTCCCCTAGACCTCTCCTCCTCCCCTCCTTTCCTACATTTTCTCCGAAAGTGATTTCCCATATCATGAGCTGAATTTGAAAAAAATAAACTTCTTTTTGCGGGGAAATTATTTTTATCGCGCCCCCACAAGAGGGTGAAACCTTTTTTTTTAAGAGATGAATGAAAAACTCGGATGATAATTTTGGAAAATTAAAATGCATTAAGTATACGATCCGAGCGTTACCTTGTTATAACTGCTTGCGGTCCTTTATTAACTGAAAAAACTCAAAATATTTTTTTAATGGATGCAAAAATAATTCCCATATTAGTGTCAAATGTCCGAAAATACGTCATCACCGCTTATAGGCAGCCTGATATGGTGAAATAGTCTGTGTAAGACGACGAGCATATGCTTCTTTTTTAAGATCCAAAGAACGTTTTCCTTATATAAGAAAGCTTAATAAAATAATGCGCTTATAAAAATTCGGTAACAAATCGGATTAAAGCAATGCCTTTTTCCTTGTTCCTCAACAAAAATAAGAGGAATATTGAACTCTTTCAAAATGAAATTCTTTGCCCCACTCTTTATTAAAAGTCAGTTGATTTGGAATATAAAAAGTTTAGAGTGGCTGAACCAATTGCAACCAATTTTCAGCACATTCCCGAAATGGCAAGCAATTTATGTATTACTGTGTACAATTATAATCCTGGTTTGACTTCAGAATTTATTGTGATTTTAACCTGGACGAATGCAGGTTATTGTGCATTTTTGGAAAAATAAAATAATCGGAGTGTTGATTTGATACTTCAACAAAAAACAAATTATAGTGCTAATTTAAGCTGAATTTATTCCAAATTAATTAATTTCAAATACTTTTTGTGGTGTAATGGATTTCTTCAAAATATATTTTTAGAAAATGGCATGTAATGACACTTTTCGCTTAGGTAGCAATAAATCTGTTATCAATTTCAGCGAAAGAGAATTATAAAAGGAGCAGACCTTGGTGACTTCTGTGAGGTCCTACAGTAGAGTAGGGATAAATTGCCGGAATAAGTTATTTCGTCATTCACGAAAGTTTCTTATGCTTGTTTTGTATAGATTAAATTAAATGAGAAATAAATTATTTTGGTTATCATTAACATTTTCACATTTGACGGAATAGATAATAGCGGTTGACTTAGAAACCTGGTTTTGGCTCACCTCTCAAGCACAAGCGAAGCGCCTCGTAAGGCAAAAGAATGAATGAATATAGTTACGTTGAATCTATTAATTTTAGAATAATAAAAACAAACCAGAACGAAAGAAATTTTATTGTACAAAATCCCTTACCTTTATTTAAAATACTGCGTTTTTTTTAAATTGCAGCTACGGCAAATTTTTAGTTTCTTCATGAAATGTCAGACAGAGTTTCATAAACGCTAAGCTTACTTCTGTAAAGATCATGGCATCAGAATTTTCTCCCTTCCTAATGGCTAAACTACAATTAAAGCATTAAAAAAGCAAGAATCAATCATATGTTCGATAGGTCACGGCGTGAAAGCAAAGGATATCACGTTTTCGTAACGGTATTAAGTTTACTCGGTGTTTAACAAAGCTAAATAGAAAGCATTAAAAAAGTGTTGGAAATAACAAAGCGAGGGTGGGAATCATTGTAAACGCATAGTAATAGGCTCCGTGTAAGCAAAATACATAAAAAACAACATATTAAACCCGGAGTGTGCGGGTTGAACCAAAGAGTATCATGACCCAAATCGTACATTACGTAATGTGTTTTTCACTCGCGCACTTACGGATTAAACATTTTTCTACAGTGCACACCTAGTTAGCTACCGATTTGGATAATCAACAGAAGGAATGTAGAAATCATTTTTCCACGTTCTACTACTCTCATCAATAGAGATCCATGAAGAACCCAGTATGGCGCCGTCATGGGAATCAGGAAAAAATATTAGGGGCTAAAACCATTTGAGAATTATGCAACTATCAATGTCAATGAGGCTACTACGCACAGTATGTGTATTTCTAAAGCAAGGATATGTGACTTATGACCGGAAAAACCATCATTAAATTTGATACGATGGTCATTTATTTCCTTAAAAAATTACCTTTTTCTGGCAATTTTAGCACTAAAGGTTCATGACTAATTTAATGTTGTATTATCGCAGGATAACTATCTTAATATTTATACTACCGTCCGACCCACCGAAGTACTGGCATACATGGATGCAAACCACCTGTAAAAAGAACCCAATGACTCGTAAAATTCAACTATAATTTAATAATTCATCTTAATAATCAGCATTATCTTTGAAATTGTCTCATCGTACGTTGTGATTGCCCTAACATTGGTTCGATCGGATGAATTAGATGTGGGACGACTTACATTTCACCGAAGCTGTGAAGAGAACGGGAATGGGAGGGCGTATGGAACCGATGTCACCCTACCTGCTATTCTGCAGCGGATAATCCAGCGGTTTAAGTGGTTCGTCCTGATGCGACTGCAGAAGTTCCTCTTGAAGCACACGTGAAAACACACACACACACACTAAACTTCGTCAATTAAGGACCGTGTAGGAAGAATTCGGGGGAAAGACGTGGATGTCACAATAGCACTGCACTTAAAATCGAAAAAGAACTACAGAAACACTATTTTTTCCCAAGCATTAAAATATAAACCATTATAGAATAGACTAGCCATGATGAAATAAAAAGTAGGTATTAATTAAGTATAACTACATAGTAATGGTTTTACCTAGCTCTCCTTACGAACACGATTATTAATAAATGTGACGATTTTAACTAAGATATTTGCTTGCTATTAAAAAACTATATAATTGCAAGGCATTATAAAAAGGGAAAAATAACACTACTTATTAGAATTAAATATTTTAAAAATTTTACGCTGATAAGTAAAAGTATCCATTCTTCATGGCTGATAAATACCTACCTTGCTAAAAATGCTGTATTCGTTCAGCACTTCACTAATCGAATGATTCGGTGAGACTGGCCTAAACTACGAAGTAGGAGGTATCGCATACAACCCGCCAATTATAATACGTCACGAGTTACCTCATAGAAGCTGTGGAGAAAAGAATGTATGACGTAAATGGTGGTGAGAAAAAACATCCTCCCCCTTCTCCCTAGCGTATCACTTAAGTCCTGTCAAAGGCGGTCGAATTGGGGAAAGTGGAGGTTATACTGAAAGTTAGCCGTTAGCCTCAGGCTCTTTTCAGATTGCATCTCGAAGAATTAGTTGCTACATTTCTTTGAAGAGGGTCATATAAAAAGCTTTCCTCCTCGAATACGTTTCGGGTGGACTTTGTTTACGATCACCTAGAGCAGTGTTGGACAACCTTTTCTATTTGTTGGGCCGCATTGATGACAGTGAAGCCTTCGGTGGGTCACATTGAAAACTGTCAAAGGTTCAGCGGGTTGCATTAAAGTTAAATCGGTAGTTACTTAGAGATTCCTAGGCACCATATAAGTGAAAATCAAGTTAAAATTAGGTTTTTAGGGTTAACATTAAGAATCATGATGGAATTAAATCTTAGAAATACCTTTGAAAATAGATCTAAAACTTATTTTAATTGAAACATATTTATTAAGGGATTTCAAATTAATGCTATACATTTTAACAGGTTTTACTAGAAATAAAATAACATTTGGCGGGTGAATCAAAATAAAAATGAAAAAAAGTTTTGAAAACTACGAAACACTAGGGGTTGGCCGCAAGAAATTCCTAAGAGGGCCACAGGTTGGGCGCCCCTGTCCTAGAGTAAGTGTATTCGATTTGGCTATTGTTGATGGAAAACAAGAACCGCTGTAATAGCGTACCTCTGTAACATAATTAAGTAGTAAAAGAGTGAGGAAGATGAATCCGTATACATCTTCATTACACATCTATATGCACCATTTAAATGAGCTTACATACTGAAATAATCTCGTTTTCGTGATAGATATTGGTTTTTGGACCTATTTCAATCAATAATGTATTTCGGAGAGCAATTCTTGCACTTAGAAATACATAAAAATTAGGAAAGATATTTCCGTCTAAACCACTCCTTTCTATTAAAGATAGCGTCACAAATATTCAATTGCTTTGTTGAAATAGAAATGCTGAAACTTAATTTCTCTATAAATTCACTCTAATCGGGAGCAGAAAAACTTTTAGTAAGGACTCGAAAATGAAGAGAAAAAGCCCAGTAGAATTAGATAGTGATAAACGCGTGCATTTACCCACTGGACAAAGTAGGGAGAAGTACCTTGACGTAAAAGGGATTTGGCGAAAGGCAACAACAACCTCCATGTGCCACTGATCGATACTAGCTTTTCAAAACGACCGTGAAAACACTCGATTCGTTCGAAAACTTTGGGAAAACCAGACCCTAGACCTAGAGAGATAGATGCAATGCAGGAATGCTTACTCTTTACAATAGGAGTCGAAGCGGAGAGAAATGCTCTCTCTCACCGCGGGTGTATTCTGTCGCATAGTAGCTCACCACATCACGGTCACATGGTAGCCGTGACGCTCCGAAATGCGGGAGACACGTGTCGTTCTTAGGCATCGAGTATTTTAAGGAGGTGGGGTTCAAGAGATAAGACAGAGAAACCCCGAAGACCTTTTACTTTGCGTCATAGGAGGCGAGCTTTATGCGACCGCGCTTCTCGGTGGTCAAATATATTCAAGTGGCAAATGATCTACTCCTATACCATGTATACATGGGGACACGAACGAAGGAAGCTGGGAAAACAACGCATGAGGCACCTTAACTGTTAAGAATATGTTATTTACACGAGAATGGAGTTTTATTTGCCGTTGAAGAGCGCTCCTAGCTTCCTGGTTGCACTACCATCTAGGTTCTGCATTATCACTCTTCAGTTTGCTTGGAATAAATTTATCTGTACACTCTCGCATCATATCTCTGAACTTGAACCAGGATTCTTCCGCATCTGCAATATCTGTTACCTCGCAGAAATTAGGGAATAATTTTGAAACGAGAAAAAAGTCTGCTATGACCGGGAATCGAACCTGGGTCTTCCACTTACCGGGCGGATATTCTACCACTGAACTATCGTAGCAGATCAATTTTCTCGTTTCTGAATGCGGATGTTTTCTTGGTTGGGACGGATCTAGCCAAGCTAGTATCAGACTGCCCCAATGTTTCAAAATTATTCCCAAATTTACAGCTTGTGCCTGTCTGTATAGAATCTTTGGATTGCATTATCCCATCAATTTCTTGCTTGGCAATCTCACCATTTGAGAGGGAGGAGTTTTCTTTGATGTATCTCTTCGAGGACATCCGTTGGGGCAGTTTGATACTAGCTAGGTCCCAACCAAGAAAACATCCGCATTCAGAAACGAGAAAATTGATCTGCTACGATAGTTCAGTGGTAGAATATCCGACCGGCAAATGGAAGACCTGGGTTCGATTCCCGGTCATTGAAGACTTTTTCTCGTTTCAAAATTATTTCCAACTTTACAGCTTATGCCTATCTGCATAGGATCTTCGGATCTCATTATTCTATCAATTTCGCAGAAATTAGTTAATTCATTTCACAGAAAAGACCTAAAACTTGTGAAATCGGCTTTGGCGAATACATAAAGTTTTCTTTTAGCCTAAACCTGTTTCCCAATGTTTAACTTAAAATCCACGTACACTGCCTTGTGATCGCTTATTCCCTCAGCAACAGATATCCTATTCCTACTCTCTGGAAGATTAATAAATTATATTATATTAATTATTATATTAAATATAAATATTTTTAAATCCCGTGGGAAATCTCACTAATTGATGCAATGAGTGTTGACCGAAAGTTTCAAGTAAAGCCTTGCATGATTCGCGCTTTCAACCACCGGCATAAAAGCAATTATGCCTCCAATCAATCGACGGAAATTTGAAATCGTCCCAGATTATATTGGCTTTATCCTTATTAATCGAACTTAGAGTCACCACTTTTTTTCTCCAGATAATGAATAGTTTCAACGCTCACATTTGGTGGTCTATAAAAGGAACATATATTTACTGTTTTACAGTCGCTCCCTTGCACGCTAAAACAAAAAATTTCAACTTCGTCCTCGCTAATCTGTATTGGATAACTTTTTTATTTATTGCTAACTGCTATAAAGACTCCACCTCCCGACCAGATACATCGATCTGTTCTAAAAACGCTATAGTCATGAAGATAGATCTCCTGACTGGCTATATCCGCCGTTAGCCAACTTTCTGTACCTATCACTACATCAGCACGCAGACTACGAATAAGATGCTCAAATTCGGGCTCCTTTCTGCAAATGCTACGACAGTTGACTGTGACGATTTTTAGTTTATCGCTATTACTACGTAACGATCATGAAAAATATTAAAATGATAAATGCAAAAAACGAATCCTGTAGCAAGGTATACTAGTATACCAACTGAGGGTACATTGAGGCCACCAAATAAAAATCAATCGTCTTTAACTATTTACTAAAAAATAAAGAATATATTAACTATAGCGATTAAAAAATAAAATTTTTTAAATTTAATTTTTATGCTATTTATTCCCTGTTAAGCAAGTCATGGTGATTATACGATCTGTGTTAATGTATATTTAAAATAATATATCTACAAAAGAAAAATGCATGATCAAACAATAACATTTATAAGTTACAATCAGTGGCGTAGGGACCATGGTTCCGATGGTTCGGTCGTACCAGGGCCTGGAGCGCGGGGGGCCCCGTAGGTCCCTTCGACAAGTCTTCGAACCGCACAATAATCTTAATTGAAAGCTCAGGCGGTAAGCCTGGTGTAACGGGAGGCCACGTTCTCCCCGCGTGAATATAGCACATCGTCCCCAAACGGGCAAGCAAAGGCCGAAATGCACACAATATGCGATTGAAGGACCCATATATCCGAAAAGAAGTGGTTTCTAGAGTGAAACGTGTATCACGCTGCCTTGTGTCTTTTTCCGGTGATTTTTGCAATTCGCTTGTCTTTACATCTTAAGATCTGACCCGTCCTTCTCTCAGAGTTCATTCCTCCTAAATCTCACTTTCGTTCGGCCTGTTGTCGAAGCAGCATCATTTTGTCTTTCGTCTCTGTGCTTATTTCGTGTGACCTAGAAGAACTCTAACTTTTGGTTTGCAGAATTGAAAATATCTTCTCCGCCCATAAATAGGAAACAGCGCAGCTCTTTGAATTCAAAGTTAAGACATTTTTTATATAAAAGCATCAGATAATTTTACTGAAGAGGGGTATCACACAAAATCCGCGTTAAATTTTCACGAGAAGGTGAACCAATCTTTTTATTCTATTTTTCTACTTCTTATTCTTTCTATAGTGTGAACTGTGCTTACTTCCCGTCAGTTTAACTGGATAGTAGCCGTGCAGAGCTGATCACTTTCTTTCGGCCTGTTGTCAAATCATCATCGTTTTGTCTTTCGTCTCAGTGCTTATTTCGTGTGATCCAGAAGAACTTTTTCTTTTTATTTGCGGAATTGAAAATTTCTTCTCCGCCCATGATTAGGAAACAGTACAGCGCTCTGAATTAAAAAGTAAGACTTTTTTATATATTATTATTATTATCTAATTACAGTAAAAAGAAGTCTCACATGAAATCCGCTTTAAATTCTCGCGTCAATTTTTTATAATTTAACGTTCTTGGGAACTTGTTTTTTTGTTGATTGCTTTAACAAATTTATATTATGCTTTAGCCAGTGGCGTAGCGGACACCCCTGCAGCCCCCGCGCGGCGGGGGAGCTCATTGCCAAAGCGGGCCCATATTTTTTCCCTGAGGCCCTAAATTTTTTTCCGGGACTTCAATTTTGTTTTGGCGAGGGGCTCACACATTTTCCGACACGCAAATGGTTCTATCTTAAAATTAATGTTTTTTCATAATCGAATTATAGATTGTCCTTGAGAGAATCAAATATCTGCTATTGTGATGGCTGTCGACTGGCGTGCACAGACAATAACACGACTGTGAAAATTTATTCGAATTTATAACTTAAAAATTGAATAATCATATTCTTTAATAGTACAAACATAAACGTGCAGCAGCTAAGCGAAAGAAGGAGTTGTACGCTAGTAATGCAAAAAATCCAAATTTATTAATTTTTCAGTTTTCTCTACTAAACAATCTAACGGCAATGTTTCTACTCAATATTATAATAATATTATTTGTACTGATTTTTTAAACGAAACTTCGTCATCCTCTGTCAACTCAAGTGTCCATAGTGAACCTGATATTGGGAATATTTCTGAAAAATAAAATAATAGACAAATTGCAAGGAATAGAACAGGACTAAATACATGAAATCTTTAATGTTAATAACGTAACAGCTTTATTCTCTGAATATCCCTAAGATAAAAGTAACTTTAGTGAAACACTTTCCTCTGCAGATAATTTGAAACAGTCGAAAGCAAAAGAGCTTTAGTTTTTCAGGAACAAATTTGCAATGGGATAAAAGAAAAGGGGATAACTCTAAATAAATTAAGGGGGCAAGAATACGATGGTGCGGCCACAATAAGTGGTGTTTATTCAGGAGTGCAACCTTGTATTTAAAAAATACAACCTCGTGCTGTATACGTGCACTGTGCATCTCACAACCTTAACCTTATAATAAATGATTGCTTAAAATCGATTCCACAACAGAGTAATTTTTACAGTCTACTTGAGAGGGTGTACGTGTTTTTTGGGAATAGTACTGAGAGATCGAAATTGCTCTCGGCAGAAGAAACAATCAGCACCACACTTAGGTGGCACAAGGTGGTTCAACAGAAACGATGCACATATTGCACTAAGGTTTAGGTTTAAAGATGTTTTGAAAGTTTTAACCATAATTATTAAAAAAAAAACTAAATCTGAAGAAAAGGCTGAAGTAAACAGCTCTCCGTAAAAGGCTTGAGTGTTTGGAAGTTATGATAATTATTGTAACGGAAAGCGAAATTCTCACAACAATTAATACCGTCTCTAAACTTCTCCGATCTAAAAAACAGGACCTCAAGAAAGCTACTGCTTTAACAAAGCAGTAGCTTTACCGTACGAGGTAACTTAAAATTATATCGGAATGGTTTTAAATCTGTGTTTCAAACTGCTACAGATACAGTTAATAGTTGGGGCATCAAATCTGAGTTTCAGAAAAAGAAAGCCACGCGAAGCGTAACACATTTTGACGAGTTTGTAAACGACAGCAGATTGAATGAGCCTGTAAAATTATTTGAAATTAATGTTTTCTATAAATCGCTTGACTTAATTATTATTCAACTAAATTAACGTTTTCTAGGACTTCACAGTATTGCAAATCTGTTTAGATGTTTGCTGCCCCAACAAATGCTCTCATACACCGACGATGAACTGTTTGAAGCTACAACTAATTTAGCAGAAGCCTACCCTGATGATCTCACACTAGATTTAGGCCCTCAAATTGTATCTTTCAGATCCAGCTTTAAAACACAAATTAGCCAATTTAATGATTTATATGATTTAGCATTTATGTTAATTGTAGAGCACTTTGTATTAGCTTCAACATTTCCAGACACATACACAGCCAGTTTACTATTTCTTACACTCCCTGTTACTGTAGTTACATCAGAATGCTCATTTTCTAAATTGATATTGATAAAAATTATGTAAGGTGCTCAATGGGGCAGAAGCACCTCATGGACTCGAAATGATTTCTAATTGAACGAGCCCGTGCTATTAAAATTGACCATTCTGCAATTGTAACCAATTTTGCGGAAAGTAAAGCTCGCAAGAAGAATTTTGCTAAGTAGCAAGTTAAGAATGTGTTATATGATAGGTACTTTTCACATGCGGGCTACAGATTATTCTTCTTGGAGTACAAAAATTGTTATTTACTGCTTCATAGTCGTGCAACCTGATTTATGTCATATTTGTTCAATGAAATAATATTATTTACAATTAAAAGCATAAAATTGTCAAAAATTGCAATATATTTTATTTATGAAACACGGAAGTATTAATAAATTGATATAATTAAAATTATTCCATATAAAAAGTAAGATTACCAATATATATTGGATTAGAGAGGGGACCCGTAAAGAGTTCTCACCTTGCTAGGCCACTGGTTACAATCAAACATTTTACTACTACTACTACTATTAGTTGCAGTGTAACCAGACGAAAAACCGGTAATTAATAAAATGTGTGCTCTATGTAATCCTTTTGGTATTATGAAGGTTAATGGCAAATTGTAGCATTAATAAATTAAAAAAAGATTGTCTTATTCCTCGTTGTCTGCATATACTGACCAAAGTTTCAATGTGAGAAAATTATAAAATATTCGTAACTTTCCGCACAATTATCACTCTCAGTAAAAAAATAGACAAGATAAAAGTTTTGTTGAAAATTGGAGTCACAATTGTAAACAATAAAAAATGAAGCATTTTTCTCTACCCTGTCACTACACCATTATTACAAAAAAAGAATTGGCCACTACACCACCCGATCAGGAATTTATCATGCTTTCAGAAATGGGTTTTGTAGGGTTTCTATATAACTATCACAGAATTTTTTCCCTGCCTTTCAAAAATATTTATTTTGAGATAAAACTTTACATTTTGTAAGAAGACATTGCAACTTGCCCAAAGCAACATTATTTTCTCAGCAACTACATTCACGGCATTATCTAACTGCTGGACAACGCTATGTAATTTGGCAAAAATTATCGAAACTTCGCAAAACACTGCGAGATAGAAAGGTAGGATCTAAGAAAATCTTTCACGACGCTCGTTTATCCCAAGAAATAAAGTAGGTCGTAACCGCAAAATTTTCGGGAGGACATTAGCATTTGGAATGGTAAGACTTGAGAAGAAAGTGTACGAAGAGTGCCTCGAAGAAGTGAAATATATATCTGTTCTTATTTTATTTTTTAAAAACATTTTCCTACGAAGTCGCTCTGTATGGCTTCTCTAGGATATCGTTGGCCTTTGAGATGCAAACGACGAACTCGGAACTTCTTACTACGAAGTTTTCGATCGCGAGGAGAGAGTCGCAAGTGATGCATCCGGTATTGTTGAATTTTGATGCGGCGGGACGGAAGTCCGCTCAACTGCGCATAAAACCCATCTCCATCTCTCTCGCCTGCATCTTCCGAGGGAAATCCCAAAATGCAAGGGAAGAGGCGCAATCCACTCTGCCGATGCCCTTTTTAATGCTGTCTTGAGCCGGAGAGCGGATATTGCTTCGGCGTTACCTCATCGGACGGTTATTTTTTCACGAATGTGGTACGTGAAGCATTCAAGAGCCAATTTCATTTCAAGAAGTTTAGTCTGAGTGAATAAGCTCTCAGGAAATTTGTGCATATATAAGCAATATATATATATATATATATATATATATATATATATATATATATAGATGGCAACAAGGTGTTGGGATGAGGAAATCCAGTGAACACTCACCAATCGGACGACTTCAGGTTGGCGAGGCCCCGGGGATGTCGAAGCGACACACGTAAAAGAACACTAAAACACAGAAACATCACAAACGTAGAAGCTTTCGGAATTATTCCTTCATCAGCTATATATATATATATATATATATATATATATATATATATATATATATATATATATATATATATATATATATAAACACCTACATATAGTGTATGTATATACACATTAGCCTTAAATTAATCGTTTTTTAACCATTATAAAATAAAATTTGCAAGTGAATTGGAAGCCATTGTTCAGTTTAAATTTTATTGGCCAAATAATCTAGTGGATTTATACAAGGATGAAAAATTAACAAAATAACTTTTAAAATATTTTTTATTCAAAATAAATTAGAAAATTAAGTAAAATACACTGAAATATTTATGATGCTTTTATTGTTCGATCATATTTTCATAATGAAATTTAAAAGCTCCTGCAGGCTTTACATATCAAGGTAGCCAAAAGAAGTTACTTTGAGGTCTCAACGCAAGCTTTAATTAAATAATGTGAGTGGAAACTTTAATATCGAGAGCTTTTTTCGTGACATGCGTACAGAATATGTTACGTAGGACTGCGTTCGATAAAATTGTAAACGCACTGAAACGCATGAAAATCTCTTTCCGTATAAAGGAAGCGTGGACGAAAACTTTTAAATAGATTATATTTTCATAAAATCACCATTACTCCACTTCAGAGAAAGCACAGTCTTGGGATATTTTGGATAAAGGACGCAAGGAGTAGTGGCCTGCGGATTTTAATTACGCGAGGCATTTGAAGAAGGATGGCTCGAGACCACTTAGAAAGGCTTAGGCCCACGGTTAAAAGCATAAAATGTAATTACTTCGAGTAGAAAAATAGAGGAATTAATTGGTATTGCGGAAGAGAGTAGAATAGACCTCTTTCTTCAGAGAGGATCAAAGTGGAGGTAAAGTGGTAAGGAGAGGAATAAAAAGGAAAGCTCTTTCGCCTCTCCAGGGATAGGAGACCGGAATACCAAATTGAAATCTTTATGAATGGACGGGTGATGCTTGTATGCGGGCAGCAAGGGAACTTTTTAACGTCAGTGTGCAAATAACAAGTAAAATAAATAAAAAGCACCACAGACGGAGGTAGAATACTAACTGATACGCTAGAGAGAATGAGAGGGGAAAACGTATATTTTTAACACGAGACGACAGAAAAATTCTTATTATCGCTTAATTTAACATAAATGTGGGCTGAGACGTAAGTAGCGTTTTTGGATGCTTACCATTCTGTCGAGTCAGTCTAGGGAACGTCATGGGAATAAAGAAGGATTTCGATATATACTCCAGAATGCTTCAGAAACACGTATTAAGAGAAAATATCAAAAGTTTGCAAAAATGTTGAATGGAAAAACTGTCGTGGATGAAAAAATCATTGGAGATGGCGCTTGTAAAAAAAACGTCTCTCACATGTGAATTCTATATTATGAGAGAATGAAAAAATGTGGGTGTTGGAATAAAAAATGTAGAGGTAAAAACGATGATATTCAAGGATGACACGCAAATGTGAAAGGAAACAAGGAAGTTGTCTAAAAACAGTCGTATTTCCGGCATTAAATTTGAAAAAGAGATCGGAAAAAGATGAGTGGAGATAAAGTCATCTGAGGCAAACAAGATGCTGTTGCGTGGAGAAATGAACGTAAAAAGAACCTCGGAAAACATGAACTGCTATTCCTTTTCTTGCACGTATTGCCTTACGTAATTTAAAAGAGTTCGAGGAGAATTAATCGAGTAGTTGCGGTAGTTAAAAGTTACTGTATTAAAAAAAACTATTAATCCTCAGCATCATAACATGAACGCCGAAATCTTCATATAAACTGTAAAAATGATATTGGATTGCCTATATCAGCGGAGTAACCAAAGTTTTTAATACAAGGTTCATATTAGAGATAGGATACCAGACATGTAGAGCATATAATGGATGACTGGAATTTAAAAAAAAATTCGATGCATTAGTTTTGAGAATTCTTTGCGATGTATCGCGTGTCAGACACCTATATTAAAAACATTACATACAAAATATTGTAAACATAACGTTTAAACACAATAATAATTTTTAAATACAGGTTATGTAGGCAGATACGGCAATGAATTTTTGAAAACTACTGGCGGGGGATAATGTTGGGCGAGATGAAATCACTATTCGGACTGGATATGGCTAGCATACCGTAGTTTGAGGACTTCTGGTCCTCTCACAGCGATCTATCCATAGATTATTTGGGCGTTGATGAATGCTGGATGGAAGTTATTGAACGGTTGAACATTTTGATGGCATTTCTCTATAACATTTCTTCGTTAATATTTCATAGTGAACACGTTAGTTAAAAGTGATTTAATATACAAAGCTATTGCTCAGATATCCACATAGCGTGATCATAGGTATACGGTCTGCATCCCTAGAAATACGGCGGATACTTTTATGAAATTAAACCCATTCCTTTTACTAAAAATGGATTCTAAAATGTGAAAAAATATTGGCTATAAGAGATGAGTAGTCAATACCTTTTAGCTGATATTTAAGTCCAAATAAATCTAAAAGAGAATTATTGATCTCGAAGTATAGCATAAGCTAAATTGACTAGCTATGTCTCTTGAAAAACCGTAAAGATGTAGAAAAAACCCGATGTGGATTTCTGCTACAAAGCAGCCTTCATCAGTGAGGTTTATTGGCAGTGGATTCTATAACTACTCTTTACGAATCATTACGGATGCCAGTTATGTTTTCAGATCTAACATAGAGATATGATTTGCCGAACTAAGTAGACATTTAATTATTTGACGACTCTGACACGTAAGAAGGATATCAATTGATATGATTGACTCAGTATTTTATTATTTAGAACAAAAGATTCGTAAAACCAACTTTTTGTGTGACAGTGACCTGTTTAAATTGGCATTGAATGATCCTGTGGACTCAGATTCAGATCGTTAGTGATTTTAATACAAGCCAAACACCTTCTTCCGCTATGCATATATGTTTGATTGTGTATTCTATTCACACCGATATGCAAACTATCGCCTCGTCCAAGTTCGATGAGATTTCTTTCGCTTCTCCTTTGGTAGTTAATGCCACGGCACGTACAGGTGGGAGGGATATAGAGGATGGAGTCTTAAGTAAAACTTGGATTGAGATTCGTGGGACGGAATTTAATAATAGGAGTTTTAAGGGACTTAGAAAGCTCCTCTATAAAGTTGCGGCGGAGTTTCTTTTCTTCTTCTTCCAGTCCACTTGGTCGCTCCTTCCTCAATTCTTACTCCCCAACACTCTTCCAAGATTTCCTGTTGACGCGCGTCACCTTAATTTAGTTTTGATATTGTTTTCGAAAGTATAGTTATTTGGAGATTGGTTTATAAAAAGGTCATCGAAAGTCGTTTCACGAAAAAGTTTTCCGATTATATTTATTTGCCTTACGCGATGGCTCGCGAATAAAAAGTCACTACGGTGATATTTATATAAGGCATATTTGTAGTTAGGCTATGAGAAATTCGATGTAATTTTTTTGACGTTTTTTTTCAGAAAACTGGTAATTTGGAGTGGATGCAATCCTTGAACGGAGGTACTTTGATGATACTTGATGAAACGTTGTCAGAAGATATCAGTTTCGGTTTAGCGAGTTTTCGACACAGATAATTCGACAGCAGCTACTGATGATGAGAGGCTGGCTCTCGAAATACGATTTATCGCTCTGTGCTTCACGCTAAATTCCTTTTGTATACGGCCGGTGTTTAATCATCAATTCACAGTTTTATTCGCCGTAGTCTCCTCTTCTATTTATCGTCACTACGACAATTGGTCACAGACATTAGGTGATAGGGACAATTGGTACCTGCGACATTTCGTCACATACGACTTTTAGTACCCACGACATTTCGTAACAGGCGACATTTGATACCTACGACATTTCGTTACACGTTACATTTGATGCCTACGACATTTCGTCACCCATGACATTTGGTACCTTAAACATATATTAAACGTCAATGCAGCTTGTGCAACAATGTTTATGATATAATATATGTGATAAATGATAATGTCATAATTCACAAACACGAAATCTCGATATTTCGAATAGTTTTATGGCGAAGTATTAATGAAAGTATAATGAGACGTTATTTCATTGGAAATTGGATTCATCCATTTTTATCGCTTCTGTTATATATTTTATAATGTATCATAAATAATATATCATAAGTAAATTTCCAACATGCGTATCGTCCAAAGTACTTTGATACCCATGAAGCCCATGTTCCCGGAAAGAAACCCCCATCCCCCTACCCTCCCTCGCCGATTCCGATTAAACTTGTTAGATATACATAAATTTCCAGCATACGTCTCGTTTTGAGTACTTTTATACCCATGAGTCCTATGTTGCCAGAAAGAATCCACAAACGTAACGTGTGACGGAAAGCAATGTGTGACGAAAATAATTCTGTAACGTAAAGTAAAGTCGCAGTTGCCAATTATTTTCCATGAGGAAAAGTCGCTGATGCCAATTTTAATGTAAGGCCAAATGTCGCTGGTACCAAACATTTTGTGTGACGAAATGTCGCTGGTTTGAATTTAAATGTGGGATGAGTTTTTTGAAAGTGTGACGAAATGTCGCAGTGACGAGTTTTCTGTGACGAGAAGTCGTGACACCATCAGTTTCGCATAAAATACATGATTATGCCATGAAATATTGCTTCTGTAACAAGCAAAGCGATTAATAAAAGTATTCTCTTGACTTAAAGTCAAAATATACGAAGTTTTTTCTTCAATATAACTGTAAAATACAGTTTATAATCCAGTTGCCTAAAAATCCAAAGTTGCTCTCTATAGATTTTTAAGAAGCCCGAAATTCAACGGGATAATCTTAGTAACATAAACTATAATGATGCTATTGTCCACATAGATGTATTTTTCGTTCTTTTGAAATAAAAATTTAAGTAATTGAAATTTGAAAATTCTAAAATTAACGAAAATAAAAAAAACACGGATAAATAATGCAATGAGAATCGTATGTATAATACTTGAATGTTATCAATTTAGCTTAACTTTAATCGAACAAATTTACCTCAGTGAAATATTATGGAACCTAAATATTTGGAAATAAAAAAATAATTTAACAGCATGCCGACAACATTCTAAAATACTTTAGATAAGACCAACAACTGAAAATATTTCGAATAAAATTTATGTAAAGCAAATCTGTTTGTTTGGGGGCTAAGCGTTCATGATTGTTATTTGGCTTGCATAGTATTAACAGAATGGGATACATTTTAATAATACGAGGATTAATCTTATACCGTAATAGCATTAAATTATTTGACATAAAATGTTTGGTTTGCGTGTTCCAACATTACACAAAAAATACGAATGTCAAACGACTGGTAATGTGCTTAACCATACTGTCGTTAATGACTCACAAAATATGTACCTAGAAACGACTGTAAGAATGAGTGGTGGATAATTTCGGCTCATTTCCTACACATTGCCTTGACGATGATGAATAATCATGATGCAATATTTTCGCCGTTAGGTTTTAATTTAACTCGTAATTACTCAAGGTGCAGATTGGAATTTTTCACTTACTGCCGGTAAATGGATTAAATTTAATCACCAAATTTCAAGTCCTTCAATTTGAAATATTAATGAAATTCAAATGTCAAACTCTGGCGCGTTAACTGATTTATTATGCGAGTTGTTTGCTTTTATTGAGGTGAAAAGTTGAGAGCATAAATTAATAACCTCAAATGCATCCATTCCGATCGGGAGCAAAAACATCGAAGGGTACTCGTGCTTTGCCAACTGGTGGTGATACAAGCTGCTTTGGATAGGTCACATTTTCAAATTGGCAATATTCATACAAACTTATCAAGGGACACACAAGGATATGCGTCACCGGCGAATCTTTTTTAAAAGCATCTAGGACGATAGACCGAGTTTGTCTGCGAAAGTGTTCTATATACGTTGATTCTAGGAGTCAATGAATATTTTTGTCATGCTTTGTTTCAAATTAATGAAGGCGTCTTAAGACCAGCGAATCTTTCAAATATGATGATGGTTCGTTATCTTTAACTTAAATCGTGATTTTTTCAGGCCAAGGATAAATTAGACTGGAATGAGGGATTTTTTTACTTAGGATGGTTAGAAAGTATTTTTGACCCATCTCTTAATTCTTCCAATCATCATTTTAAAGATTTTCTAATACAACAGCTAATTACTTTAATCTGAATAGAAATTTTATTCATTATTCTTTTTATTGCATTTTATATAAGTTCATAAGAAGATTTTAATTTATTTTCGCCGGATAATATAATTTCCGGTGACTTATTCCTGTTAAATCCAAGATGTCGCATACAACATAGAGCAGAGAGTGTTAGGAATCAACTAAACTCAAACCGTATTTTCATAAAATGAAATGGAACGAGGGAGGCTAATGGAAATTTCCTCCAACTAGAGGGGTAAAATGATCATATGTTGCCATGGACACTTCAAATAGGAAAGGGAAATTATAAATCGGATATCCACTGTCAGGATAAAACCAGCCACTTAATAGCATCATGTATAGATGAAAAACAATTATTTTGTTACAATAATAATAATGACGTATGCAGTGTGTGACACACATAGGAAGCCCGGGAATTCATGAAATAATGAAAGAAAATAGTTGTCTAGTTATATAATCTAATGTCAGAAAACAACTCGAAGATATAATCGGCAAGGTGTTACTTTATCCATTGCTGTTCTCCTAGAAATATCGATGCGATTGTAACTGAAACTTACCAAAATTGCGGACCGATATTAATTATGTTCGGGTCATTTTGAGCCCTTCTAATTCTTATTCATATTCACCTTAATTTGGGTGGATTATTTTTAATCCTGTAAGAACGAGCTAATTAATTTAATTTGAACAATTCATCGTAAATTGCATGAGTTTTTGGAGTCTGCATTTATACCAAAATATAATTTGGATAATAATGTGCCATTTTTTTCAATTTGGTTTCAGCCATAAGGTGAGCTCGTTCGACAATTCTTTCTCGAATCAACTCTCATGACTACATATTCTTAATCTATTTAACTGCATCGGTTATCGCCAATAAATTATCATTATGATTTTGTTATACTTATAAACAGTGCTTTTTTCCAAAAAACGTTAAACGGTACGCTTATCAAATTAGCGTACTAGTTATAGTGTGAAATAGAAGATATTAACCAGACGCCTGTTGTATTAACCGGTACGCGTGCCGGCTCGCACCGGCCGAAAAAAAGCCCTGCCTATAAAGATTGAATTTCTCACACAGAGTTATAGTTCGGTTTTGGAAAATCAGACGTTGATTCTAGGCGTCACAAAGAAGCAAAATTTTTATCAAAATCTGCGTCACATTATTTCGCAAAGAATTCTTCCTTATAGTTTTTTCACCAACTATACCTACTCATCAGGGCATTACTTTTCATCGCGTTAGGTATTACCTCTATTCCGCCAGAAATACGTTATGCTGACTACTTCATCGATGAATTCAATTTAAACATTAAGTTTCTTATTCGTTTAATACTTGAGACCAGTGTTTCTCAACCTTTTTAGTTTGCGTCGCCCCATTTCAGTTCTGTGTCGCCCCTTTTACTATTCCATTTTCTTCAAGTTACCTGTAAAGATAAATTGGGCTTTATCTACTGCATAAAAATCAAAATTTTCAGTGGCGCGTGGTGGAAGTTTTTGCAGACAGAGTAAGAGAAATATATTATTTTAAAATATTCAACAAAATATACCACTAAACCATTTGCCGTTTTGAATAAATAAATAATTAAATATGAATGGAACATAGGTTTTCATTAATCATATTTTAGTCGTTTAGCTTATTGTAGAACGGAGTCAAGTTAACTTAGGGAATTACGCTATATGTATTCTGATTATGGAGTGAACGATGCATACATTCCTCAAGTATCTAATTTTGAAAGATCATAAAGCGAAAAGAAGTCACCATTTGCTAAAAAATTATAAAATGTGATAAAAAGCGGTATTTTATTTTTTGAGAGATATATGAGCGTCATGTGTAAGAAAAAGAGGGGTAACCTTTTATAAGGATCTGTTGTAACGAACTATGTCTTTATGAATACAATTTGAGAAAATACAAAATGCTATTAAGGTCTCTCTGCATGCAAGAGGGCACATATTAAATGTTATTCCATTACTTTAACCTCTTTAATTCCTTTATACCTGTAACCTGGTAACACTAATTCTTTCTCACATTTCTTATTTCCAAAATCTCTTTATATTGTTTTATTCTCATTTTGAATCTCATTTCGAATGTTGGAAAAATAATATAAAATATCCGAAACTGAAGTCTTCTCTGATAAATTTATGCGTCGACTTCCTCTGGTTATAAATAACTGGTTATTCGACGACTTAATTATTACTACACTCTTTGGTAGGACTCAGGATGGCGCGCTTATGATAAACGCTCATTTAGTCCTGCTATTCGATTCCCCAATAAAGCATCTCATAAAAAAATATATTTAATTTGTGTTATCATTTTTATATGCATCAAGTTATCGTTATGTTTTTTCATAATGTGATTCTTTGTGATCACATCTAAAGAATGCCAACATAGATATTTTCAACATTTTCCTTATTTTTTATATCGTATATTTTATACTGATGTACATTTAAATATAAACGCTCGAAACTGCGATATAATTTAAAGGATATTCACTTTGTAATTATCGAAAACTAGAATAATTTGCCTAATAATAATGACAAGTGACTTACTAGAAAATTCTTACCTTAGTTAAATTTATATTTTTCTAAGATCATCAGCTTATTGCATTTTACAGAGCAAACGTATCCTTTGTTTATAACAAAATAATTCCAAATGTAACTATATTCTTCAAACTGGCCTTGTTCCTATTATTTTGCTACATTATAGTATACTTTTTGTCTGTTTAAACATTTGCCCTTTAAATATATCTATCTTTACTAGAAGTCATTTATATCCTAATGTAAGGTGACATTTTTTGTAGGAAACACTGTCTCATAAAAAGGCGTAAGGCTTTATCGACTAATATCATTATCACAGCAACAATATGCAAACAAAAACTATAACATTACATCATGTTCTTACATCCGCTTATATGAGTTCGTGCATATGAAGCATTCATTTTCTACCATTTCTCCTTCATTTCTGGATTCACCATAATGTGGCACATATTAAAACAGACTAGTTGAAGCATCACCTCATATAGGTTGAAAGAGACAATTTTGGGCAAATAGGCTCATGAAAGATCGGAATATTGTCGAATATCATTTTACGTTGGAGAGGAACAGCCAAACGAAGGAATACTAACGAAATGCAGACGAAGACGTTATCAGTAGAGAGGAATAGGCAGAGAAAGAGATAAAATGGCAGGCGAGAAGTTATAAAGTTAAGAAGAGAATAGAGAGTTGGATAGAACATTAGAGAAGCCGTGAGATATTACGATAGGCACTTGGGATGAGATGGGAAAATGCGTGTAGTGGAGGCGTTCCTTATGAGCGGATGCGAAAGATGGAGCCAATTAGGCAGAATAAGAGGAGAGATGAGGGAGGAGCGAGTGAGGTAGAGAGGGTAGAGGTAAGAAAGAATGGGGCGCTGCGTTTGTTAGAGTGAGAGAGGATGAGGGTGAGGGTTAGAAGGAGGGAAGGAAGTTGGGTTATGGGGATGAAAGTCGCTTTTAACCCTAGGGGACCGTGGAGCGGCGATGGTAACGCATGTGCGTGATTCTATAGGCGTCACTAAGTGTCTTCAATTTGTCTTGGGGTCTCGGGGGATCGAATTGGGATAAGGTGGTGAGGTGAAACTTTGATAGGGAGGGACCAAGAGAGGCATGGAGATGGGGGAGTAGTTTTGGGAGGAAGTGGATGGAGTCCAAATAGGGACTAAGCGTAATTGAGTTTTTTTCCAGAGGTAGTGGCGAGAGCGCTGACGAAGTAGCACATTTGGAAAAATGAATATGGATACATCCGCTCATTCGGAGTGCGTACTTGTGAAATTTATTTGGTTCTAAATTAGCGCCAACTACAATTATGTTTTATTTTGAATAATAATAAACGAAATGTTGCACAGATGTGAATTCGATATGCTACTATTCTAGAAAAATGTTAAACAGAAACGAAATGAATTAAGCATTATGTTATATTTTCTATGAAACTTTTTAGCACCGACACGCTTGGCATTCAGTATTATTTTCGTTGAAAAGCACGGTTTGCGAATTAATTTAGACATTCATAATTCGTCTGCTTCAATATCATTGATAAAATAGATGTTAGATTGGAATAAATACAACTATTACACAATTTTATACATATGACACATCTTTACGTCAGATTTTTGTCAGACTTGTACACTCTTGAATATGCAATTAAATAGTATAACGATTGTACAGCATACAAGCATATTTCATCATTTTTTTCTAAAATCCAACTGTAATTTTCTTTATTTTCTGATAAAGACCGAAGAAAACGAGATATATAACGTAAAACGATATTCGATGCATATTTATCGTCTGTTTAATTTATGTCAACCTTAATATTCCCTTAGCGGCAAATGATTAACAACTCGTCAATGCACAATATATACTGCAACAGTCATCCGTATTAAGCGTTTACTTGTCAAACTTAAATATATGTTCGTGATTTTTTATGTACACAGTCGATCTGAGGCATATTTCGTCAACTGGTAGTTTTTACGATTTTTGCTATTCATAAAATCATTCCTGTAAAAGGTTTTCTGCGAAAGACGAAATGTGTCTCTCTGTAATTTTTTGTATTCCGTTTAATGACGCAGATGGAAGAAGCCGAAAAGAGGAGGGGAGTGTAAAGGGGGGAGGAAAGAGTGGAAGGAGGAGGGAAGAGGAATGAAGGGAGGAGGAATACACGGCGAAGGTAATGAAGTGGATGGCAATCTCTCGCAAAAAAAGACTGCCGCGATTTTGAGTCTCTCCCGTTCAAATTTCGCGATTTTTAAGGATACGCGGTTTTTTGCTCTCGCCTTAAGGACGGAGTAATTTGCATACCATTTGTTATGACCCTGTAATGTAGTCTTATGGAGACGTCGCCGTCGCATGATTCATTCAATTTTTTTAAAGGGACGGCTTTTTGGCCGAAACGCTTCGACCAAAAAGCGTTCTTTTCTCATTTTCCTTGAATCCCATTAAAAACATTCCTTCGATTTGGATACCGACTTGACTTTGGTTTATGAAATAGATTATAAATTAAGGTAACTATAAACAATTACTTAGATTGCATGTAGTTTCGCTACCGTATTAAGTTTTTTTCGAATTCCTGTATCTTTTAACTCTTAAAATAATTTTCACTATTTATGCTGCCAAAATTTGAGATTCCTTTTTTTTCTTTGTAAAATTTGTATTGCTCGAAACCAAAATATTTCGCTACTCTCCGAAGAAATATATTATTATAACGTAAAAGTTTTGTGGTTCAACTTAGTAAGGATACATTGGCTGTTACTGACCATGAAAAAGTAAATACATTTTAAATAGAGATAAATATAACATTAATACGGCTGTACCTTTAAACATTCCTTATAAATATTATGCGGCATGATAATTACTACGGGATATCCGAGATAGAAAAATGCCGAAAAATGCTTCGTCAATCCAAACGGAAATGTATTTTTCTTACCCTGGAGGCATACTTAATGCAGGTTAGGCTATGCCTCTCTAGATCCTCATCCATCTAATCACCATCCGGCTATTAAACGTGGCCCTAAATTATTCATCGTCCCTCCCATTCTTCCTTACTCGGCGGGGGACAGAGAGAAAGGGGAGGAGATCGGAAGGGAACGTCTCTAATTACAAATGAGAGGAGAGCAAGAGCACGGGATTTATGAGCTGGGGCGAATAAACATCTTCAGCGATAAGATACGTTACACCGAAGGCCTCGCAAACAATGCGAGAGCACACGCGCTCGCAGACACAGTAGAATCGCGCAGGCGTCGTGATAGGAGACGCATACAAGTATAGCAGTCCTCTTCCCCTTGTGGATGTTGAGGTTTTCGGATTCCGAAGTGTAAATGAATTCATTTTACTAAAAAGGAAAGGGACAAGTACGAATGGCTTGTGGAAGATTCGAGACCTGGAAGGAAAACAGAACTGAAAAAAACCGCAAAGAAGAGCGCGGGGAGAAGTGGTATAAGGGATAGCGTGTGTGAGGTTGAGGGTTTTTCAGAATGAGGGCACGTTGAAGAAGTGGACAAATTACAGCCTAGGAAACAGACGCGAACGGATGTTGGCGAGAAGATTGAGAGGGTTTCTTCTAAGAAGATGGTGAGGTTTAGGTGCATGGAAGGGGTATGCGAAGGGGAGTTGAAAGAATGGGAAGGGGTGGTCTCTAGGGGCGAAGGAGGGAAGGGACGCGAGAGTTGATAGATATGCGAGAAGGTGGGCGAAGATGAAGCGATAGCTCAAAGATACATTACTCGTACGGGTTACGATGAAAGATGACGTGGGAGAGAGAGGTTTCGGATCGCCGCAAGCAAAAGGAATTCTATCTTTACAATAATGTTGGGTTCGCTCGAATTAAATCGAGAGCTGACATTTTTCTTCTTTTTTCCCTGTTCAGAAACGTTTTTTTTTTAAGGATTGCATGAGAGCGGACTGAGTCGATGCAGGATAATCAATTGTTTAAGACGTTTTTGTTGTTTGAAAAGATTATAGCATTCTCCTAATCAAGCTATAATATAAAATTGCTACGAATATTTATAGTGTCGAGAACGAAGATCTGTAATTAATACGATGGGAGATTGTCAAGTGAAAGCCCAAGAATGCTGCGTCTCCTATTGAAGCTATCAAAATAAGTTTCGTTTCGTGCATTGTACATAGTGCAGATAAGAGAGTATAATTGCAATGTATCTTTTTTAAACGCTATGCTAATAATGGAGTCTATTTTGGAATGCCTAGAGCCTGATCTAAGTTAACGCATCGAAAATATTATTTAATTAATCTTTTTCCAGCGTTTAAAACTAGGCTATTTCGACGCACACCTAAATAAGATGCTTTTTGACGATTTTCTGCTTTCTTATCCGTACTGTTTTGCGAGTATGTATATATATATATAAATTTATTTTTGAACAGGTCTTCTAATTAATTTTTAATGCGTTTAACAGACTAAAACATGATTAATATCTACCTGTAAATTTGAAATATATTACAATTTTCTTGCATTACGACAGAGTCAATTGTACAAGTTGCTCCGTTTTCAGAAAAGAGAGAGAATGGTGTTACATGGCATCACCCTTTTATGTATTTGATGGCTAATATGCTACATATCGATTTTTTAACATAACTTTGAGTCTTCAAGCTGTGATAAACCAAACATATTCCATCATCTCGTATACTACATGCGCCTGTCGAGTTGTGATTTTTCAATAGGCCGGTTTATTCCTCTAATGGCGAATGATAATGTCAAAATATTTTTTAAACGTAGACACACTTTGCGAAGACTCGAATCGGAGTTTAAAAACGCCATTATTTCGCTCCATGAAGGAACTTGAAAATAGGAAGATTCATGTATAGATACATATTTTATTCGTTTTCAAGAAATCTC
The DNA here is from genome assembly GCA_028673005.1 of Tanypteryx hageni. Lineage (NCBI taxonomy): Eukaryota > Metazoa > Arthropoda > Insecta > Odonata > Petaluridae > Tanypteryx > Tanypteryx hageni. Next base: position 103,359,541 of record CM054112.1, on the reverse strand, counting down.
CTCCTTCCAATTTCGAACTTATCTTATTTTTTTTCAAAACCCCAATTATTTTCACGTCTTGAAATTGCACTGAAAATGCTCAACTGGGTTTCAAAGAAACGTGTTTATTTTGTGAAAGAGCCGCGAGAGACTAATCCACCTAGAAATTTAGCTCAATATATCAACACCGGCCTTTTTTACTGCGATTAAGAGCGATCACGATTTTTTATTTTGGTACGCCGATGATATGCCTCATTTGCCGCCTTAATTGGATAATATTTTCTTAGCACTGATTCTAAAAGTTGAACAATTGAAAATGTTTTGAAAAAGCGAGATTGGTTATTACGGGTCGCTGGCCATTAATTGAATGCCTACTGCGTCTCCATCAATTAATTATTCCTCAAAGGGATTTAATATTTCGTCAAAATTGAACGGTCTCTCCTTTACATTCCACAATCCAACGTTACCACAGATTGTCCTTATATACATTGACGCTAGGTCTTTATACCCATCTTTTGATGTCGAGAAATATGTAATAATCATGTACTGAAGCAATATTAAATGGAGAAACACCATCAGATTTTTCTTCCATCGCCGAAAATCAATAGAAACGGCATGAAAAGCTCTAACTGTTATTTATGTGGCTCTGAAGCTCTCAGTGACTGTTTCCACGGCCTCACAAATTTAATTAACCATTGCAGTTAATAATAGGACCGAAGAAATCAATCATTTACGCAACAACAAAAAGGCTCCCACTCACTCCGCTTTACCATCGCACGCTTTAATATAGTAAATAAACGCTTGCGTGTTATCCTTAATTTATTCCAGGCGGAAACGATTCAATAAGCATAAAACGTGGACGCAGGACGAACATCGAAACAAAAGTGAAACGGGAAAGGAATGGACGCACTTCGTGACGTTAACGATACCCTGATAAATGCTACAAAGTGTCGTTAACGAACTGGGGGATAGTTCTGGAAAAGGGTAGAGAGAAAGTGAGAGGAGAGAGAGAGGGAGAGAGAGAGAGAGAGGAAGGACGCGAGAGGGAGGGAGAGAGAGAGGGAGAGAGAGAGGGAAGATGCCGCAAAACCTAATTGGGAGTGAGTGTGGGGAACTGTTCCTCAAATGTTCAGAGGGTGACCTCAAAACACAGAACGGAGATCGTAAAAAAGGGGGCGGGAGGAACAGAGAGGGGGTGAGGAGGAGGGGTGGGGAGGGTTGAATAGATAGTGCGGGAGGTAGAGGGGGGAGAGAACCCGGAGGACGTGCTGGGGAGAGGAGGGGAATTAGGTTTTTCCGCGGCAACGGAGCAAGATGGATGATGATGCCCCAGAGCATTATGGTGGAGAAGGCTAGGATGTTAGGGACAGCGGAGAGAATAAGAGGGGGAGGGTCGAAAGAGGAGAGCAAGACACAGAAGGAAGGGGCGCATTGAGGGGGGGGGGAATAAAACGGAAGGGGTTTTCGAGACACGCCAAGCTGGGTGGAAGTTAGTGCTTGGGCTCCTGATATCGCGTTATTTGGCGAGATTTTTCTTTGTTTATTTTCGCGTTACTTCGCCAGAATACATCTCAGCGTCGCTTTGAAGGCTGTGAGAGTTGTTTAATTGGAAATTCGAAGTATTTCGCCCTTTATGTGCATGAAAAGTGAGATTTGTTGACGAACTACATCTCAAATATGCTACAATAAACACTGAGTTTGCATGGGCTAATTTTGAAAATCATGGTTTGACAAAAATACTTCATTTGTGGCAGAGATTTTGATTTTGAAATTTAAAGTAATAACCCAAGATATATTTTGTTTTTTAAATACGCAAACTAGATTTGGAAGCAAACCAATCTGTATAACGAGCACTTCTACAAGGGAATGAAATATTTATTCCATCAATAATATATCTAACTATATCCATATAAATATAGGTTATCTGATAATCATTCCATAAAATCGGGGTGCCGGTGGTGTAGTGGTTAAGACGCTGGCTGCAACTCGCCTGCTGCTCGAAAGGGCAGCGGGTACGAATCCTGCCAATATAGGATTTTTTTCCAAGGTCGCCTGGCTCCCTGTTTGTGTGGTTTGAGAATACCGCGCAAAGTCAGCGTTCCGTCCTTCGGAAGGGACGTTAAGTCGTTGACTCCCTTGGTGCTCTTTGTTAAGAGTAGGCTAATGCCGGCACCGGGTTTCCCTCCTCCCTTGTAGTCGTGTTCGGTGTGGAAGGGGTTATGCCTATAATAATCCAAGAGGTTGATTAGCCAAAAATAAGCACAAACTCACACACCTTCCGTAAAATCAAGTAACGTGCAGTAATACAGCTAAACTACATATGCATAAAATTTTAATTATGATATTTTGTCAAACTGATTATCACTCTCATGATTTCGCCTGTACTCATAAATTATGCCATTACTACATATGAAACCTAAGTAAAATGTATGCTTTCCAATATAAATTAATTTAATAATGTGTGTATGAATAAATTCTCGTAAAAGATCAATATTTTCCAAAAAATTAATTTAGCCCACTTTGCTGTTCTCCTGCCTAAAGTACATGCAAATAAAAAATGAGATTTTATTTACACCAGCGGGAAGGTTATCCGTTCGAGGAACAAACAGTTTAAGCCCTTACAAATTATCAACAGATTCTGTGAACTTTCAGTTGTAACCTACATCGCAATTATGTCAATGTTGATTCGCGTTAAGACCCGTTTTTATATTTTGCGAAGTTTCAATTTTATTCAAAGGATATCTTAATGCTGTTATCGATTCCGAAACAGCGATTTTTATGATTAATACTTTTGGTTCTTTCAGTTATGATCTATTTGTTAATAGTACCTACCGTAAATAAAGAATTTTTTCAGTCAGCAATAAACTTTAAGGATGATTTCATGATAATACCAGTTTTTATTTCGCATAATTACATATAAAACAAAATTTTTAATTGCAGGTAATTATTAAAATGTTAAAGCATGTATTTGCAAATTTCTTTCAGTAATCCATTCAACATTATGTGTATATTAATCGCTAATGCTAATATTATGAAACTTTGTGTTAACGTACTAAAAAGGCTTGCTTATGAATACACTTTATCAGCCCATACTTACCTCTGTCCCTATTCATGCAAATAAATGAATTAATCTCGTGAAAATGTATGTATATACATCTCTAAAATAGAATCTCCCTCACGTAAAAGAGAGTTATGTGATTAATGTTACGATGATAATAGTCCAAGAGGCTGATTCGCCATTCAACACACGCACGTATGGATAACTCTTATATCCAAAGATTCAAATTAAAACACCCAAGTAAGAATGAAAATCCTGAAAGATATACCGAAGCCTCGAGGTAAAATACCATACTCTTTTAAGATATGGTAAGATCATGAAAAATTGACACTCGCTGTGTTATTACGAGACGCGAAGCAAAAAAAGTCCACACCGAGGAGCATTTGAAAAGGGCGATACTGATAACCTTCAAGAAAACTATAAAGAAAGCGTAAAAATCTCTTACTAGCACTCCAATTCTCCTGTCAAACGGAAAATATAAGGAAATGTTATTCTTTAAAAAATGTTTTACTCGAGGTTCGAATTGAGATAGGAAGGAGAATGGTTCTTTCGCCTAACTTTCACATCCGTTCCTCATCCCATTGCCGAAAAAGGGAGACAGTGATAGGGAAGCAGATAGAGAGGTAGAAAAGGGAAGGGAGAAGAGGGGAGGGAAGGAGAGAGTGTGACCGGGGGAGAGAGAAAGAGCGAGAGAGAAAGAGATAGAGAGGTGGAGATGGAGCGGGACTGGAGTGTATAGCGGGAGCTCATTTGTGTCGCCGACCTCTCCCTTTCTCTCACTTTGCCTTGTACCTTAGCGATGTCAACGGCTATCGTAAAAGAAGAACCGGAATAAGACTGGAGAAATGACGTGGAAATGAGATAGTCTCAGAGGAGGAGAAGTGGTGGGAGGGGTAAAGAGGAGGAGAGACGAGAGGGAGAGAGGATGGGAAGAGGGAGGTAGGGGAGAAAAAATATATATAGATTGATTTCCATTCTCGTTTTATCCCATCAACCAAATATTGATTTCTTTTTCCTCAAGTTTGAGAGGAGAGGAATGAAAGATGGAAGAGCGGGTGTTGTAGGGCGTTAGAGACGATAGAGAATTAGATAGAGGTGGAGTGAGAGGGAGAGAGGAGGAGGGAGAGAGGGGAAGGGAGAGAGAGAGAGGGAGGAGGAAGAGAGAGACCTCAGTCTCTCCTATCTCCCTCTTCTCCCGCACCATTTGCCTCTTGAATAAACCTCATATCCGCTTGTCCCTTTTTGCCATGAATTCTAAAAGCCTCTGAGGTTCATTTGCTCCGCGAATGCAAAGGTTCAAGGATTTGAGTCAACGGGTTTCAATCAGTGCCTGACAATGGGGACAAGGGGAGCCCTCTTAAGTGATTTAAGGTTGAGCGAGAGGAGGTTCACGGGGAAAAATTATTTGCTCTATTTCGGGGCGTATTGGGAGATAGAGGTGGGGAAACCGCTCCGACGCGAATGCAAATTTTCCTCAGATATACCTACGTAAATGTGATTTTCGGAAATGTAATAAGTCGAGATTTTCGTAGTTTTTCAGGTCTTGGAAGATGGATGGTCTAGTGTGTCTGACTCCCTATTCAAGGGTCGCGGGTTCGAATCCTGTCGAAAGCATTGTCGTTCATGCAGTCATTTTAATTACTATAACACGTGTAATTTAGGAAAACGTTTTATGTTTAATAAAACGTTATTCATAAAAGATTACTATCCTGGTTTGTCAACGGTATATTTTGTTTTCTCTGAACTTAATTTTTTCTAATCTCCTGATCTTTTTCAATTACGTGGACTGATTTTCTCTTAATCGCAAATTGGTTGAAAATTATTTAAGCTACTTGGGATGTTCTATCTTTTAGATTTGACATAAAATTTCGCATTTCTGTTTGAATTTTATCAACAGCACAACTACAATAATTAACACAATATTTTTTCAAAATTTCGATAGCAATCAAAAGTTGATAGCCGCAAAGGCAAAGATTTCCCACATCAGGCATAGGTTGCAGCATATTTGCTCTTTACTCGATCATAAAATTTTAGGAAGGTTGAGAATGTCATTTAAAAACAATATCATTTACCAACCGTTGCAACACATCGGTCCTGAAGACGAAGTTGACTTTCTATAGAAGCAATTTATAAAACGAACGCAGTTCGAAGAACTTCCCACCTCAAAGGAGGAAATACTTGCTAATGCCAACTTATAATTAATTTTCATTTGCGATGAGAACGCTTAAATCAGCAAAGAATGTACACTATACAGTCGAAATATATTCACAAACAGCAATTCTCAGTTGGTATTCGCATATCGACTTTAAAAGCCGCGCAATGAAAACTCATATAACCCCATTTTGGAGTTGCCACTCGTAAACTTTCGAACAAAAAAAAATGTAAAAAGATTTCCCGGCATCAATTAAAGTCAGATCGAATGCAGCGAAGCTTTCATAGTATCAGAAAACTTCTCCATTCTACCACTCCCTATTCTTCGCGCGCCAAACTTATTCCAGACAACTCTCCACCCCCTCCCTACTTCCTTCACCGAATTTGCGAGGTTCGCACCACGACTCATCCTCCCGCAGACCTATTCCTGTTTTCTCTCTCGACCGGCTGAAAAATAATAAAAAATAGTCAAAATACGTCCTCCTTTAAGCCGCTTTTCGTCCTATTCTCTACCTCCGTTTATAGAAGCTCATCTTCGAATAGTGAAGGCTTAAAATATGTATAAATTCATCCCGTCCGAAAATATATAACGCCCTAGAAAATATCTCAACATCCTATTTCTAAATTCTCCCACAACTACTCGGAATTGATTCACGCCTAGCGCAAAGACTCCTAGAAAGCTTCTAATAATTCCTAAGCTACTCGCGAAACCTCTTCGCCGCTAATAACCGAGGGAGTTCACGTCCTACTTTGCTCTCTGCAAGCTGGAGTAAGGGAGACATTTATTTTTAATGGGGGAGGAGTTTTATAAGTTGAACAATGGATTTTTAGCCGTGTGTTGGGAGATAGGGAGAGAATGAGGGGGAGTGGGTTTGGGAAGTATAGGAAGGGTGTGTGTGTGTGTGAGGGGTGGGGGGAGAGAGTGAGAGAGCAAGAGAAAAGGAAAAGGTGGAGACAAAATGCGGTGTTTTAATGGGTGGGAGGGTAGGGTCGAATAATGTCTGCAAACAGAAGCAAAAGAGAGAAAAAGTGAGACAGAGTGAAGAAAAGGGCAGCTTAAAAAGCGAAGGAAATAAAGGGTGAGACAGGGAAAGAAGGTGAAAAAGGAGGGAGGGATGAGTTTCGGAGTAGTTATGAGCCACAGAGAGAGAGAGAGAGAGAGAGAGAGAGAGAGAGAGAGAGAGAGAGAGAGAGAGAGAGAGGGCTCGGTTACGAGTTGACAGTCGATAAAATAACAGAGGCTGAAATAACTCGTACTAATTAACGGTTTCTCTCTCTCTCTCTTTCTCAGAAAAAATTCTCTTCTCTGGGAAAGCTACGCATCGGTGAAAAGACTATAAATTTTTTGTTTGTCCAAAGCGAGCTCGCGCGCGGTTATTTTCCTTCCATTTCGGTGGGTGTCAATTGACAACCTACGAATATTTTAATTAGAATAACCTGCGTTTATAAATAAAAGGTGGTTGTACATATAAAATTGAGTGATTAAACAGTGGTATAGCAAAGCTGAAGTAATATTTTCTTAAGATTTGTTTGCTTGCCCTAGATTTTTAGGTACAGGTACTAGAAACAAATATGGGTAAGCTCTTTGAGGTTATTTTTCTTTGTTCTTTTCGGCTTTATAAAGCGTCTTTATCCACCAAACTACACACGCATGTAGTCATGGGCCTGTTTATGTTTACATAAATACAGTCACACACCGAAGTGGATATGCATATTTTCTTTTTCACCTCGAAAGCAAATAATTTTCTTCCTTCCAGCTGCCATTCTTTATCAGATGTAAACGGAATTTTCTGAAAGTCGCTTGAGGTAAATATGGCAGTGAGAATAAGGAGAGGAAAAATGAAGTGTTTTGCTAGAGTTTTTTCTTCTTCTTTTCGTGTCTGAAAGATTTCTTCGCCATATTAATATATTTTTCCATCATCTCTGCTAGTGAATTGAATAAACGAACTCTTCGCTTTAATTTTGCTCTCGATTTCTTCTCGCCGTCATCCCATAAAACCACCTACTCCGACTCAAACACAAAGTAAAAAAATAAACCCCCTTTTCATTTCGCATCTCTGCCACACCCCACCTTCCACCTCCAACTCCGCCGCCATATAGCTAGCCGTACCGATACTTTAAAGATAACCTCTTTCTTTTTGATCTCTGACTCCTCAGAAAAAATGTATTCCCTCTTTCGCAAGATTCGCTCTCTCTCTATCTCTCTCTTTACCACTTCCTCTCCCTCCCTTCCACTTCACTCCCACAGAGGAATCTTTTCCTTCCTTTCTCCTTTTCTCGGAAGAAAAAAAGGGGAAAAAGATGATATTACCCTCCTTAAAAGAGCTGGAGACGAGCCGCAAAACGGTCCTTGCATCTTTTCTCGACCGGGTTTGAAAAATGAATCGGCTCAAAACGCTGGCAAAATGGTATGAAAAGGAGGGAAAAGGGTTGAAGAGTAATTGTGGGAGAAAAGGACGATGGAGGCAGGGGAGATGAGAGAGGAAGAAGGGATAAATGAGTGAGTAGGAAGAGGATCAAGGAGAGGGGAAAGATGGAAGGGCATCGGATTGAGGACGGTGGTGTTAGAGAGGGGAAGAGGATGGAGGGGGAAGGATGGGAGGGGAGAGAGAGTGAGAGAGGAATGAGAGATAGGAGGAAAGAGAGAGAGAGAGAGAGGAAGGGGTGTTGACGGGGCGGAAAGGCGCGAGGAGCACCGAAAGGTTTTAATGAGGTTTCGGGGGAGTTGGCTTGGAGTGGATTTAGAAGCTCCGTAAGTCTGTTGGAAGGGGTAGAAGAGCGAGGTATGGAGAAATCCAGGCCCGTGAATGGAAGTAGCCAATGGGATTTAATTAGAATGGAGAAGGCGAAGACGGTAGTGAAAAGAGATGGAAATTGAAAATTTTCAAGAAATGTTGCTAAGGGGTTGAATTTTTTCCTATCTCTTTTTCATTCTCTCTCTCTCAAGGATCAGGACACGTTAAGGATGTTTTCAAGGCGTGCATGACGTCGCCATAAATATGATTTCGCGAGCGCGAGAATTGGCAGTAAGAAAGAGCTCGGTGCAAGTTGTAATGACCAACGAGGAATTGAATTTAAGCACCTTTACACGGTCTGGAATTTAATTTTGGGATAAAGAAATCTCTCTATAAACCTCTCTTTTACCGTCTTGAGGGAGATGCTTTTATTGTTCGAGGGTAAGCAAACAGACGATTTGTTTTCAAAAGCTAATGACTTAAAGTTGAACGAGTGAGTTATTTGAAGAATAAACGCCCAAGTTACCAGGCTAATTAATCGAACTGTCTGGATCCACTTCGACCGGCAAAGAATAATTATAGGGCAGAAGTTGGATTAACCGGTTAATTGCCATGCGCGCGCTCGCGCTCTTTTTTCAATCAACTCCAACGTACTTGCAGAGTTTACTGCCGAACAAAAACCCTTGATTCTCTCACAATGCGTGAGTTAATAAAAATTCCGAAATTAACTTTCCTCTCTTTATCTCGCTTAATAATTTTGTTTTAAAACTTTAATGACAGGTGGATTTTAATCTGATTGGTTCTGTCTGATGGTAAAATTAAGTGTAGCATCATTATAAGACGCATAATTTAGTGAAATTGGCGATGACGTTAATTTTAATTACGAATCACCGATCGTTAGTAAAACCGGTGCATTTAGACGAGACAAAATTGTGAATTATATATTTGTCAAAGTGACGAAATTTCAGAGAATTTGCATTATTTTTGCTGTGATATTATAATTTCTACGATTAACTTGTATTTTGTTTCAACTATGAAAACCATCAGAATTTTTCTGGTAAAAAAAAATCAATAATGTAGGAATTATATACGCAAACATATTCATAAATGTAAGCCTCACTCAAGAATTCTCCAAACACAAAATGAATAAGGCCCTCCATATTGCGTAAAATTTCTGCACCACCTATATGTTGATTAATCGATCATTGGGTCGCGTAATTAGTGTTCCAGCCAAACTAGACTATTTTATCTGTTATTATAGCGATTTATTTGTACCCTCTATTATTAGAAAAAGCACGCCATATCTAGCTACTAAAGGAACGTTCTTCAATTTAATGATCTGTGCACCAAAGATAGTTCAACATAGCTGCAATTAGAGCATCAAGATGCACGTACGAGTTGATGTAACAACTATTATTATACTAAGCGCTAAATTGATGATGATGTCATCATTTCATACCCTCTGATTTTCTACTGGTAAAATAATTTCTAGAATAGGTATTCTATCATACTTAAACAAATAAAAATTGTGAAAATATTAATTTATTTTTCTATAATTCTAGAAAAATTCTTGAGCTAGATATTCGAGATATTACAAGATTGAATAAAAATATTCTCAAAAGGAGAATTTTTCCTACCAGAATTACTTTCGAGCATGATAAGAATGATAGCTTTTATTCATCAAATCCAAATAACATATTTTCCAAATAAACTAATAACAATAAATATGTACTTATGAGTTAACATTTTCTACTCCATGAAAATCACGCCATCTTTACTTCTTAGAAAAACCTTTTTTCATAATGTCTTGATGACTAAGATTCTTTGTTTTATTTAATTTTCTGTTTTTAATTTTCGATAATTAATATTTTAGAATCGTATGGAACTGTGACAGAGTGCACAATATTTTCTAGTAAGCAATCCGATTAGTAATTATTAATATTTTGCCAATTCCGATGTTTTGATTATAGACGACGGTTCGTCCAAGAGTGTTGTTAGTGCGCATGCAGTGCGAAAGTGTTTAGGTTATATCTACGTTAACTCAATTATATATATATATATATATATATATATATATATATATATATATATATATATATATATAACAACTTACGGGAAAGGAAAGGTAAAATGAATATATGGATGTCAACAAGGTGTTGGGATGAGGAAACCCAGTGAGCACTCACCAATCAGACGACTTCAGGTTGGCGAGGCCCCGGGGATGTCGAAGCGACACACGTATCCCAACACCTTGTTGACATCCATATATATATATGTATTTATTTATTTGCGTATCTCGATCTTCCACTCGAGTTAAAGTTTTGGAGGCTCAACAGTTATAGACACATTAATATAATGAAATGAGGATGACGATCCACTTTTACTATATGAAAGCGAAGTAAGATTAAATTTGGGTTAGATGGAAGAAGAGAATGCTTAGTCTCAATCTCGCCCAAATAAAGACGGATATATATTTATTTATCTATCTATAAAATATGGATAAGTAAATAATAAGGTGAAACAACTAATCCTAGACAAAGGAGAGGAAAAAGAAACGAATGAGAGGAATTAAGAAAACATTCGGATGAGTAATGTGTTTCAGAGAGATAAGGGGCGCAGAAAATACCCGCGTGACGGTGTGATGCGGACGTATCAGTTCGAAAAAGGAAAGAATAGATAGAAGAAGTAAAAGTGAATTAACAGAGGAAACAGAGGAACAACCTGTGGTTTACGGAGACCCCTACATATGAAGAGTTCTAAATGATGAAAAAGGAGCAATTTCGTTTTATGTTTTTGCTCGTTGGGTTGCCTATTAGAAATTTCTATTAATCCTCTACATCGTCAAATCTGCCCATAATCCTTAATCCTTATTTTCCTTCTGGGATTCTTTAGACCCTAGATTGCCTTCAGTGTAAATTTTTATTAAGATTGCCTATCTTCGGATAATTTCTTCTTTCCTATTCCCATACTTCTATCCCCTGATAACTTTCTTCATGATTCCCTCCCAAATCAAAATCTATTCTAATTGCTCATTAGGTGTTCAAATAAAGAGGTCGTTCGTTTTTTAATAAAAAATGAACTATTAGTAAGCTTTCATTCCATTGAATCAGGGGTTCTCAGCCTTTTTCGCATTTACTGATCACCCACCAGAACAGAAGGTAGCCACGGTCCGCCACAGGTCATGTTTTCGTAGATTTATAGCCATTATGGACCGTGGATAAAATCTTTGGGATCCTTGTTCCTTGTGTGCAGTTATCTCCCGGTCAAAAACGAAAATACAACAAAGTAAACAGGACGACCATCATTTGCACTTGTCGTCAGCAGAATTTCTGCGGCAGGCATTCAATAAACAGTCATCCGCGAAAATTGCGCATGCGATGAAGACCATAGTAACGATTTATAGAGATGAGCTAACAATCGCCGTAACTAGCTGGGAGAGTAATAAATACCATAAAAAATGACAATTTTTTCATTTATCATATTTTAATCTCCAAACTTATTATTATTACCATTAACATTTTAAATGAGTAGCTACAAGCGGTTGATTAAACTGATTTTTATTTGTTGGACTCAAAGCACCCTACCTTGATATGGACCATAAGGTCTATATTGTAAGGCATCCAGAATAAAATTCTGTGCCATTAGAATACGGAATAAAATTGAAATAAAAGTAAAATTCTTTTTAAAATACACATATTGTAATTTTCTCTGAAATATCGTGCCATGTAAGATATCTACGCTCCGCCTTTTAGAACGCGTGCCAAAGGTTGCCGATCTCTGGTATAACCTGTCATTGAAAATACTTTTGTATCGTGAGAGTTAAAGAGACTTTTATAGATTAAACCTTTTTCTCCTTTCAGGATAATTGCGACGGCGATCTCCAACGTTAAGAATTGTAAAACTTCCATTTTCCATTTCATTCAGTTTGTAAAAAACCTCGCTGCTATCCCCTCGTTCCGTATTGCCCCTTAGCCCTCCCCCCTCATTATTTCCTTATAAAATGTTTTCCATCTGGAAAGTGCCACCTTGACCACTATTGGGAAGTTATGTGGTGATTCAGTGATTTTGTGCAAAATGTCTATTTTGAAAAGCCAGCCATTGTGAGGTGTGTTAAGTTTTGGTTTTGGTGAAGTGTGTGTGTGCGTGTGTTGAAGAGGAAATCGCCGAGGGATAACGAAGGCCTACGGACGATCGCCGCCGCAGAAAAATGTAGGGTTCCCTAATAATATACCTCTGCGTTTTCCTTTTAATTCCAGATTCAGTAGAGTAGGGCGAAAGTTGAGGGATAAAAGAGGTATTCTAATTACAGACAGATGCGGATAGTTGGGTCAGAGAAATTCAAGGATGTGTTGGCTTATCGTATCCATATCCACTTAAAGGAAAAGAAGCCGCCTATTTCGTCGACCAACGCATTATAAACGCACCCACCTTAAACTTATTCAAAATTACTCCCATGAAGGTTCTTAAACTTTTCACATTAGCAAGCCAATCTCCAGTGTATATCATAACAATGAATCGTATTTCTTTATTAGGAGTCTATATTTCCGAAACTAAACCTTATTGACCGCGAGCATAGTCTCTCCTTGACCACACATACACATCTGGCTTTTAACTTTTTACACAATGATGCGATATCACCTACAGCAGGTCTGCAAATCACATTCTGAGAATCTATTAATTAAACCCCCATAAAAAGCAATCGGTTTCAACGACTATAGTAATATTGCGAATTGTTAATAAATATTATGGACATTTAAAATATAGTCTCGTGTAACGCGATTAATGCGTATCGTTGCGTAAGGCGAAAACGCGCAACAGCGGTTTCCAAACTTTATGCATCTGCAACCTCTTCCTAAGGCAGCTAACCTTATCGCGACCCCTTTTACCATCAGCCAATATATATGAAATGTAGTATTACTTCTAAAATATTAGAAATAAAGATTTTATTTGCGCAAAAATTAATTTTAATCTACATAAAACAATATATAATAAAAATAACATAAACATTCCGCCTTCGCGATCCTCTGAAAACCTTTCGCGAACTCAGTATAGGAACTACAGCCATATAAAATAAGGTAAAAAGGTGGTTTATGTTCTGGGACATACCATCACACGTTTTCACCGATATACTTCTGTATATATCAGTTTTATAGGCATTTCAATTAGTATGCTGTTGCAATACACAAAATCACCGAAGCGCGGGGAATCTCGTGAAGTGGCTATGCGCACGAATTCGCGTTAACTGGAAACGCGTCGTGTATTTATAAAAAATGTTCCGAAGAAATTAATTAGCGTAAAAAATATCCTAGATCGGACTCAAATGATACCTATCTATATTTTATTATTATTAAGTATGCAACCTTCTATGAGAATTACCACTTTACCGAAGGATATTTGTTCTTATCATAACATGGTAAGCACTGATGGATTAAGCGACCTGTATCATTCCTTCGCTTGATAAATAAAAATACAATATCATATGCAAATGAATGGAAGAATAATTTAAGGTCAAAAATTTAGCTGACGAGATAATGAGGGAAATTAAATGAACAGAAATTACTGTGAACATATGAATTTCCTCTGTTTAATATATAGAAGCAAAAATTAACATAACATCCGTGTTTATTGCCAGAAAGAGAGTGAGCATTGGAATCAAAGATGAAGAGTTTCAAGAAGGGAGTAACGATAAAGGAGACAGAGATGAAAGGGTGGATGTTCTGACGAGGAAAGTAAAGAAGGAAAATGAAACTTTACACAATTCGTACGGATTTGAGGAAAGAGATGGATACTGTGGTATGGATGTACAGCAAAGGATTAAAGAATGAGACGGAGAGATTGAGTGCGACAGACGAAGTTACAGTTTGGCGACAGGAGGAGGAGATGTGGTGTTGTGGAGGAAGTGTCGGAAGGAGGAGAATGGACCTCTATTTTTCTCTTTCTCTTTTGTGAAATCGGAGACCGGGAGTTGCACGAAAGCGTAGGAAAGGAGAGTAAGCGCTAAAAGAGGAGGGGGAGGAGGATGAGACTAGGAGGGGAGAAGCTTGAGGGGCCATTTTCTCTCTCATTAGTGTCGAAAATGCGGGACGGGAACCTTTCGACCTGCGGTAATTTGCGACGCCGGGGAAAAGGGCCGGTTGGGAAGAGAGGAGAAGAGGGGTGAAGGAGGTCAGAGCAAAGGAATCCAATTCGGTACGAAACGTAGGCAAAAACCCGCGATGAGAGAGAGAAACGTGGGATCGGAATAAAGATGGGATGGTTCGCGATGAAACAAGTGAAGGGGGTGGCAGCGAGGTGAGTTCGAGCGTTCTGGCGGAGGGGAATAAGGGGGATGGAGGACGGGCCGCAAATTTCTCTCTTTTGGAATCGAGTTTGAGACTCAGCGCCGACGGATTTTTTAGCCTCGATCCTCGTGTCCGCGTCGTACGAAGACAATGGAGAAGCGCGCTCCGTCCTGCCTATGAGGGACGCTAAGCCGCTCGGCCTTTTCCATGCGTTGGCTAAAGTGTGGTTTGACGCGCTGTCTCCACCTCTCTATTTCTCTCTCTCTGTCTCCCTTTTATGCGAGTGATTGGGTGAAAATTTGATTTGATGACGCTCTGCCCTTTATCTTGGTCCTTTCGACTGGGGAATAGTCACTGTGCTGGCGACCCCATGATGTTAAGTTGAACAACGGCTGATTAATCCGGGCTTTAGTGGTGGTGCGGTCGCGCGACGTTAAGGTCCTTAAAGAGACCACGTATTATGAGCAGCCAATGAAACGGGAGAGATCGTGTGAGGGGATCTCGTGGTTGCTATGTGCCTTCAAGGCTCTATTCTATATACCTATCGTATATGATAGAAAGAGAACTCACATGGTTGACGATAATGCCTTGAAAGGAAGCAGAGCCGCTCCCTCTATCGATGTAGAAGAATGTTTCATTAAAAGTTCTTATAAATCTCATTCTCAGCAAAAGTTAACATCCCACAAAGAAACTATCGACTGTGATTTTTGCCTGAGTGACAGTCAGCCTGTGTGCCTCTTTGAGAAATAATCTTTTCTACTACACTATCCTTTGCAAGTTTGGTCGTTCAATTCTGCCGATTACATTTATCACATTTATGCGCGATAATAATAATTTTCTAGAAAGAAAAATTACGTTTCATACAAATTACTTATTGAGAATGAGATTAATAAGCAATTTTTACGTATTTAGTATTTTTTTACGACCTGCTTATTCCCTCTTGCCTACGCGCAATGTTATTTAAGAGGTAGTGCAATGAATAGCTGGTCAGTTTCAAAAGTTTAGGATGAAAGGTGAGTTCCTTATAAAAATATATAAATTCGTACTCACAAATTATCTATTGAATTTTAAAGACCTATTGATTAATATTGATACTACGGTCGCGTTTTAATTAGCATTATTACTGCGTTGGTTAACGCACTGAAAATTTCATATTATCTGGAGCAGTTTGTGGGATGCACATTTATCTTTGCACCCCCCTGGCTATGCCACTGCTTGTAACGTGTTAAATCACCACTACATTAAAAAATCTAAAACATTTAACAGTGGAAAGTATTCAATGAAAATACGTTTATAATTAACCCATTAAGGGCCAAGGATTGAAAAAATAATAATTTGGCAATTTTTTTTATTTATTGTGTTATTTCACATCATAATAGATAGATCATCATTCAGAATTACAATATTATCAATAGAAATGGATATTCAATAAGGTAAGTTTTCGCACCATTGGCTTAAAGGGCTATTCTGTTGGCACAAATATCATATATACAGATGCTAGGCACTTTCATGAAATGTATGAAAACAATATGGGTGTAAATGAACTCCACACGTTTGGCACATAAAAATGGCATGGTTATGGCTTAGTCGGCACCTTCTTCTTGCTTTGTTTTCATGTTTAATCACTATATGGCCAATATTATCAGTTCTTATTTCACGTGGTAAAGACATCAGTGGTGGCCGTGCTATTCTTGGACCTGATCTTTTGCTAATTTCTGAATGACATCCCTCCTGAATGATTTCACTCTCACATTTTATCAGAGCTACGACTAGGTATGATCGAAAATCAACTTGAGAAATATTCTCATCAGATTCGATCCGGTAGATCTTCCATGCGTTCACTATCGCACTATCAATTATGTTGGTGAAAGGGGGCCACGCCATTTTTTTCCTCGCACACGGATACAATAATTTGCAAGAGCAATATCATGCAAATCTACCCCTCCAATGTGCTTATTGTATTAAAAAATTATAAGTGGTTTAGAAATGGAAACTTTTTCTTTTCTTTCCGACTATATCTTTTTGTATTCGCCAATGGAAAAATCTCAATGTTATTGCTTACTACCGTGACTACAGAATTGTCGTTCCACCTCACAGCAATTATTTTTGACTGGCCATCATAAGCATAGTCAGATTTACCCCTTTCCTTTTTTCTGATAATTTTAACATCTTTTAAGGGGCTTTTTCCAATGCGGTTATCTCGAATTGTCCCAGTAGCAAAAATTCCTCTATGATTTAGAATTTGAAAAAGGGTATGAGAGGAGAAAAAGTGGTCAAAAACTACTCTGTGTTCTGAGGGAATCCTAACTAAATTGAGCAAATCAAGGACAACACCTGCACCCAAACCATATTTTATTTTTTCTTCCAAAAGGACTGAGCGCCATCATAAGGATTGAAATGATATAGATACCCATTTGATGAGCATAACCACCATAACTTATAACCAAATCGGGCAGGCTTTCCCTTTATAAACATTTTGGTTGAGTGCCGATCATAGTAAGGCACCATCTGCTCATCGATTGATAGGTTGTGAGAAAATATTCCGAATTGCAAATAATTCTCATGTAGCATTTCAAAAATTGGGCGCAATTTGGAAAATCGATCATCCTTGTCCAACTTAGCATTATCAGACAAATGAATGTTTTGCTTAAAGCTACGGAATCTATTGCGGCTCATGCAGTTTCTCACTAAAGGTAAACCTTTGTCCTCATCAATAGGCCAATACATATCACACTGTGGCCGCGTAGGGTATCCTGATAAAATTAAAATTCCCAAAATATTTTTAAAATCCCTATCTGAAAACTCAAAACCATGCCTATTGAGTTCTGCGGCATATTTTTTCGTAAACTGTACAATTTGAATCATAACTTTGTCACTGAATAAAAGCATGAATACTTCCATTGGTGACTTACCCCCTAAGTCTCTTTTCATCTTCTTCTTTGCTGTTTGGCACGTTGATAAACCTTGTCACTCTTTGCCTTTCGTGATTCTGTTTGTCTTCTTCCTCAATTCCCTTATCAATGTCAATAAACACTTTTGATCCTTTGTGCACTTCGAAAGTCCTGCTACATATTTCTGAATACTCTCCTCGCACATAATATTGTCATCCACGTCTTCTTCATCTGTTAACTCGTCAACGGACGGTGGGATGTAGACTGCGTCAATTTATTCGTCACCAAAGCTGTCCGATTCCTCCAGAGCTGCCAATACTTCATGAATAGTCTTCATTGAACTATTTTTTTCGCTCATCTGGTTATAAGATAATATTATATATATATATATATATATATATATATATATATATATATATATATATATATATATAATGTTAAAATACGCAAAAGATACATAATTTTTGTAATAAAAAATAAATGATAAAAGTTTCTCACCTCTAATATAATGAATACAAACTAATATTCCGATCTAAAAGCAATCCACCCCTTTCTTCGAAGACAGAATCCTCACTGCTGTCAATCAATTCCTTCGGAGATACTGCTGTGGTAATGTTTCCTCCTGTTTTACTCAAAAGCCTATGAATGATGTTGTTGCTCTGGCTTATATACTAACTGAATCCCATTTATGACCAGGGGGTCGTTTTCATCCCATCGATATTTACAATGTTCTTGGCGTCACCTGAGTCATGCCGATGCTGAATAGGCTATGAATCACTGGTATGAGCCGTTGCTACAATTTGCTCGACTCTCACTTCAATAGGTGTCAATATATCTTAACGCGCTCACTAAGTAAACACAAAATTCAAAACGTAACAATGTGACTGAATGTAAAATAAAATGTTATGAACTTGCTTTAGCAACCAGCTAACAGCATTTATTCCATATCCTGGTCTCACACGAAACTTAACACTTCCGGCCAATGGTGCGTAAACGCACCATTAGGTTTAACGTTCAAATAAGTCTCCAACAATAGAAATTTTGAAGCGCCTGTATATCTAGTATAAATAAATCATTCTTCTTCTTTTTCATTAAATCATAAAATTACAACATATAAGCAAAGTGTGTATGTAAATGTGCTTTATGTGTAATGTGTCACATTACCTCAAATTTTCCCGAATTTAACGCAATTTTTAAAATTATAAATGTATTAAAAGTACGCTGTAATAATATGAATAGTTAGTAACAGAGTTAAATATTATCCATGATGGTTAATTTTTATTATAAAAACAGAATGGTAATTTTAAAAATTGATTTTGTATAATGGTGCGTTGACCGAAAATGGGTTAAGGGAAAGGAAGTGAATTTCGTCCCCTCTCCTATATCGTCCCCACACCTTGCGCCTCTGCTGTGTGCAGCACTTTTCTGGTAAAGCATATAACTTATTCCAAGTGGACAGATAAATTATCTGTGAGCATTGGAGTACGTTGCTGTTGCGCTGTGAAGAGCTATTTAAGTTTTTAAAAATTGTGTTAATTCAAAAACTTTAAAGATGATACACTAGTGTCCACATTATAAGTGAAATATATGTAATAGTTTCTAGTGTTTGTTGTTCTAGAAAAAGTTATATTTAAGGGGTATTTTTGACCCCAATGTCCAATTTTAAGTACCCATAAGAAAAGCATTGAAAACTGTGCACGGCCATATAGAATTGCTTTTATAAATTATTTAAAATTAAGATACATAGTCAAAACATTCACCATACGATGAAAAAAAGAATTGTTTGTTTTTATTGAAGGCAAAATTCAAATCCATGCTGAATTAGCGTAAAAATTTGATTTTAATTATAAAATTATGAAACTTTTTTTCGTCTTCGACAATGGAAAACATTAACTACATGACAATGACTCCAATACCTTTCAAAGGGAATTGATTTTTTATACTTTAAGAGCATTGATTTAATACTTAGACTGCATTATAATCCATTTGATTTCAGCCAACGAAGTATACATATGATGACGTGATAATTTTAAATTAATTTTTTTATCCAGATAAGTACTAAAAGGCACGGATGATGAAACCATAATCCTAACACACAAAATATCCTAATTTTTATATAAATTTTAGTGTAACATATAAGCTACTAGCTGAAACGCCCGGCTTCGCTCGGGAAAGAGTTTTCTTTTACGTAGCAAACGATTTTTATTGCGTATTATATTATGATGTTTTACCATAAATATAATTACACATTACGTCTTACTTAATCCTAAATAGGTAACGGTATATTTTTGTAAAACTATAGGTAATGCCGGGTAAAATTTACCCGGCAGTGAAAAAATTTAAACGAAAATGTTCTGATTATAATAATTTACAAAATTTAGTCTACATAAAGGAGAATCATTGCCTAACATAACTCTCTCCATAATATATAAAATTTACGAATATTTTTGGAGTACTATATACTCAAATAAAATTGCTGAAAAATTTTATATGAAAATACCACACAAACTCAAGGGCCTACATCTAAAAATTTATAAGTGGTATAAATATATGAATGTGCTCATTAAATAGCTAATACATAGTCCTTTATGCGGGTAAGACGACAGACGGGTAGTTTATTTGGTATATGTTAGTCAGAACAGAAAACACACATATATTTTAGTGTCAAAAATCGGAATTTTCAGGTATATATAATCCAGAAAATCTGATCTAATTGTTTTCATGATAAAGAATATATATGTATATATTTAATTATTTATTTGTTGGTGTCTGGTGCTGCAGTGAATGATCCATGCATTGATTGTTGTGGTATTGACGATTCCATAAAAAACGCACAATGGTCACCGTCTCGTCTTCCGGCTGCGTGAATACAGGTAACACATCTGGTCGAAGTTGTCAATACCGCCTTTGGTCATATTATAGTAAATGATGATTTCAGGCTTGCTATTATCTGAAGGGTAAGGCTGATAGTACATGGTGTAGGGCAGAAGGACGAGCTTGTTGCCAGTTTTTGGCTTAAAGGACACCATAGTCATGCTTCCATCATAAGATAATGCACTTTAAAGGGGTTTGCGACCTGTTTTGTCTGTCATAACAGATGTAATATGTGACTTATTGGCAGACACGCATTATTGGCAGACACACATGGAGCCAGCAAGTTCGAGGTCCAAGGCCAAAGGTACGGACGTATACCAATTATCAGTAGTAGTGTTGCAGTTACTGTGGTGATATTTTCAGATCAGCTCCTTTGTATAACAGTGGCCATGCTGGAATCACTTGATCTACGGTTATATGGACCAAGTGGTCACCATTATTGGAATCACTACTACTCTCTATCTTTGAGTTGTGGAACATACTCCACACTTTCACCAGTGTCGTACATATTCTCAGGTTCCTAATCATCTACAGATTAATCTTCAGTAGATGACTCATAGATGTCTAGTTGTAAGGTGATATCCTCTGAGGATAATCCCTTTTTGCTAGAAATTTTCAATATCTATAAATCTATCACAATGCCTAAAATATCTTAATACTTGAAATAACATAAAAATATTATCACTTCTCCATTATACTTTGCAAACGCCTACACGAAAATTCTTTGGGTTTTAGCCAACTGAACAGCATAAAAATCGCAGTATATCCACTTCATAACACTTCAGTGTTATAACAATTAAGTGATATACTATTTCATTACGAAAAACTCCACTATTTAGTCTCATAATAATTTTTCACTCATGTCGCCGTTTACAAAAAAAATCACCCAAACGGTAACGCCGGGTAAAATTCACCCGAATACCCATATGTGACAAACAATAATGCGGAGTAGCACGTGACGCATCGACCCTCAGGCGAGTCTGGTCAAACATTGAAGCTACCCGAAGCGAGAAAGCTCTGCTTAGACGGGAACCATACATAACCTACAATGTTGTCACATGTCCGGGTAAATTTTTCCCGGCGTTACGTATCCCTGTTTAATATTCACATGGATAGATGAACCGAAGCCTTTAAAGCAGCAATACAATTATATGAATGATGTGAATACTATTAGCAAAAGCGTAAATAATAAACAACATCTTGGTTACCAAACAAATGTAAGTAGATGTATTGATTTATGTTGCGATAAACCTTTCAATGTTAATGGTAAAGGATAACAATCATTTGATTCACTTTAAAAATATTCATAGAATATATTTAGGCATGAATCCTTTTGTACCCTTTATCTTGGCGCACCAAGTCGTGGATTTTCCTTGAATTAATCTTTACGTATCTACCTTGGATGAGGAAAACAATAAAGAAATTTAGCTTTGTGGCCGCCTTGATAATGTTAATAAATTTTGCGCTTAAAGGACAATTTTGAGTGATTTAGCATGTGATACAACAAAAAATGAAAATATAAAAAATATTCAATCTTTCGTGAGTAAAATAAGTAATTTTTCGTGATTGCAAGTTAATATTTAGATATATTTATATCCATATAATTGAAGAGCTGCATGACATTTTGGGATTTCTCCACATCATTTCCCATGCATTCTTATGGAAATAGTATTTTTTTTTTACCACATGGGGTATAAGAGACCCCACGGTCGGCCAACCTACACCAAGTTCTTCCTTTGGTCCATAGGATGGCCCATGAAACTTTTGAATTCGATAGCTTCAACGGTGTAAAAACGTATAAAGAACATACATACATACGTACGTACGTGGTTCCATGATGTTTCACCCAACGCACTTCACCCACGGTACGTTTCACCCACTGACACTTCACCCACGAGCAGTTTCATCCAGAGACCTTCATCCATGCCTTTTCACCCATAGTTTCTAAAACCTTTTTTCGAAACATTTTCCCATATAATGCATTGTTTAAGAGATATTGTATATTTTTATCTGCCGCCACCATGCCACCTACGGACGACTGACAACTGACACTTAATTACGTCTTAGTAATGCTCCTTTATAGTTTCATAATTGTTGGAGCTTCGTGACTATATCCAACACCAGAAGGCTATGATTTGAGTTTATTTCTGTTCTTTTTAAAGTCTTTAAATTTTTCTCTCAGTTCATTAAAATATTTATTATCATGTAACCCAGGGGTCGGCAGCCTTTAACATCATATGAGCTACTTGAAAAAAATTGAGATCTCAAGATGACGTTTTTTTACAATACAATTATTATTTCAGTATTTTCATGTGATACATTACAAAGTGATGAGCTAAAATCATATCTTATTGTTTTTGTCGGCGTGAACATTCTAAACTTTTTGTTCACAATAATAGACGTATTTTTTTAATTTCTCGATTTTTGTTAAGTACTGCGCGATCGATCACGATATACTTCGAGATCGACCGGTTGCCGGCCCCTGATTGTAACCTATTTGGCATTTTTAGAAATAATACATGTATGGAGAAAGTCATGTGGTGGCTACAATTGATTTTGTCTTTGCAATATATTAACAAACCGAAATATACACCAAATTGCTTTATAATTCATTTCTCAAATTACTAATTTTTTTAAGATTTAGTTTTTTATAAATGGGTATTCGGATACTTTACCTTACTTTATTAATCACTTTTTTGTTGACCACACATAAATTTAAAAAATTCAGCTAATTCACTCATGGGTCTTTCTTTAAGAAATGAAGCTTGTTATTTTGATTCAATCAGGATAAATGCTGATTAAATATTATGAATGCTAATCCTAAATAATATCACAAATATTTTTTAGCAATAACTGACAGTGATTGTCTAAGCGGCATAAAATGTCATCAAAAAACATTAAATTATTTGATAAATTTTCCGTTGATCATTATTTGGGTAATTGGATCAAAATTTAAATGTTAAATATTCAATGCAATATTTTGGATGCAATGTTAAGATTAAAGGCTTTATGGGGAAATAATAGCTTATTGTGGAAATAAAGATTACGTGGAATTTCTATAGATTCTGCAATTAATATGATAACGGCAAAGATAACTGATAACATGAAATTCTAACTCCAAACCGTACGAGTGAAGACTTACAGAGAAGACTAGTAACTCGTACGATTCGGAGCTGGAATTTTAAGTTATTATTTATCTTTTTAGTCGTCTCCTATTCATTTATTAAGTTAAAATGCACAAAATCGGCAACTCTCATACAGTTCAAGCCATTACAAATGAGGGAATTTTAGACTCAAAATAACTATTATACACTAAAATATTGTCATTAACAATGACTAAATTAAGCAAATATCAACACTGGCAAGATCAAAACTTTTATAATTAATGAAAACTGAAGATGACATTGTATGATAGATATTTTACCCTCAGTCAACTATCTCTCATCATGGTCGCCGTTGCATGGAAGAAACATAAAGAAAACATGTCCTTCTATAGCAAAGTTGTGCTAGTTCAGCGGGTATATAAGCAAAGGTGAGGTAATGATTATTTTCAGCGTCATTAAGAGAAATGACAAATAATATTTCGAGGGAATACAACGTTATACGGGTAAAAATACTATTGGAATACTCCGTAGGCGGAGAGTGCAAGCAGCTGAATTATCACCGCAAAGAGAGAAGAGAGAGAGAGAGAGAGAGAGAGAGAGAGAGAGAGAGAGAGAGAGAGAGAGAGAGAGAGAGAGAGAGAGAGAGAGAGAGAGAGAGAGAGAAAGAGGGGGAGACTCGTTCAGCGGAAAACGAAGAAACAGAGCCGGAGGGTGTGGAGCCGTGGGAGGACAGGGGGAGGGAGAGGAATGGGGAGGGAGAGAAGAGACGGGAAAGAAGGGGAGGGAGAGAGGGGAAAGTGGGGGAGGGAGAGAGGGCGAGGGAGTAGGAATGGAGATCGTTGAAGAAGGGGTTGAGGAAAGAACGTTATGAGTGAGTAGTGGAGGGGGAGAGAAAGACAGGGCACTCGAAAACTGAATTCTTTTCTTTTCAATGTTTTCTTTGCGGCCTTTTATATTTTTATAACTGGGGTAAACATGGAGAAAGGCCGTGTGTTCTCGCTGTCGAGCGTGGCGGAGGGATACAATGGAAAGGCAGTCCGGCAAGAGAGAAAGAGGAAAAAAGAGAAGTTTAACCGAAAATAAATTAATTCGCAAATAATACGGCTCTGATACCCTTGTGGAATAGGAAACCGCGATATGTTTTTTTAATACGAGAAGATCTCCCGTGCAATCCCCTTTTCTTCTTTTCACCATACCTTGTTCGTCCTTACTTTCACCGAACCTCGCTGTTTCGTAAGAACAAACCTACCGGCGATATGTTTTTGATAGAAAAAACAGCCTTTCCAAGGGATTATTTTTTTCGAGGTCGTCCAAAAGGGAAAGAGAAATTTGTAAATAACCTTTGGTAAATATTTACTTTCGTTTGTTTTTTCACAAAGAACATAGGGGAAAAATTATAATAAGACGAAGGAATGGGATTTACTTGTATATTAAGATAATTGTCTGAATAACTCCTATTGTTGTTTGAATAAACAAGAGGTTAAGTATTCTTTTTTCTTGAAAATTTGAAATAGGAACATGATTCGACTTGAAGAAAGTTGAAGAAAATTTGAGTGTGTGTTCCGAAAAGCGATCTTTGGGGGTTACAATACGAACACTGCTTTTCAATTCATCGAGATGGTAGCCCCTGCGAAGTTTTTTCTCCAAATTCATGCAGTATCGTCCAAAGAAAAATAACCAATTTTATTACTTATCTGTCTGCGTTAACAATTTTAATGTTTAAGCAGCATACGTTAATGATACTATCCTCGGGTAAGAAACGAAGGAAGATAGATGGCATACCTTATTAAAATAAAACTTTCAAAAATGAGATCGCGGAAAAAATTGCGGCTTAAAAATTAGCCGGAGAGAGTAACTAATTAAGCCAGAAAACGGCTGAATAATTTCAATTCGTAATTCACCCACAAAAAAACCTGTTTCAAGCGGCATTTTACATATTTTAGATTCTAATATGAATGCTAAAATTATCGTTAGGAAAACGGCCGCTGTATATGTAATATTTTGTGAAACGCACAGATGCGTTGCGAGAACATTTATTTCAGAAACTTCCTAGATACATATTTATGAATAATATTAGAGCTATTTATAGGCGTTGATATGGCTTCACACATTAAATTTCAAACCGTAGGCTATGATTCTATTATTCTATTTTGCAAAATGTGTACAGAAATTCTGCTAGAGCCAGAATAAAACAAACTCCTGTGAAAATTCTTCCCTCAACGACTATTTTTTCGATGAAAATAAGCCTTGCTTTAAAAGCCTTCTAAACTTTACCGTCGAGTACCAGCAAAACAAATAGACCAAGACGTTTTGAAGCTGAGGATCAGAGTTTAAAGAAGTTCCATCGTCAACATCCACATCCATGGTAGATATTCACGGAGGGCGAGTAAGTAGGATTATATCTCGTTCCCGCGCAAAGCACGGCGCCGTGCGTCCTTTCTCTTTCGCCGCTCTAAATAAAATTTTCATTTAGCTTTTGAAATATTTTCAACAGGTGCAATCGCTTTCTTCTTTCTCTTCGGGAGAACGTGGTTTTAAAACCGCTCCGGGGATATTACGTGGAGCGGGCAGCGAGCAGATGTTTTGTTAACGTGTCCTGAAGGGTTCGACCGAACATAACCACTTCTCTACACATTATAGGGGTATAATGGACTTCCTCTCTCCCTTCACTTTCCCACCCCTTGACCATCTTAATTGAATTAGCCGCTCGTTTACCCCCTTATCTCGGTCGAATAAAGGGATCTCGAACGGCCTCTAACCTTCCACTCTTACACTTTTCTGCCCAAGCATACGGAAACCTCTCTCTATTTCTCTCTTAATCTCCGATACCTTTGTTTGTATCGACTACACCGGTTTTGTCGTTGCCTCGTCTGCCGGAATGGACGTCATATACCCCTTCCCTTTAATATATTTAGGCGGTTTTATCGATTTTGGTGTTCTATTCATGAGATCGGGGTCGGGTCAGATATGTTTACCTCTTTGATTTTCCGCCATTCTGCGAAATATTTATCTACGAGTGAACCACGTGCAAGACGAAAGGTGATCCATGGCGATTGAATTCTTTATTCTTATCTGCCCCGTCCTTTGGGAAGTGATAATCACCGCATAATTTTCATTTGTACAATAAAAACCAGTTATACCGATTCAAAATAGCCAATTTCGTTCAATGTTTATAGCAACCAGGTGTTATTATAAGAAATTTATTCAAGACTTCTACCAGGATCGAGAGTTTATATTATATCAAGAAATCATCCACAGATTTTCGACCGTTTTCGATCGTTTTCGACCTTTTATATGAATTTTTGACCAGCAGAGAATTGCATGACCCGGGACTGGAGCCTCTGCCGCTAGTCAGCTTTGGTTGATATTTATGACGTTTATGAATCTACCGAAAGGAGAATTGGCCCTATGGATTTCATATTTTATGACCCTTGACCTGACCCAAAGGTTCCTTTGTCTTACCCTATAGAATGGCATATCGTTCTTGACCTAACAGTTTTCTTTTATATGGCCTGCCATTAAAATCAATTGATATAGGCTCAAAACGGCTGCTTTGGAAAAATAACTGTTATTGAATTTTTGCCTTTTACTTTTTACTTTCTCCATACGTAGTATAGGGGAAAGTAATATTTTCATGAAAGAATCGATTTAGAGATTTTAACGGAAATACACGTTTTGGGGTCCCCTGAACGCGTTTTGACCATTTTCTCGATGACGTCTGCATGTGTGGTTATATGACAGTTTTATTGTGGGTGCTCTAACTCAAAAACTATTTATCAGGTCAACGCCAAATTTTATATTTAACATTTTTATGCAAGTTACAAGAATTGATTAGTTTATGGTAAAAATCGGTAAACCGAAAGTGGGTGTTTACTCTTGTCACATCCGTTATGTTGTAATATTCACTTTAATATTTGATATATTTAAAAACATACTGTAATAAATGTTGTAGGAAATTTACTTTTCGGCAACCTTAGTTTGAAACATTTTCACATATATATTGTTTAAGATATCTTAAAAACTAAATTATTTAGCTGCCACCACCAGGCCACCTACCAACGACTATTGTTAACAATTGACGCTTAGTTACGTCTTCGTAACGCTCCTTTATAGTTTCTTAATTGTCGGAGCTTCGTGGCTATATCCAATATCAGAAGGCTATGGTTTGAGTTTATTTCTGTTCTTTTTAAAGTCTAAATTTTTCTCTCAGTTCATTAAAATATTTATTATCATGTAACCTATTTGGAATTTTTATAAATAATACAGTAATGGAGAAAGTCATGTGGTGGCCACATCAGATTTTTTAAATAAATGTTTATTTAGGCAATACTTCTTAGCCTTTATTTTTATGCAAATGTTATTAATACTGTAGCTCCTGTCTTTGTAAAATGCTAATTAACAATAAATCTGTGGTATGCTCATCAACTAAAAATTATGTGCGGGGAACAAAATTAATCCCTCATAGATAACCTATCGTGGTTACTGCTGATATGACTTGGACAACGGCATTTATTTTGAGGCTTTCATTAACTACGTTCAGTCGGCGCTCTGATAGTCGGTGACCTCTCCACGCCAAGTTTACGAAGAACCTAGTCTAAGAAGCCAATTCAACATATTTTTCTCTTTGTGCTTTTAAAAATGCAGTTCGAATAGTACGAGTACTGGCAAGGGCGTGCGCTCTCGGCGTTTTCAGCAAATCATTCTCGCGTTCGCTGCTTGTGGTTTCGAAATCCTTTGAGGTTATTGAGTGAATGAAGTCGTGGTCAACCTTATCTGTGAAGTGAAATGGTGTTGAAACGGTTATTGGAGAGCTATGTTTTAGATAGCAGAAATATATCAATAGGACAATCGTTAAATTATTAAAATGCGGTATTAATGATCGTAAAGTTTTAAGCTCTATTACGTGATGTTTATAAGTAAAAAGGTTATGCTCGATTTGGCTATTTCTCACACTTATATCATTTTCACATTTTGTTTCTATATGTATAAATTCTAAATATCAACTTCCATTGAAAAAATACCGTAGCAAAACGAATAATATTTGCGTGCGAATGGACAGGCAGGGGACCAAACGAAAATAGGCGAATTTTCTATTAGGTTCTTATTTAAAATTACACGGATATAAATTTGGATATATCTGTTTAAGGGTAGACTCGAAAGGAATGTGTGCGCTAATTTGCAACATTCCGCCCAATATATCAGGACGTGGCAAACCCAACACCGTTATTAGGGTCGATGGCATTGGCTGTACGAGGAAAGGATTGTAAATAAAATTCCCTCGCGAGTGGAATTAAAATAACTGGTCAGTTTTGATGATAGAATTCCATGCCAATATTAGAATTTGCGTTAGATTTGCAGGTAACAATGAACGGAATAATAAAAAGCCAGGCCTGCCAACCATAACTACTGTAACAAAACATAAAAAGTGTTATAATCAATAAGGGGCAACATCATGGCTGAATTTTAGAACATAATATCGCTAATAAAAAGTTTCACTCAAATAAATACTGAAAAACAACATGGGAACGGATAATAAGTCAAATGAATCACAGGATATTATACCATTAGAATGGGTCTCTAAAAGTACCGTCTAAATTATCGTTAGATAATAAATGTAATGTAGATTATAAATGTTAAATGTAAATTTAACAAAAGAAAAATTAATTGAAATTATTTTGTTAACTTTCATTATATCCGCTATTAGCGCTACTCAAACCTGTTTACCATCATCAAGAAATATTGTTTTCTGAACATTGCCATCGAAACGAATGAATAACCTTGAACATATGTGCGATTTTCTCTAAGAATTAGAGGAAAGAACAAATATACAGAAATTGAAAACACCATCTACTGACTGCATCGTGTTTACTTTGAAGCGCACTTCCTATTCTGCGAAAGGCTACGAACATGTCCCAATAAAACTGAGCAATGCAATGGAAAACTTCTCACGAGGTCACACGTTCTCTTTTGAGCCTTCGGGGGATTTAGCAAAGGAGGGGTAGTTCCAATAGGAGAGAAAAAACCCTCACTTTTTTCATAAAATGAAATTGGCAGTATGGAAGGATACACTGAAACTTAACCGACGTCCACCTCGGGTCCTATTGAAAAATGAAAAATAAATTGATCATTATGAATCAGATCTAAAGTCCTTAAAAATAACAAAATATTAACACATAAAGAAAAATCACGGAAATAATAGTTTCATTTCAATTGTTATTCTTAGTAATTTATTGAAATATGAAATTAAACGATGCGATATTCTACTCTGTTTTAGAGAAATAAAAGCAGAAAATCTTTGGTGTAAGACATATAAATAACAAAATTATGCTACCAAATGCAATAACTTCGGAGCAACAGAAACCACAACTGAAATGACTTAATCACTGTTAATAATTTATAGGCTTTTTTGTTGTCATTATTTATTTGATATAGTTTCTAAATAAATGGAAGAGACAATACACCAACGACCATAAAACTAAGGCTGTAGTGAAGGCTTAAGAGGCTACCGGACAGAGGGTTTTCCACCCGAATATTCGTCGACTGATTTCTCGGAATTTGTTCAACATAAAGAGCGGAAATTTCGCATTTAGAATTCTTAAACTAATATAAATTCGGCACGTTTCTTACATTTTAAAAATTTGGTAATTTATTTATCGAAGGCTTCTATATTGTTAAATATCTTTTAAGGAAAAATAAAAATTTAAAAATCTCTCACACGCCGGAAGGTTCATATTTTTCTTTTAAATTATGTATAAAATGTAAATGTAGTTTAATTTTCAACAAAGAAATCAGTAGAAGTTGTAAATAATGTCATTTTTGCTTCTAATAGTTCACGGATCTGAAGACAGATCGCGCCACCATAGTTCTGACGTCACTCTCACGGCCCGCCCGCTTTGGTTCAAGTCCCTACTAGGAGACGGGGAGGACTTTTAACTTGACCGTCTAGAGAAGAGAGGGGAATCATCTGTTCTCCAGATGGCCCTATTTGATCTCGTTTTGTCTTAGTTACGTATTTCGCTTTTTTACTTTCTCATATCCGTAGTATATTGAGACAGTATTGTAATCGTGCTCTAAGTTGTATTTATCTTCTTCACAATCATTATAGATAGTCAAGATCGCAAGCACGGGCTAAGGATTTCCGATAAAAGAAGAAAAAACCGTGGTGGTGAGCGACTACAATTCTAGCGCAAATGTCAGCGTGCGTCAAGAATTGAGTCCGCTTCGGAACCCTTAACACCGTGCGTATCACCTCTTGAGAACACAGAAACGGAAACGACTCAAGAAAAAAACCAAACGATTCCCCCCTCACCGACATCGGGTGGATCGTACACATTAGATAGTTCATCCAAACAAGGTGCCTCAACAGTATTCAATCTCACAGGACGAAGGATCGTGGACCTACAATATTTTTTGCAACAATTGCAGGCAATGGAAAACCATGGACCATTTGGCTGCAGATTGGTGGACATGGTAGTAACGGGTAAAAAAAATTGAAGGTCCTCGAAGTTGTCTCACCTTTGAATGTGAGATGTGCCAATTCAAAGGACTAATATTGACCGATGAAAAGAAAGAACCGTCGAAGCTCGGCATAAATACAACATCGGTGTCCGGGTTTCTGAGCACTGGCGGTGGTCATGCTCAACTGGAGGAAGTTTTCGGAGCGATGAATATTCCTCCAATGTCATCCAAAATTTACATTCGATACGAGCACAAATTGGCGAACATTTTACTGTCCACTGCTGTAGGTGAAATGGGAAACGCGGCGAAAGAAGAGGCACGACTTGCTATAGAAATGGGAGATATCGATGACGACGGAGTCCCTCTCATTCCTGTAGTTGCTGAAGGCAGCTGGGAAAAAAGATCGTACAGAACAAAATACAACTCATTTTCTGGTCTTGTATGTAGAATTTATCTTGTTACACTTAGTTTTTTATTCTAGCTGTTCTGTTTTTTGGCTAATAAACACGGGAGTGGTCGCGCGAGGTGCTGTAGACACCCCAGCCCAATGTTTTATGACAGGGTTCCTTTACTGTTAGGTTTTATGACTCCTATCCTTCAGTAGCTGGAGTGGCTTGTCCCTTGAACCATTTGCGCCTAATAAAACAACTATCCTATGGTTATTCTTTGAGTTCGGACGTTTTTCTTACAATTAGACGGCGCGACAGACCGTTGTGCGAAAATCTCCGTGTTTTTTGTTTTACGAATAATTTATATATTTTGTGAAATTATTGTTATTATTTACATCGTTATTGTTGTTGTTTATGATCTGGGATCTCTATTGAACAATTACTTTACTGATTACAAAATATAAAATTCCATAAAAATAAGAACAAACGTATTTTCTAGAATTTTCATTTTCTCCCAATTTTGTTAAATAAATTTCAATTAATCGAAAATACATGAAATGAAAAATTAAATAAAAATCAACGATTAATAATTTTTTAAACAAAAATATCCGTAGGGTGTCAGAAACACCTCTGGTCTACATAGAATATTTCCGTTCTATCTTTCGAAATAAATCAATCAATAGCAGAATCCGCGTTCAGAAACGAGAAAATTGATCTGCTACGATAGTTCAGTGGTAGAATATCCGCCCAGCAAGTGGAAGACCAGGGTTCGATTCCCAGTCATAGCAGACCTTTTAATTAATAATATCCCTTAAAATATACGTAATATTTCTCCCAAGTAAAACGTTTGTCATCCCATGCTAATGGCCGCATGATTTGAAAATCGTAGGAAGATTATGACTAATTTTCACGTTACCACAAACTATGAAACCATTGCTATAGATACCACAAAAATTCGTATTTTTACCTATGAAGAGCATTAAAATATTCAAAAGTGTGTCATTTGAGTTTTAGAATTGCTTGTTTTTTCCCAAATGTTTAATATATTAGTCACAAGCAAATTAATTGAAGTAATTTCGTTGGCTATGTTACATAAGAACGTTAAAAATTTAACGATATTCACATTTCACGATTCATTTGACGTATGCATTTCTTTCTTCCCCAGGCAGCCATTGTTGGGTATCGAACAAAAAAAGTTCTGTTCATCGGTATCCGCAATAAATATTGCACTGTGTGCGCAAGATACGCAAATAAGGGAGAGGACTCAAAGCCTCATCCCTGTTTCAAAAACTGGGACAGTACTAAAAGCTCTAGTAGTATGGAGGCTTCCTTTATTGTTGAAGGTTTTAGGAAGAGCGAGGAAATGTATGGAGTGCGTTGCAATAAATTAATTGCTGGTGGAGACAGCAGTGTCTATTCGGGGATTTTGAAAGCACGCCCATATAAAAATACCCCGATAGAAAAAATCGAATGTAAGAATCACTTGTTGAGGAATTTGTGCAAGAAATTGCGTGATCTTGCTTCGAGCAGCACGAATGGGCCTATTGAATTACGAAGGAAAATTGGAGGGAGTATTTTAAGGATCAGAGGAGCCGTTAATAAAGCTAACCTATTTAGAAAAAAGAAAACGGTCCTCTTTCCGACCGAATATCAGTCCTCCGTAAAGATTTAATTAATGTCCCACGGCATATTTTTGGTGATCACGCAGAATGTGACCAATATTTTTGCGTTGGCTTCAAGGAAGGGGAGGATAATCTCGTGCCTAAATTGTTAAGCGTAGGATAATTTCAGAAAGCAGAAGAAGTTATATCTGTAACCCTTGCCAGGCACAGTAGGAGTCTGATACAAAACCTTAACAGCAGCTGTGCAGAACATTTTAATTCCATAGTGGCTAAATTAGTTGGGGGAAAAATGGTAAATTATTGTTTGAAAGGATCATATCAGGCTAAAGCAATGACAGCCGTTATATCCTATAACACAAAGCTCCTCCACACAACAATTCACAAGCGCTTTTGTTCCTCAAGCCCTGGGAAGTTCACCAAGGTAATGGAAGCTCGGCGACAAAAAAGACTGGCGAAAAACCAAGAAAGGAGAGATTAGGTAAGGTGCAAGGCAAGAGAGATGCTCCCTCATCTTCTTGATCGGAGTAAGCAAGATGAAGATTATGGAGAATTCTCTTCAAAGGCAGATATTAGCGACTCAGACTATGCTCAGGAAGCGGCCGAATATTTGATGAAACTGGAATTGTCTCCTGAACAATGAAAGCTTCTGGAGAGAGCCACGCAAGACCAGGATTTGGACAGAAGAAAAGAGGAAGAGATTGACAGCGTCCAACTTCGGGCAAGTTTGCCACCTCCGACCTTCAACGAGCTCTTCCAAGCTTATCGATCGTATTTTATACAAAAAGTTCACAAATATGGCGATAGAATATGGCTTTAAATTCGAGGCAACAGCACTATGCCGACCAAGTCGTCAGATAGAATTTCACATTTCCAGGTGCGGCTTTTTTGTTGATCCTGATCTTCCATTCTTGGGAGCTACACCAGATGGGATAATTGGGAATGATGGAATAGTCGAAATTAAATGCCGTATTCTGCAAGAGATATGAGCCCGGATGAGGCAGTAGAAGCAAGGAAGGTAACGGTTTGGTCAGTAAATGGGCAAATTAACGAGAACCACAACTACTATTTTCAGGTATAAAGTTATTTTTCTTTTGTTTCTTGTATGCATTTTTCGTGATATACAGGTTGATTTAATTGAAAAAATGCCTATACTCAAAATCATTCTTGGAATTATATAGGTACAGGGACAATTAAAGGTCACCAGAATGAAATATTGCTTTTTTGCTATATGGACACAAAAAGAGCCTTTTTTGAAAATAGCGAAAATAGAAAGAGACGACGAGTTCTGAAAGAAAAGAATGGAGAAGAAATTGAGCAACTTTTACCTCCAGTGCATTCTTCCCGAATTAGTGGACCCGCGTCGTACGCGATCGATGCCTCCGAGAAACTTGTATTCAAGCCGTGACTCGTGAAACTCAAGGAAAGAAAAGAAAAAGGGCTAAAAGTTAACTGCAGATGTGAGTCTAACTAATAAATACGTATAATTTTCTATAATTTGGAAATGTATCCGGATTTAATTTCATAATTTTCTGTTATTAATCTTACATACACTTAAGTACACCAATAATGATTACCTCTAACGTCTTTTGTGAATTAAATTATATGAATCGTAACGAGAAAACGCTGCAGCTAAATGGATGTAAAGTATTTCTTGTAAGAGAAAGGGAGGGATAGAAACGAGTGTTAAAGTTAAGAAAAAATTATATTTTTTGTTATGTTAAAGTATAGTTTCCGTTACTGTGTACTATAATTTCCGGATATAATGTAGTTTATCACAAAAGTTTTTGAAAAGTTTATCAAAATTGAAAAATGGAATAGAATGTTTCCAAAGAAAAAATATCTGGACGATGTAAGAACTTTTTGCGAATTAATACTTGTAAGCAATGTTCCCTCTAATTTTTTTAAGGTTCTGCGCGCCCGACCAATCTTCGTGAGTAGAGAGGGAGCGAGTGCTCAAAAATATTTAATGAAACGGACTTAAAAATATTTATAGTATCTGTTGCGATATTTGTTTGCTTTCATCTACCTTTTATTTTGCACTGTCACAATAATGAATGTTATGGAGAAACTGGTGTAATTAGATTTAGGATTTTCCGGATAGATGGATTTTCTGATTTGTGCGCGTTAAAGAAGTGGCTGTGCGCGGAGGGAAAATGGTCGTGCGCGGCCACGCACGCGCGCAGCTAAGAGGGAACCTTGCTTGCAAGTGTTGTTGTTTTTCTATAAGCAATGTTTGTTCACTCGTAAGTATAATTATGATTCTAATACTCATAGATTTGGTACTAGTTTATCTTTTTTCATGAACGACTTTTCTGTTCATTTTTATTAATCAACCTAGTAAAATTTACTTATCAACTGTGTAAACGTTACATATTTGTTTACTCTTTTAAGGGAACTTGATTATATTGAAAACCTCAATCTGTCAAAAACATAAAGACGGCACTGAGAACTGGCCACCATTTTCCCCTCCGCCCCAGCGACCCTAGCTTTCTCGCCCTGCCAAAGGGAAGAGAAGAAAACAACCCGAGCCAAACTCTACTGCAGAAATGTAAACGAACCTCGGTCGAGTTATGGTCAAGTCGCGACCCTTGAGTAGCTTACAGAGGATGGGCATTTTGAGCCCTGAACGTAGTTCTGATACTAGCCGTGAATGCCCATAGCGCCACGGTCAGCACCGGAATTTTTCGCCTCTCCGGTAGCCTCTTAAGGAGGATTTCTTATTCTTTCAGCGAGAGCGAGGTCTTCGAAACCGAGTGGATCGAGCGGGTTGCATACTTCAACGGCGGTGTTTGAAAGAATCGACTGATCTTACGTTTTCGTCAAATGGAAGGCTAGGAAGTCAATTTAGAAATGACTAGCGAGTCAACAAGAAGCCCTGAGCACGGTATGGATTGAACATATACGATGGGTCGTAGGCAGTTTTAGAGAGAAATATGGATGGAGGATTTGTGAATGGGGCTAGGAGAGCGTTTCTCAACTGCAGGTCTGCGGACCGCTGCCGGTCCAAGGTTAAGTATTGGCCGGGCCGCGACATTCCATTTTTCTTATAAAGGTTCTATAGTGGGCAGCACTGATTAATAAGAGGCTTGTGTTTTCAGTTGTCGAAGTGCAAAATTGTCAAATATTTGGTGGTTAAATTGATTTTACCGGTCCTTTATGGAATATTCTGATATTACACCGGTCCGCGATCGACTTTCGGTTAAAACACCGGTCCACGAATAACTTTCGGTTGAGAATCACTGATGTAGAGAACACTGGAAAAGGAGTAATAGAAACAAGGGAGAAATAGGTAAAGGTAGAGAGAGAAAGGTAGATTAGTGCATTCATTTTGAGGTTATCAGAAGACGCGTAAGAAAAGGAGGATATGTTTAATGTAAGAAAGGTGCACATCTGAAATTAGTACATTTTTCCCGTTTAGTTCATTTCCTTTTCATATCACTCACTGTATATAAAACAAATAAGATGAAGGAATTAGAGACCAATTAAGTGCGCGGAGAAATAAGGAGAGCGCCGAGAGAACTAAGCCAAGAAGATTGCAAAACTATCAGGAAACTGCTAATGAGTATAGAACAAAAAGCGCTGTAATATTGAATTAGCATGAAAACTCATTAACTAAACCTGAAAATATTAGCAAGAGGTGGAAAAAATACCTAGAAGAACTCAAGTTAGGAGAAAAGTTAAGAAGAGATGCATTAAAAGAAGAAACGAGTAGCATGTGCTATTCAAGCCGAATTTGATAGTAAATAGTAATTAAGTAATGAAACTGCGCCCGAATGCGACAATATTCAAACAACAATGAAGATATACAGGTAAGCAAATAAAAAAAGATATTTGAAATCAAAAAGGAAATTTACGGAACAAGGCTCATTTCTGAAGATTTCCAAGAAAGGAAACTCATATGATATGTTACAAAAGAAAGCAAACGCCACGCATTTTGAAATTTATTGATCTATCACAAAAGTGCACAACTCAAAAGCTGACACGGGCCAAAATCAACCTTGATTGGACGTAGGCGGTCCACGATATGAAAGTTTTGTACATAAAAAATGTAAGTACACTATTGTAGATTCAGTAATTATCGTAACAACTCTTAGAATGTCTCTTAAACTCTGATCTGTCAGTGCTGAACAAAATGGAACTTCGTTTAACTTCATAAGGGAGAATGTTTGTTCACACATGCAATAAATATCCATAACAAAATTTAATTGTATTTTTTACGGAAAAGGAAAGCACAAGCTTAGTTAAATCCTGCCGTATCACCCAAAATATGTCGCGGGGCAAATTTGGCTAACGGGCCGTATGTTGTGCACCCCTGATCTATAATCTCTCTGTCACACGCGTTCGAGATATTTCTGAAAGTTATTGAAAACCAAACTAAACAGACGGTAGTACAATATCCCAGCAAGTATCAATATAAAACCAGTAGAAATAAGGTAAACAAGTTTAGAGAAGAACCAAAGTACATATATATCATTTTCCGAGCTGGATAAAGCATTTTATAAAGCAATTTGGCAGAAAATGTTTCAAGTGTTAAGAAAAGTAAATTTAGACTTGAGAGAGATAAGAATCATAATTCAGTTATATAGGCATATAGAGGAAACTTAGCAGCATGCACGTACAAACGAAACCTAAGGAAATAATCTCGTATTTCTCAAAATGCAGTAATTGATAATTGATAATAGAGCCACTACTTTAAACTTTCTACTCTTAAAGATCATTTAAATATTTTCTCTCTATACACCACAACGAATAAAGTTTACCTTTTAAAAAATTAATCGCTTTAACCCCGAAATTACAGCCATGTGATGTCTCAGACTGAGAACCGAACGCGAGGCAAAGAAGAGATAACTTACAATGGTGTCTTGGTATCAATACGCATCAAAGCTTATATAAAATTCAAACCTTCTGCTCTCTATAGATTTTAACCGCCTCAGAAGAGACGAAACCAAAATTTTAACGCATACACACACATACCTTTCTCACGGGTCGTGCCATTCATGGGTCTACTCTTTATACGCCGCCAAATACCTTCAATGAAATATCATGTTCTCCGTTGTCGCAGGCTTTTGCGGAGAGACTGAATTGAACTGAACGGCCTCCGCGCGACCGCTATTCAGAGCGGCTTTCCTATGGGAAGAGAGCAAAGAAGGTTTTTTACAACTGCTGGTGAAAAGACGTGATTTTTATTTAAAATACCTCGTTCACGGAAATTCTTTCGTCTTCGAGAATGCAAGGGATACTTTTGAGACGAAAATTCCTGCTCCGAAAAGGAAGGAGACTGACGCGAATTGTCGCTAGACGTCGAACTCCTACGTTCCGAATGGGAAAAGGGGATTCTATCTCCCTCGCGATGTGATACTCTATCGTGTCGTAAGGGTTGTCGGATTTGAACTCTTGAGAGAGCATCAGCGTTCCTCTTCTTTCCGATGTTCTTTATCTTTGGAAAATAAAAAAAGGAAAACTGTTCGCGAGGCAGACCCGCACCCCGTGGAACTCGACATCTATGGTTAGTGATCGCTCCGGTCAAACAGAACTCGCCTTAGGAAGAAATCAATGGGGAACGTACCTTAACTTTCTCCGGAATCCTCTTCCGGAGAAAGGGAAGGACTGGGCATGCAAGGGGATGAGAAGAGGGGGAGGGGGAGGACGGGTTGGCATAGGGATGGGAGGAGCGCTGCGAATCGCGAAAGAAGGAAAACGTTCACCGGCTGCCCGCTGCATGTGTCTCCCGTTCTCCTCCGTAAACCAAGCTACTAAGGAAAAGAAGGAAACAAACAGGTTGCCTCGGAGGACATTTCGATTCCCTTTCTCTCTCCCCTTTTTGTTTACCTCCAAAATCCTAGTTTCCGGATCCCTTGTTCGATGGAACAGATGGAAAGATTGACCATGGGAGAGGAAAAGGAATGCTCCTGTTTACCCAATATAAGAGCCAGTTTTTGCGATTTCATTTGTTTGATCAAAAATATGAAATTTTCTGTGTATCGCTCTTGGATATAAGGACCAATCACATTTTCCATAAAAATACTGAATTTAGAACTTATCAAAAACCAACGTCGTGCCAAACCATGATTTAGTGAGAAGAATCGTGGAATATCCTGCTTCTAAGACACAAAATAGCAGGAGACGAGAAATTAATTAAATTTCATTCGTTATTTCTGTGAATAAATATGAAACTCAATTTTGTTTATTTAACAAAATGGTAGGAACCAAATTAAATACAGCAAGTTTATATTTTTTCATACACCTACAGGGCTTAAGTACTTTCCATTATTTTTAATATGAATTTAAGATTAAAGTGAAATCGACGAAATCAAGAGGGTGACAAAAATAATCACAGATATTTTTATGTAAATATAGCACGGTAAATTTAAGGAATTTCTAATTCGGCCAAAAACTGGCCAATAGACGCTAAACCAGCAAATTTCAAGCTCCTTCTCCCGTATTGTAATTCCGTTTGAGGATCGTCCTAAATCAAATTCCTCACTCGCTTAGTCGACGAACGCA
The DNA here is from genome assembly GCA_028673005.1 of Tanypteryx hageni. Taxonomy (NCBI): domain Eukaryota; kingdom Metazoa; phylum Arthropoda; class Insecta; order Odonata; family Petaluridae; genus Tanypteryx; species Tanypteryx hageni. The sequence goes on along the minus strand of CM054112.1, from coordinate 103,320,495 downwards.
GAGAGAAAAAAACGACAGAATCTCATTTCCGGCAGCAAAGACTCCGTTGTTTAAGCTTTTCATTATTTTGACCATCAGAGAGATACAAACGTCCCGTTCGAGCAACATATATTCCGCCCGCCCGCGCGTGATTAATTCGCCGCTCTTCAAAAGATACCCGAGCACGCCTTGGTTCCTGCATATCCGCGTCCCGTGCGCTCCTAAACTCACCTCCGCGAGAAGATCCACGTGCATTGCCTGAATTAACTCCATCGTCGTGTATTTAGAGGCTCTTCCTTTGTTATTTGAGGCGCATGATCTTCCCGGCTGGTTTACTCTCTTTGGCTTGCTTTCAGGAGTTTAATGCTTACGCCGCGGCCGCCCCCTCGAGCACACCCACCCGCCACTCTAACCCTCTCCACATGCCCCCGCCTCTGAAACCAGTTTTCAACGTTGGAGGAAGTTGCCGAAGATTTCGAGAAAACTTCTTCTCTCAAAGGATCGGTTTTAACGGAGCGACAGCGAGAGAGAGAGGGAAAGAAGAGAGAGGGAAAGAAGAGAGAGAGGGAAAGAGAGAGAGAGGGAAAGAAGAGAGAGATGTAGAGAGAGTGAGATAGAGGTAGAGAGAGAGAGAGAGATGATGCCTTAATGCTCCTCGGTTTGAAGGTGTTTACCGCAAGAGTAGTAGCAGTAGTCGGTGGATCAAACAGGAAGTTTTGCGTCTACCCTTCTCTCTCTTTCTCTCTCTCTCTACTTGATGAGGAAGGAGTGTAGCTATCCATGCGTTAAGTTAGGCAACGTATACCGCACACCCTCCCTACTTCCCCCCCGACCAAGTAATACAGGCCTTTATGTATATGAGACGCGTCGTTGCATTCGAGGTATTTCCTTGTCGAAAAGGGAGCAGTCACTAAACTTTTGGAATAAGATATGGTTCTTCCAAAGTGAAAAAAAGAGGCCAAACGTAGTAGCTTTTGATCATTTGACCCCTCTTTTTTTTAACCGAGAGATTTTTAGGGAAATTTGAGGAAAATAAGTTTCTCTTATTACAGTTTGTGGGTTGAATTTGATGCTGTTGACAAATTCAATATTTTAAAAAATATCATATTGTATATATTATTGAATCCTTTTATTTCAAACATCGATACATCAATGCATATTTTGCAAAATGATATATTATTTGGTGCAAATATTTACTTTAACAAAATAGCCAACCGATGGCCAATACTTTATTATGTTTGAATAAGCCTGTGATCTTTATGAAGACACGTTTTTGATTTCAGGAGAAAATAATCAATATAAAATAATGAAATGGATAATTTTTAACTAACACAGTATTATGCCAAGGTTAACCGTGTAAGGAAAATGTATCCTCATTTTTGATTATTTTTTATTTAGCGTTTTAATATGAAATGAACATGTCCTGATAAGACTGCTTGACAGCCTAAAGTATTGCATATATTTTTTGAAAATAAAAAATGGGCAGATTTACGCTATTTATGCAGTCATGGAAAAATAGTATCCTTTCCGATATAAATTTTTAATAATAAGACTAACTAAACTAACTAAATAGACACATTTATCCCTTATTTATACTCCCATTCACTCATGCGTGAAGCTTTGGACACGAGAAGATAATGTTGCAAATATTATAATATCATACAGATATTGTTCCCATAGATACTATAACCAATATTAAGTGTTAATAATTCATACATAGTTTACTCAATCGCTCTGGATAGAATGCGGTTTTTACCTTTGTGTGACGAACTCAACGGTGAATATCAAAACACCTAGCATTATCTTGGATTAAAAGAAACCGAGGAACTTGATGTGCTGCTATTTTTTTCAATCGCCCCTCAAAATACGCGTAAGTATGTAGACGAATTATAAAGTAACGACTTCCTTTCCAACCTTTCAATTTACGCTCCCGCCTTACAGTGTCACGGAAATTCATTGCAATCAGGTGGAATACGATCCAATCTCAGCCTTCCCACGCTGCCCGAGGTCGTTCTTGCCTTGCATCTGCTCCTTTACCCTCGCACCAACCAATTCCCACGATAACTCTGCCAACGCCAACACAAGGTGATATTCTTGCTTCCACGCTTTTTTATTTAGTCCCATCTTGAGTATTTTTCTTCAAATAATTGCAATTCACTATTATTACCTAATTTCATTAAATAGATATAAAATTTCACATAAATTTGTTAGACTATATAGTATTGGTCATTAAATATATAGACATTTTACAGATATGGTCGATGTATTTTTCAACCTAATACTCTATTGAGTCTATTGTAATGGTTTTCTAAAAATGAATTTTCATATGGTAAGTTATATGGAATTTTATTCTAAACATAAACATTTATCAAACTCAGGACACAAATATACCGAATCACTATAATAACCCAAGAGGTTGGTTAGAAATAAATATATACAAACAAATATACCGAATCCTTTCTCTCCCCTTTATTGGAGCACAAGACATATCTGAGATCTAGATTTTTTCCCTGTTGGTGATAACTGCTAGATGAACTGTGGTTTCGATGTAGTGTGGTGATGGAAAAATGGGTGCTCATCCGGCACTTGGATGAAGTGATTGCCGTATTTAAAAAAGTTATTATATTAAAATTAATCGAAAACTCATATTATCCACCTTATTTAACAACTATAGTATGCTATCAATACCTTATTCACTGAAGCATTCAAAAGCTAAATAATCTCAAGTACCATTTATTATTTTTTACGATTTAAGAAGTAGGGTTGAGGTTTCCGTCTTTTAGAGTTCCTCTCCCATTGCTGTGTTGTATTAAGAAATGAAATAGCATCAATTTTTCACCTTTTCCAAACATTTATTGCCATGAAAGTTTTAAATAAACGATACTGCTATTTTATAATTCAACTTTATAATTATAAATCGATTAGTCTCATTACCAATATGCTCTCCTTTCCTCACCTTAGCAGCTTTGACATCTATTGCAGCATTTTTTCTATCTAATATAATAAAATCCAAAGTCTGTCTGTAAGTCTGTCTGTAACTCTATGGAGTTAAATAGAAGAATGATAAAACCGCTTATAACTCAAGTACTATTCATTTTTTTACAATCAAACTTTCCGAAATTACTTTGCAACGCCACTTTTAAATTGTAGGCTACCTGCCGTGTACAATAAAATCATAGGCTCGATTCTAAGAACGTTTATTTTATGCATTGGGTTTACACGGAGATGAGTGTATCACATTAATCATTTCCATATTAAAATTACTTAGAGTCACCGTAGGAATTCTAGACTTAAAGAAACGAAAGCTAAAAGAAATGGAATTTTGTTTTCTTGCCATCAATTTTCGAATTCGTCCACAAATTACTTTTTAAGAAAGCGAGAGAGAATAGGAAAGACAAAGGGAGGAGATTGGGATGGGGACAGGGCGGGAGAATGGAAGGAAGGAGGATGGGAGAAAAGAAGAGAGAAGTGGAGAAAGAATTGGAAGTGCCAAAAATTTAATACTTAATCGACGCATACCCGCCATATTTGACGGATAATTACGCTAAGTTAATAATAAAGTTTCAGCAGCATTTATATTACGATTTTAAAAATAGCCAAATCGGGTGGATTAATTATAATCCATCCGTTACATTTTAGTGTAACATTTCATAAACAAATGTCCAAATAATTTTATTATTATTACTGATGTCCGTCTGGACTTTCTAATATTGAAATTGTTGAAGCCGAGTCAGAGAATACAGTCAAATTCCATGAATAACCGATGTAAGATTCGCTAACCTCAACAGTTTTTATACCAAAATTTAAAGATTCCAAAGGAATGTTGTTTTAAAGAAAATGGACGCTTTGAAATTTATTCTTTAGATCAGGAGTCGGCAACCTTTTCTGCATGGCGCGCAGCATTCGTAGATGTCAATGCTTCAGAGGTAAAGAGTTTAGCGGACCGGACGACCGTTTAAATCTGAAGTTACCTGAATATTCTCTAGTTTTATATTAGAATCATGTCTATGTAATTTGCTATCGTTAAAACTTCAGCAGAAAAGATTTTGAGAACGTAATTTGATTGAAAAATATGAAATTGTCCTTTTGAAATTATACAGACAATTTTTTTACCGTAGCTTCGCGCACCGCATGAGCCGTCTCGGGAGCTGCATGCGGCCCTCGGGCCGTAGGTTGTCGACCCTTGCTATAAATCAGGGGTGTCAAACTCGCGACTCGCGTGCCGCATGCGGCCCTCGTGGCACATTTGCGTCCCGCGAAATAAGCTAGTTTACAGTAGACTGCCAAAACTCAATGTGCTTCTAGTAAAATATTTCACGTAAATCTAAGAAATTTAAGAAGTACGTTAAATCAGCTCTTTTAAAACATACGCAGTTAATTGCTCATACCGATTTACAACAATCTGCACAGATGAGGTACTAAGTATGTTCTTCCCGCTGCAAGCAAGTTTCTTGCTTGTCCGATAAATCTAACCCTCGACGCCGATTCTATTACTATTTTTGGAATAAATGGGTTTAAGCCTGCATCAAATGCTTGGAATGATTTCTTTCTTGTGGAATGCGAAAATGAATGTCCAAAGAATATGAAACGGCGTGAGGACTAGAAAATTATGCGGACCGTGGACATGGTACGGTGCCGTAATCTGGCCAGCGGGTTCGTTGGAGGGCCTTCATGCGGCCCGCGCACCGATGCGAGTTTGAGACCCCTGCTATAGATAATCAATGATAGGTTGAATTTTGATTTTTTTTTGTTTCCAGTACAATTATCGATTTTGGAATCGCCGACAATATGAAAAAGTTAGAAACTTTCAAATCTATCTTGAGACATTTTATTGGGAAAATACTAGTTTTCAAAGGTGAACTTTTTGAGAAGCAAGAACGGATTGTACGCTTTTTTACAGCACCTATATCCATCAGCCCTATGATTCTAAAATTCACACAAATTTCAAATAAATCAACAGGTTTCCATTTAATAATTAAAGACGAGGAAGGTATATCTATATTAAAAAAACAATCTCCAGCATTTATATTTAGTCTCCAAAACAAATGTCAAAATTAGGGCTACATAAAATCCTCAAAAGACTCAAGAATGACAGTAGGCATCCTTATTTACATACAGCTGCTCATTCCTTATTACATGGGTTTGAAACCTAAGGCTCACAGTCAGCATGCGGCTCCAGAGAGGATTTCATGCGACCCGCGAAGCTATGGAAATAGATACTCCAAATAATTACCACAGAGAGTTTGAAATATTTTATGGTCATAAATAGGTGACTGCTGAAATATCAGCGCTAAAATCGTTTAGGCTTTATTTTAAACTTAAATGTTACGACGGAAAACTTCCGATGTAAACTCACATCCAACCAGCCGAACCACACGCAACCTCCAATGCCGCTGACTGAAGAAATTGCAACTACAAATTTGCTGAACCCCTTTCTTGAAAAATGTTTTCATTTTCTTTTTATTATAAAATCCTTGCTTTACACTACATTCCTATGCTAAAAAAACGAAAAAGATTCAAAAATGAATTACCGGTATCACTCCATGGCTTCAATCCAATGGATGATCTAGGTCAATGTTTTTTCATCTTTTTGTCCCGCGATCCGATGAAGGAGGGAAATTTCTTCCTTGTGAGCTCTCCTTATCTAATCTAAAAGAAAATCTGGCGGGTTTTCATGAACTCTCAGAAATCTATTGGTGCTGGAAGAAAAGAACTCACCAGCCAATCGTGAATAAAAATGTATAGATTATATTTGAGAATATATACTAAATAACAGCAATAACGCAAATCAGTCAAGTTTATAGATTCAGTTGAATTTGATCCGTGATTCATTACCGGCTTACTATCCTTATATTATCTCCAATTCTGTTTCTTCGTTCATTCAATTGTATCACGATAGATTTTTGCACCTAATACAGCAATTATTTTTTCCAAGTTTCTCTCCTTTCAATTCTTCATCTAGAATCGATAATTATTTGCCTCGAATTAAAAACTGAACATTTAATTCACCATAGCAAAATAATTCTACATAATTTTACTCATGATTCTTTTACGCCCAACACATACCCATGTAACCTGTTTCCTTATTCTCCTTTAACTATCCCCAAAGCCCCAAATCGTCACTTTCAACCCTCCCATATCCTCACCTCCCTGCTCTCTTTCTCTTCTCTCCCTCCCTCAATCCCTTTGGCCCTTTCCCTCCACCTTTTCATTCCCCTTACACGCACACATCACCTAGTCCCGTTTCTACCTTGTATCAATATTGCACCCGCATTCAGCATCTCGTAAGACGCAGGGAAGGGAGGATTTTTCGCTTACTCCTTTACCCCCATCCCCCTCGTACCAATAAATATTACATCTACTGCCACCCTCTTCTCCTTAGGCAATTCTTACCCTCTCCGCCCTCCCCCAAACCTATTCCTCTCTCCGCCCCCTCCTCAGCCTCCCAGTCGCATGAATGAGTTCCCTAAGAAGGCACCCAGGAGAACGGCAGGGCATGGTGCATAAAAGAACCCGCAAAAAATAGTTTAGTTTGGAGATGGGGTTATTGATCTGGATACGCATGCAAACATCATTATATGGTTGAAATATTCCTGGGATGTAAAAGGGATATATCATATCATCTCACGAAATCCAAAGGATCAACGTTATGCCCGCATTGGACGAGTGGTATTAATTTGGGAGCGATAGGATGCAAATTTATTTTTCGTAGCTTGTGTTTTTGGATGATAAATCGTGATAATGTTTAAAAATCATAATGTTAAACTGTAATTTAACGCCATTTTATTGATGTGTTAAGCATGTTGGATGGTGAAATTCTTTAAAATAAAAGTTATATGCTATTATTACCACTAGACATTTCTTGCAAAATGTCCAAGAAATTAAAATTATATGTTTAAATTGAGTTAAATAAGCTTAAAATAAATTAAACTGTTTCACATAAGATGAATTTTATGAGAAAGATATCATATATATGTATGGTTCATTTGTAATAATTTTCGTTATTTCCTAAGGATTTTGTGAGACATTTGATACTCTCCACTAACCTATCGAGAAAGATTAATTCTCCTGTTTCAGAATACGGAATTTTTCTTGGTTGGGGATGGGCTAGCCAACAGATATCCTCCACGGGATACACTAAAGAAAACACACATTATTTAATGCATCATGTACTATAGGATTTCCTAGTAATAATTATATTACTCATGATTCCTTTACGTCCAACACATACCCATGTAACCTGTTTCCTTATTCTCCTTTAACTATTCCCAAAGCCCCAAATCGTCACTTTCAACCATCCCATATCCTCACCTCTCTGCTCTCTTTCTCTTCTCTCCCTTCCTCAATCCCTTTGGCCCTTTCCCTCCACCTTTTTATTCCCCTTACACGCATAAATACATGCATTTATTGTAAAGAAATTGTAACCAAAAAGTCAGTTATAATTTTAGTAATGTAAGCAACCATTGAATCGGTGTGTTTGTATGGATATGGAAATGTATCATAAACTTTTACACGCATAACTCAAATTATTTTTGACCAGACAAGGATACATCACTGAAATAAATCCAAAGATATGAAGAAAGTTCAGTATGTGTTATGATACTAGATACAAAATGACAAAATAATAAAAATTAGCAGTCGCCATTTACTTTAATTAGTTTCATAAGAGAGGGGGCTTGATTTAGGTAGATTGCAATGAGAGCGATTCTTTAGCATATCTAACATGAATTATTTATTTACCACTTGAAATAGAAAGCATAAGTAAAACTTAAGACTTCAAATCCCGTCGAAAGTCAGGGATGTTTTCCGGAGAATAAATTCATTTATTATGGTTTATTAATGCCAGATTATAGGGCTGATGGTATCGAATCGCACATAAATTGGATTTAAATCCTTGATATATGATAAATCTTCCCTCAACACTTCACCGCTTCCGCCTTTTCATAAATTCCATTCTCTCTCTCCCGCCCTTCTTCCTCGATCTCTTCCTTCTCTCGCTGACTTATACTCTCCGCTCTCTCTCTCTTCCCCCAATATATTTGAAGCCTTCTCTCCCCAGCAACCCTCTATCTTCTGACTATCTTTTTCCATCTTACCCTTTTGCCCTTCTTGCTATCCGTTATGAAATCAAATGCTACCTCTCCAACAAGTCAAGAGTGAAGTCATTTTTCCAGTTCGGAATCTTTAAAAAAATTTTTTAAGGAAAACCTGTTTACAGGTATGGATTTCTTTCATGTTCAAGCTAAAGATGCTTCAGTATCAACTAGAGATATTTTCAAACGTAGATTTGTCAAATATTTTAAGTCAAAATAATAACTTGCCTATTAAATAATACTGTAAAGGGAACATTTTTCAGCGCTTTTTTATAAGTTAGCAATAATGATCGTATGCAATTCATTGAAAAAATAACTAAACGTTATACACAGCAGTAAAGCTTTTTCTATTAAAAAGGAACTTCAAGCAAATACTTTACTCATATCTGATTTATATAGAAAATGATTTTTTATACAACAAAAGCAAGCAAAAGGAAAAAAACGACCCATTTTTAGGTAAATTCATCCGAAAACTTCGGAAATGCTGAGAAATCACTTCTAATTAGAATAAAATAATATATTTCCTTCAAATGTATCTGACTAAATAATACATTTTAACTAGGAGAAGGATTTAGTTCTTTTGATTCCCAACAGAGTTGTAAAAGCAATAAAATTTTGTCGTAATGAAATATTCAATAGTATTCTGATAAAAGTTACATTCGTGAAATAAATTTTGAAAATTGTCGGTTTTTATTCATTTTCTTTATTACACGCTGTCCTTTTAATGGCCGCAAAAATACATTTCGTAATTTATGAACATTATTAAAGTCTGACATTCAACGAATTATCAGAATATACGAGGGTCACCTATAAAGTAATGCATCACATTTTATGGCAATTCCCACAGGAATACAATGAAACTGAATTTTTGTAAGATTTAATATATACGCTTCTGGTCACGAAGTTCAAAAACATTCTTCATGACTGAGCCACAATAATTAGTCATCAAATTACCAGCTAAAAGTAATGTGTGGCTCCAATAAAGAGCTGTAATTGAATTTCTGACGGCGGGAAACGAGTCAATGGGGAACATTCAAAAGATGCTAAAAGTTGCCTACTGGGATGATGCTATAGACAGAAGCACTGTTACTTGCTGGGCAGAGAAAAGATATCGGGGAATGTCAAGGAAAAGCTGATCTTCTCGATGCGCCGCGCTCTGGCCGTCCTGTCACGGCTGTTACTGCTATCATTATTTAACGCGTTGGCAACATGGTTTTGTTAGGAATGACGTATAACGACCAGGAAATTGACACTCCGGCTCAATATCGGCAAAAAAGTGTAAAAATAATTATCGATCATTTCGGTGTGGGTTTCTCGACAGCTGACAGCAAAAGTAAATTTGCACCGAGTTGATAACACGATGTGAAGCAGAAGGGGAATAAGTGTTTTAAGAATGCTCGCTGGGGATAAAATCGGGATCAATCACTTTGAGCCGGAGACAAAGGGACATTCCTTGGAGAGGCGTCACTCTGTCTCTCCGTTGAAGAAGAAGAATACAAAAGCAGTTCCCTCAGTAAGCAGTCATTTCCACAATCTTTTTGGACACTGAAAAAGTAATTTTATTGTAGTTCATGCCCAAAAGATAGACAATTAACTACATTGACACCTTAAACAAACTGAAGAAGCATCTACAGTAAGCTTGACCACAAAGACAAATGAGAGAGATCTTACTACAAAATGACAGAGCTCTTCCTCGAACAGGTTTAAAGTCCAGGAAAACATTCACAAAACTTCAATAAACTGTGCTGCTTCAACTGCCATACATCATGGATCCTTCAGACTACAACCTTTTGTTAATCTGAAAGACGCCATTCAAGGACGAAACATTACGGGCGAAGGCGAGGTTGTTGAGGAGATGAAAAAGTGGCTTTGAGAGAGAAGGCAAATGTTGAGCATGTAAGCAATGCGTCTACAAGCTTTAAGCTCAAGTTTCACTATTCTAGAATATATAATGGCTGTGAAAAAAATGTGATGCGTTATTTTCTGGGCGGCGCTGGTGATTAGGTGTATATTTAACATAAAAAGTTTGTTTGATTAATCTGTCAGCCACGCTGTTTAGGAGAAATTAAATCTGATATCCTTTATATTATCTGTAATTTATCATTAAATTGCCATTTTATGCCAGCTACGGATCTTGATCTAGTGACTAGCAAAAAATGTAGTCTAAACTCATCTGGCTAGCAACGTGTTCACTTTTCAGCAGCAGATCCCTTAATTTATGAAGTCATTATTTCAAAATTTTATTTATCTTTAATATTGCCAGAATTTCAATTTTTCGTACGGTAAACTCTATTGAAATTTAAGGGGTCTCCTATTTACTTTCGTTTTATCCCATTTATTTGGTAGCTGATCAAGTTTGCCATACCTCCATTTTTCAATCTCTCTTAACCTCTTTCTCGTCCTCTCGTTCCTCTTCATCTTTCATCTTCTTCAATTTCCGCTTTCTCGTCCTTTTCCTTCCCGTAATTTAACCATATATGCTGTATATGTATATATATATATATATATATATATATCCTCCCCAACAGCATCCATAGATAGAGGGATTCTACGAGACTCAGGTGTTCTCCGCCTTTCCCGCGCACCACCCCCGTATAAATCATTCCTTCGGTTTGGCACAGGACTCTTCCTCAAACCCCTTTTAACTCCTTCTCCCACCCCAAAATTCCCCTGGCTTCAAAAACCCTTTTCCAACTCTCTTTACCTCATATTTTACGTTCTTCTCTTCCCTCTTCCTTTTTCATCTCTCTTCCTCTTCTTCCTGAATTCTCCATCTGTTCTATCTTCCTTTTTTCTGCTTTCTAATCTTCTTCTGCTTCTTTTTTCTTATATCCTTCTGTGGGTTTTTATCTCTGCTAATCAACCTTGTTACTCACGGTTTTTTATTTTGAAAACTTCAAATAATGAAGCTGTCTCCCCACCATCTCACTTTCTCAGTAATGTGTAAATTTAAATTATTATTTAAATACTTGTATTTTATAAATATTAAAATGTCAAATAAAACCTGTTTTTTTACGATGAAGGATTAGTTTTAAGAAAGGAATACATAATATCAATTTGTTGGAAAATATAGACGTTTTTCTGACTGACTCTAACTTCTCTGAGGTCTCAAATGTGTGATGCATTGCGTTTTCGGTAGGTTTTCATTCGGAGAAATAGTATAAAGTGAGAGAGGTTTTGTGCGTTTTTGGAAAAATAAGAGGTATGAAAGAAAGGGGATAAATGGGAGAAGAAGTAATGGCGAAACCACATTCACGCTTTAGATGCTCAACGAGATGTTTCGGTTGTAGGTATGGAAGAAATTCGCAAGAAGGGAAGCAGATTTTGTAGAATAGAAAGAGACGTTGCAAGGACGCCACTCCAAGAGAGCAATGGCGCACAATTTCTTTCATATTTGTCTTTCTTAGATTTATGTTACTGGGTGCCCCGAGATCAAACTTTTCATATGTTTAAATTGAGAATGAATTTTGTACAAGTGACAAAATTTCCCATATTATCAGATGCCTTTTTAGAGATTAGGCGAGTGGCGTGAGCGATGCGTTTACTGTGGCTTCAAAATCCTTTGAATTTTTCATCATGCTCCCTCCTATCAAACGGCTAAAATGGAAAATGTTGGCCACCGATTAAATTACAGGAAGATATTGTTCGCTTCGACTCAAGGGAAACATTTTTATTGACGGTTTAATAAAATGTTACGTATCCTGCCGTTAAAAATACAGGAGCAATTCATAAACCATTATGTTTGAATTAGAAAATGATGGTCGAAGGAATCATCTATAGGTACCTTTAAGAATCCCCTTTTAAAGTAAAAAAAAGAAATTGATGATAAATAGCCGGATCTCCATCAACCAATTGGTAGAAAAATGTATCAGCTCAAACAACTGATAAAAAAACTTGCTCTTGCGAACAAAAACGATCAAAATTAAACCAATCGCACAAAATGTAAAACTTAATCCTTTTACAATAATATAATTCTACTCGCTCAGCTATCGCACAACTTCTCACTTGCATCTCATAGAGCAATCTGAGATATTAGGCGACGGAGCGAAAAGAGAAACTACTCCCCCCTTAGTACTCTTCTCATGACCCCTTATTCTTCCCCTCTTCTCCGCACCAATCCGGAAACTCATGAATTTGAAATGTAGATGTCTCTGCCAACTTGGGGATGAGGATTACGAGTTATATTACGAGATTACAGAATGCCTGATCCTTTGGACGTGTGCAGATTCGAAGTAGTTAGGAGGTTAGGGTGGGGCTTTTCCAAAAGGAGGGGGGAGGAGCGCAAGAAAGAACGGGAATTACGAACCACCAGGGCCGCGGATGGACGATTCCGTCCTCTCGCGACCTGCGGGAAAATTTTTTAGTGAAGAGAAAGCAAAAAAAAAACAAAAGGCGGATGATAAATGCCAGAATTAAGTGATAAATGAATAATGGAGTAAATGAATGCTCCGCAGTGAGAGAGAGAGAGAGAGTGAGAGAGAGAGAGAGAGTGAGAGAGAGAGAGAGAGAGTGAGAGAGAAGAAGAGAGGGAGCGGAAACGTCGGAGCTATGGTGGAATTTAATGGAACTAGCAAGGTAGAGAACGACTGCGAAATTGACAATCATACGAATGGTGCGCATTGGCATTGCAAACGATAAGAGAAGAGGGAAAGAGTACGGGAGGTGGATAAAAGTAAAAGAGAATCGCATGTTCGGCAAACCAACCGAAATTGCTTCATATTAGAATTGAGAATGTTCCAAGCAATCCAGTTAGATTAATCTGTATAATGAAGACGTCAACAGTTTTCACAATGAAAAAAATCTGTTATTCTAACAGAATTAATTGGTTTGCATAATTTATGCAAGAGTATAATCGATTACTGTTATCAGTCCTTTATTATGCATTACAAATTAAAAGCCATGGATAAACTCGAAATTAAAAACGACTTATTTCTTATAATGACTTATTTTTGTTGTAATTAGTTTATCTCATTATTTGTAATTTTAATGTTCAATTCTAATGAAAATTACAATAATAATAACAATAATAACTACCCTTAAACAAAATGAGAATCAACTATATTTAGCAAATCATCTCCCTTTCAGATCCCAAAAACTAACATATTCCCTATTAATCATGATTGGGTATTTTTTAATAGGCTACTTTAATTACATATAGTTATTATGATTTTCACTAATATCTTATTGAATTTAAACTTGATTTTGCTGTCATAAACGATTCTCTTATTTGATTTTATTACCTTTATGTACAATTACTTCAATAGTTTTTTATTATTCCTACAATCCCAATACAAAGGTCGTGGGTCCAATGTATTTGTCATTACATCTATTATAACACACGGAATTGGGGGAATCTCTTTGTGGTAAGTCAATTATTATTATTGTTACTATCACCTAAGTATGTAGTGGAATGACGGTTCTCTTAAGTGCAAAGTTTTTCTTTCTATCTAATAAGGAATCTCAATCTTAAAAGCTCCTTCTACTTTAAAAATTGAAAAGTACTGCTTTCAAAGATTTTCTTATTTAACTCCCTTTTGCTGAAAGCATCGCCCACTTTCACCCTCTTACAAAGCGCGTACACTCTTTCGCCGCTTCCCGCAACGCATTCATATATTCTCGAAGCGACCCTCAAAACTCTCTCTCCCCTCAATTATGTATTGCAGCAACTCGGTTGCATCGACTTTTTTCCTACCCCACCCTCTCCGCACGCCCGGACACGCTGGGAGCACAAACTTTTACTGACGTGTTTTCTTAACCCGCCGATGCGCACGGGGTTGTTAAATTTACTTCACCATTCCTCTTCCCAGAAGTAAGTTTTATCAATCTTTCCCACATCTACATCTAGCCGACATAGGCTCTCCTAATCTTCACTTTCTAATCTCACTGCACCTCTTAATTTATCCCCACCATTTTTGTTTACCCCACTTCCCCGTCTCCCTTTCTCTTTTCATTGATACCACTCCATATTCCTATCCATCTCTTTCCCTCTTCCTTTCTCCCTTTTTCAGCTTCCTTCTTGCTCCCTTTCTCTTAAACTCCCTCTCCGTCTCTTTCTTCTCCTTCCTCTCTCTCTCTCTCTATGCAGGGACTATATAGTCTCAATTTCGCCCTTAAAAAGTCGTTTGTTTGCCTGTCTGCTACTCGTTGTAAATATTATTTTGTCAATTAATAATGTAAAATTTGAACGACTTTGTGAATAATATATGCCTCAAACCGCTCTGCCATTAACAGATTCCACTTGGGAAGGCTCGACTTTGCGGAAAGATTCCATAATGTAAATAAAAACAAAAATACCTATTGTAAATTTCCGCTAGACACGAATTTATTCAAACAACTTTGCCTGCTCTAACAGGCGACATCGGTCGAATAAATTCGTGTCTAGTGAAGATTTACAATATTTGATTTTATTTGTTATTTCTTCCATTGTTTATGAATTCTGCTATAAATTTTTCCTGCGTACATCAAATTCTATAATCGATGAATCTACATATTCTGTAATAATTGTAAACAAAGTGTAAATGTTTAGGTAGAAAAGGAGCTACTTGGCCTCGCCACTAAAGACATTTTTCTTTCTTTCTTTCTCTCTCTCCCCCAACCATCTCCATCTATCATTTGACTTTTTCCACCAGCCCTCTTTCTCTCCAAATTCTTTTGTTTCTGATTCTTTTTTATTAGTCCACTTATTCCTCTCTCTTCATTACAGATATGTATTAAACCTCTCCTTTATCCTTCTCATTCTCTCTCTTCCCATCTTCAGCGCTCCTTCTCTCTATCCCCTTCATCTATTTTTTTATATATCTCTCTCTTTCTCTCTTCAACCATCAAAGACCTGAAACTTCTATATGAGAAAGGTCGCAGGGGTTTTAAGAAAACACGTCAATGAATACAACATGATCTCCCTTTTACGTCGACTCCTCCGTTTTGCTCGCCTCGGCCGACCACCTCCCACTTCGTATCCCTGAACGAGTCTTTTGTAACCCACGACTACTGTCCACGCCTCTTTAGAGGTCTCTCTCTCTTTCTCTCTCTCTCTCTCTCCTCATGTCCGTCCGTTCTACTTTTTCTTCCCAACTTCCCCTCTCTTTCTCGATGCCTCTCATGCATACTTCGTGGACCTCGCGTTGCCCAGCTTTCTCCTATCGTCAACTTTTATGAAGGTCGATTTTTTCCCAAGCACGGGTTTACTTAATCGGGTGGGGTGGTAAGATATTATGTATGTTTGACTCGGCCATTTCGTTTCGAGCGAATGTCTATTATTTATAAATATACTTCTTTCATTCTGTTTGCTCTCTAGCTAACTTCTTTTTCTACTGACCCCTTTCGATCACTCCCTTCTCTGCTCGCTCCCTCTCTCAGCATTCCCCTTCACTTAGCCAGGTTTCTTGCAGGCATCTCTTCTGGAATCTTCTTTTTATTTATCATATACAATCTCTTGCTTAATGTTTGCATTTATCCCTCTCTTGAGCTTACATTTTTGTCTGTATCTTAATCTCAGTCTGCTATGTATTTTTTTCCTTCGTACACTTTTATCTATTATTTTCTTTCCTTCCAGCTTCTCTCCGCCATCATTACCTCTCCCTTATCTTTTACATCTTCAATTCTCCTCCACTTTCCCTCTCTTGTCTCTTCTCCTCCGCCTTTTCACTAAAAGAGGAAAGGTTTCTCTCTCTCTCTCTCTCTTAGCAGAAGAACGAGTTCGATAGTCTCGCGCTCCTCCTTAATAAAGCTGCTATTCTTCCTTCCATTCCCTTTATGATTTGCCTACACCAAATCCACTTCCCATATTCTCACTCTATCTCGTCCTCTGTCTTCAATGGGTTTTTTTTAGTGGGATCTATTCTAGAATATTCCCTTCCATTAGCCGATCGTCGTTCAATGGAACTATTCATTTATTCGACTATTTTTAACGACATTCTTGAGCGAGCCGTCTTTTTTATTCGGAATCGACCCTTCGCCTGCCAAACGCAAGTAAGGTCCCTCACATCTCTCATTCACTATATTTCTACCTTTTTTCTCTCCCTTTCTTTCCGTCTATCTCTTTCCATTTCTCTCTCTTTCTATATATTTTTGTCTCTCTTCCTTTCTCTCTGTCATTCCTACATCTCGATTGGTGAATCTATTTAGAGGTGCCCATCATTGACGAGATAGAATGTGAAAGTCTCTTTCTTCTCCTCTACCTATCTCTCTCTTCCGATATTCCACGTCGGAATGAGTGTTTTTATAATTTTATTTGAAAGGTTGCCCCCCCCCCCGGCTGTCTTTATTTTTTCCCCTCGCTACTCCTTTCGGCTGTCAGAAAATCCGACCGTGAAAAATTTTCCTCTAACTAATCATTTTGAGTGATGATGAAAAAATAGGAATTTATTGAAATTTTGCGCTGTTCGAGTATCGATTAAAGCTATTAGTAGATGCGATCGAAGCGCCTAGGGAAAATTTGTAGTCGAATTCGAAATGTTAATGTCACGTACTTACATTATTGGGTTTCGTACTTAATCCATTAATTTGAAGTTTATACCTCTTCATTCAGCAAATATAGCATTGTTAACTAGATGATCCAAACAGAACTTATGATGCCTACTTTCCATCTAATCATTTATTTAATACTTATATTGGCTTTAATAGCTTTAAAGTCATCGCAGATATGTAGCTCTTTTTGTTACCAAATTTCATAATTTAGCGTTATAAAATACTACAAATACATTCGAACGGAATAATAAATTGATCACGCGTATTTGTGCGGCAAAAATAACGCTTTTACGTATTAGATAGAATTGAGTCCAATAATAGTTGTTGCTATGGCAATACTCGTAATGAGTGATAAAAACTGCAAAATTGCCAGTATTTACGCAAAATTCTAAGAAATACAATAGATAAGCAAAATTCTACGATAAAAATTAGAATCTTTATTCCTTTCCTCAGAGAATAGTACAGAACTCGCTCCGATATTACAATTTTAAGATATTTTAATGTGCAAGAGAATATTACCCAGCGCGATGAAAATCAGATTTCCCATGTAAATCAAATGGCTAGGATAGTTCCTGGAATTGAACCCTGGACTTCAATCTTCGCAACAAAATCTATCCTCGGGAGCTCGGCCCATGTAGCAAGAGATTTCCACCAAGCTTCATGAAAATCGGTCTATTGGTTCAAAAGTGAATAAGGAGGGAAGGACAGACAGACAGACAGACACAACGACAAATCTATAAGCCTATTTCCATTCTGGAAAGTAGGTTAAAATGGCACGACTCCGTCATAAGCAATTTCTTGTTAATTATTCTTTTAAACTATGTGTATGTGTGTGTGTTTGGCGAATCAACTTCTTGGAATTTTATTGCCTATTTACATCCATAATTTAGCAGTAATGTATCCTATTATAATCTTTTCCCGCATAAATTATGCACTTTATACTCAAAGTATGATTTATTTGAAGCTAAAGCATACGAATTTTATATTCGATAATTAATTCTTTAAATAGTAAGACGTCTCGTGTCTCAGAAGTGCAGAACAGAATAAACATATGATGAAGTGATGGTGACATATCACCGGGTAGCGGTTTTTGACTCAATGAAGTGGTAAATTATATTAAGTGAATCAGACGATAATGTTAGTGATTAAGTTAATCCAACGGTGGTGATTGCGTATTAAACAATTTTTACTTTACTTTACTTTTCAGTTCGTGACTAATTATTTTCGCAGTTTTGTATTCAATACAATAACTGTTAAGCGTTTTAAAAGCTTACGAAATATCTTTTTTCAATTAAGTGATTGGCGTTGGAAATGATTGGCGAATGGGTTGATTATGAATAATTTGTAATTTGCATTATTTAGATCTGCAGAGATTTATGAAACGGGTTGATCTATTTTGAAGACAGCATTTTTTACTGGTACGTTTGCAATCAAAATAACTCCCAGATATTTTACTTCTTTGATATATAGCTTTATCAAAACAAAATAATATTTACGTTATCTCTTTAAAATATTAAATGTTTTAATATAAAAGGCATTTCCAAGCTGAAATTTTTAATAATATCAGAATATAAGTATACAGATGAAAAATATATCGTGATAATTTATCCATTAATTAAAAATACTGGTTCTTAATTTTATTTTAGAAAGCAAATATTGAAAGTTGCCACTATTATTTTAGAGCAATTCCTAATATTCTGGTGTGGAATACGAAATATTATTTCACGAATTACATCTCCCTATTCATTCTAACAATACGGTATTATTAAGATTAAAATTTTCTCGTTTAAGAAGAAAATCTAGATGAAAAAGCATAAAATCGCTTTTTATTAAAGAAACTCTTTGGTCTTGTACCGAGAGAAACCGTCTTCACTTTCAAATTCTTCGTCTTTAGAACACCCGGTTCCTGAAGTCGAATTCAATGCCATCTAGAGAACTGAGAGATTAGGGTTATTGATCCCCTTTTGAACTTTGATCTTTAAATGTTTGGAATCCCTCCACTTTCGGCGCCAACTCAGCGAGACTATCTCAAAGAATTCAAAGTGTTATTATCAACCAATGATTTCACACTCAGGATTTTTTAAGGAAATGTAACATGCTCTTGAACATCGAGTACAAATTTTAAATAAATACACTACATTTTTATTGTTATTTCTAATTTTAAATTTTTTTCTCTATCTTCCAGTTTTCCCTGTTACTTTAAACAAGAATAGCTGGAAATACACTTTGGAAATATTAATTACAAAATTGAACATGATCTGAGAAAAATTAATTTGATTTATTCCATAGGTTAAAATTTATAAATCATTGGACATAGATATTATATCGGAGTTGATAAACTATATTTGAATGAATATGCTACTACATCTAATACAAAATGCCATAAAAATTTTAAAATCGGAAAAGTGCTAGATGGAAATACCCATCGGAGAAATCAAATTTATCTTTAGCTTTCCTCAAGCACTAGCATCAATATATATGGTGACATATTTTATGATATCTTGGTACCGTTCATTTTTATGTTATATAAAATGTCTATTTATAGAGGACAAGTTAAATAAGATTGAATAAGAAAGATATCGTCAAAGCAGCTGTTCTAACACTCTTAAAACATTATTATACCACATAATCGTTTTAGTAAAATTGCTTTATGTCATTTTGTGATTTTTAAAAATGGAATACCACCAAGTAAAGTTTTTTAAAAAATAACGTGGTTGAAAACAACTAGGGTAATAAATCCAAATCAAAGTGTTTCTATGACACCCTAGTCTCTTCCTCCCATACCTTCAAACGACGTCATTTTTAACGCATATCTCGCCAATCATTTCCCCATTACGGTCCCTCCCATCAATTCCTCATTTGCCCCTTAAGACTCAAACAGCCATCTCCTTCTTTCCATTCTATCCTCCTTACCCTTCTCCTCGCATAGAATAAAACAAACGCATCGCCAGATCCGTAACTTTGGGAAAGTCATCCACAAGTCCCGTCAAGACGGAGAATTTTGAGGCAAGGATTTTGGCAAAAGCATTTTGAATTGCGGCCCAAGATTCAGGAGTCACTGGGCGATGAGCGGGTTGGTAGAGAAAGGGAGTGAGTGAGAAAGACCACGAGAAAGGAGATCTAGAAAAGGGGTTAGAAGAGATCAAAACATCGAGAAGTTGGTAATGCCTCTTGCGGATTTGGAATCCGAAAGTAAGAAACGATTCCTCGAATTCATTTTCGTGGTCATTTTCAAAAGTTATCAGCGGCTGACCGAGGCACGACTTGCAGCGTCATCTAGTGTGTGTGTTCCGCATGCTGAAATGTTCTCGTTAATACGCGCTGCAGATAAAGATTGATCGTCACCGGTTTCGTCTTTTCATTCGATTAAAAAGTAAGAATTTCAGATCAGCGTATAACTAAAGATACGAGAAAATGTATCCTAAAGATTACGAAAATTTGCCTAAACATTTTAGGGTGAAACGTAGAATTGTCAGCGTTGAAATAAACTTGTTTCCCATCTGAACAATCAATTCCAGCAAAATATTTGATTTGAATCTTCAGAATACTGGTACAAAAAGCGATCCTCAAAGAAAATCATTTATAATTTCCCTTTATATTTTCCTTTTCACTATTATTACAAACATGTACAGTTTGAAATGCAGAGTCAAAACGTTTTACAAATATCCATAAGAATTAGTGTTTTAAAAATATATTCACAATAAACTAACTCTGTGGAACCAATTCGACTCTTATCTTTACGTTCATTCAGGAGAAATGAAGAATTTATCTACCTAGCTAGAGAGTTTCCCTAAGAATTGAAACAAAGAGAATGTATTCAGTACGAACCTTTCCGGATTTGACTTTACATAAAATTATATATCTCATTAGCCCCATGAAAAAATTCGATTACATAAAATATTAAATTGTACGAAAGAATTCCTTTCAAGAAGCATTAGTTTTTGTGATGACAATGAATTTATATTTTATCCTCGGGAATAAATAATTTTATAAGCATTTAAAATCATACGAGTGCGAGACAAAGAAGCAGAATATGGTCATTGAGGAAGCATAACTGATCGTGACATTAAAATTTTATAGCTACGTAGCACGCAATCGCTTCAATATACCATTTCAAGGATTCTCGTAACTGAATTTTAAAATAAACGATTAGTTTTATCCGACCGAATAAATTTTTCCAAGATTACGACTCCTCATATAATCGCCATTTCATTTCTCCAGATTCAAGTCATCGCACCGCGTTTCTTCATCACCTATTTTCCCATAATCGCAATAAATGAAACCGTCATTTATTTCCATCACAAACTAAATCATATCTACTTTCTCAATACACTGAGCTGCCGAGCAAGGGGAAAGAGATTTGTCTACTGGCGCCCTCCCCTCGCCTTACTCCCTCCATCCACCCTCCCCTGTCCTACACCTTCCCGTCCTACACCCTCCCCTGTCCTACAACCTCCCCTGTCCTACAACCTCCCCTGTCCTACACCCTCCGCTGTCCTACACCCTCCCCTCGCCCTCCTCTCCACCCGCCCTCCTCTCCCCCGCCCTCCTCTCCCCCCGCCCTCCTCTCCCACACCCTCCTCTGTATATACGAAGACTTACTGTACATACTCCTTTCTATTTAATGTTGTATTACTATATCATTATATGTACACTATCTAGGGTTTTCGCAGGTTTTTCACACCCCCCCTTCTCAGTGGGTGTTTTCCTGCGTGGGTTTTACTAAGGAGGACATGCCTGTTTTACCTAGGTTTTCCCCACAATCTCTAATCTGTCTTCAATTTTATATATATATATATATTTTTTACTCTGTATGATTTAGGTATATACTGTTTATGTTATGCGTATTGTATATATATATATATATATATATATATATATATATATATATATATATATATATATCTATATATATCTTACTTTACCATTTTTTTTTATATTTTTTACATTGACGAAGGGTTAAATGTAAGAATGGACCTTATGGTCTAAATTTCGCCCGAATAAAGACGATTATCTATCTATCTATCTATCTCTCCCCCTCCCTCCTCTCCCGCCTTCCTCCTCTCACCCCGCCCTCCTCTCCTCCCGCCCTCCTCTCCCCCCGCCATACCCTTTCCTCTCAAAATCTTCTCTCTTTACTTCACTCACTTTCTACTTAAAGTGTAGGAACTCAAGGTAATCCCGTGATCATTTTCTGGAAACTGAGAAACTGCAGATATAAAATCTATAAGAGGCTACTTCTGTTCCTTTGTCCCTTTGTGGCTCCCTCTGTCACTCTATAAAAATGGGAATAACTCGATAATGGAACGAGATACATATTCTATATTTGGCAATAATGTTCGATTCACATATTGTATGATGATGACGAAAATAAATCTCAAAAAAGTCGTGGATTCGACTCCAAGGTAGGCATTTCTATTTCCCATATGATAACTCGTAATTGTCGAATTTCGACTTGCACGTTTATACTCTTTTTGATATATAAATTCGAAAAAATCAATCTATGATCTTCGGATCAATCCATTTAAAAGAAAAACTATAAAATTTCTTATTATGTTCATGTTTTCTCGCCTATAGTTCGAAATTTCTCTTGTTATACGTTTAATTCACATATTTTGGGGAAATCTTGGCATTTTAACGGGATTTTGCCTTGCCAAACTTTGAATACGAAAGAGAGAAAGAGAAGAGAGAAGAGAAACGATATCCATAGCAACCAATGTAAACAACATTCGTTGCGTTATTTACGAGAAGGAATACATTTTAATGTAGAAAATTAATAATTCGCATATTAAAATTAGGTACTTAAAATTATCGTAAGAGTTTGAGAATTGAAACAACGAACGCCTAAAAGAATTCGAGTTTGTTTTCTTGCCTTTCTAAGAAAGTCAAGATATATTTATGCTCATTTTTATTTCACAAAAAACTTTCCCGTTAAATTTCTACGGGCATCTCACTAGTCAAATAATATTTAATTCCCAACGCATCATCTTTACCTTATCGAAAGACTCGGGTTGAGATCAGCATCGATCCTATGTTATGAAAAGTATATTTTTCTCTATGTACTTATACCGCCTCCGGATTCTGAGATCAAAAGAAAATGGCACCTCCGTAAGAGATAATAATAAAGAAGGCTGGTCGCAAACAACGGCGAGAAAAGAGAATAAAATTGATCGTTAGCCATTAAGTTTTTTTTCCATCCTTATAAAAGCGCAACATGATCTTATGTGCATGAATGGAAAAAAATACTTCGATATTCAACAACTATATATTAAAGGAATGCGAAGAAATCGAAATATTTAGTATTGTCTTAATGAATAATATTCTCTAAAAATATCCAAAACCGTATCACTGTATGTTAATTAGTGTATATTTAATGGATTATTAATCAGTTAACATCAATTCTCTCGGTGAATTGAATGATAAAGGAGGCGTTGCGGTTTCATCGAAAAAATGGGGTGAATCAGAAAAAGCATTAGGGCGTAAAAAACAGGTGCACATATCGGTTAGTATTTCGTAAAAGAAACGAACTAAATAATATTTGCTTTTAGAAAATTCGACAAGGTGGACTATTGTGTGATTAAGGAAATATTCCAAAGTATTTCAAGACAAGAGAACTTGTTGTAATTAAATTAAGTCTATAAATATTTGGGTTATATGTAGTTGATTTTTTAAATTGTGAAAATATTGCAAAATAAAATAGTTGCACATTATACAATATATTTTGCTACTGACGCAAAAACTTATAAACTTAAAACTTATAAACTTAGTCTACTCTACTGTGAATTAGGACCCATAATTAAACATCAAAACAATAAATTTGCATTGAAAATGATATGCTGTTGTTTTTATATGAACAAACCTGGACTGATTTAGGAAATTGTTTTCTGAGTCAGTCGCAAAAATAATATTTCTCTCCTATCCGTGAATAACTTAGAGAAACAGAACGTAGAGCAACATTTAATGCATATTTTGATAATTAGATATTAACTGAAATTTCGTACCATCCGATTTCGTATTAAGCGGTGTCCACTTTAGTAATTATAGCCTCAACTTCCTAACGTTCCCATTTGGATTTGTAAACGTTTATAACGACTTTATAGGCCAGGAAAAATTATTACACGGGAGTTTATCTCTTATCAGATAGTATTATACGTACAATTTAAAATCCCATGAGCTTACGCATGCCACAGTTTCATCTAGGCTCAGAGGTGCCTCAGGAGATAATGAGACTAGTAGTATAATTTCTCGTTAAACATGACGGACGGACAAGAATGGAACATTAAATTATCATTATTATAGTCCAATATATATGCCTTAGCAATGGGTTAAATAACGATAAAAACTTCAGAAAAATACAATGATCATTGTCAACATTTAATGAACCTTACAACATAAGTGTTTAATATGGCCAATCAGTAATTACGATTAGGAATGATGACTGATTTAGTAATTGAAAGATGTTTAATCATCGGAATATGATATATTTTATCGAATTTTGGCAATGATACCCCTCATATCGTAAACTTACCTTGTGACGGGCTAGGGTTTCTCGGAGAGGAAAGGGCACAAATGAAAGTTACGCGTAAAAACACAAACACCTTTAATCGCCTGGGGCGCACACTACACTACGTAAGCTTCCACAAGAGAGGAGAGAACTGACGCGCACCCTGTTGGCTGCGCGCAAAAACAAAATAAAATGAACAGCAAAGTCCGTTATCGGTCTGGTCTCGTTACAACCTCTAATTTGATTTTAATATAAATTATTGTTTTCGTCTGCTAATAACGTCAATTAAACAATGTCGAAAAACATTTTAACACAAAAAGCCGAAGTATATAAATCAGTTAAAGATAAAACTAAAAGAATATCCTCCGATCACCCGTCTGATTAAGTCAGAATTCTTAAAATACAGAGAAAAATATTTTATATTCTTTTTCAGTTACATCAAATGGAGAAAAAACCTTCCTACAGTCAAATCCGTGCTACTAAAGATGGTTAAGGTCTACCTAACCGCCGATGACGTATTTCCATATATCACAGTTATAAATAAACAGATTTTACTCCTTTCTTTTTAGGATCTCTATTGAGTTTAATTTTTATTTGTCAAGACACTTTCAAATATCAAACCAGGTCCATGAACTACGATCTCGGCTTGATTCCACGCCATTCACTATATTTATTGGCAGAACCGATACCGTAGCCGCCCTCCCCCAGCAATAAGCCTCCCGCATCGGAAGATCTAAATACCTCACCTTTCAAAATTCACACACTCCAGATCTCACCTCCCCCTACTCTCACCCTCAACGGACAACGGACCTCCCTTCTGCCGCACACCTATAAAAGCGCCAAAAGTGCCACCGCACGTGTTCTTATTATCAGAAACTACTTTCGGTGAAACGATACTGAAGACGGCTACACACCTGATTTTTTTTCAATTTTTCATTTTTTTAATACTTAAGTGGTTATCTGGAATATGCCATTCAATTGTTTATTCCAAAAATTTGAATAAGGTGATGGTATGAAAAATAACAAGGACGTTGTAGTTAGTAGGGAGGTATTCATCGTTACTAAAAACAGCTGCAGCTATCCAAAGTCTCAACTTGCAAAACACATTTCTCGCATGTTATAATGTTGGGGTGCTGGATCCACAGAAATAAACCCCTTCTATGAAGAGTTTACAAGCGTATAACTTTCATGAAATGTAGTAACTGCGCACAGACTAAACTAGTAAAAAACTTCACTGTCTGCTTCGCAGTAAAAGTTGATGTCTACGGCTTCGAAAAAGTTTCTATGCGAATTAAAGCTGCACTTTCACTGTTTTTTTATTTCAAATTTACTAATGTGTACTTATTAAGAAAATAAAATCGATGACAAATCTTAGGTCTTCGTAAAAATGTTTCATGCAATGGACACAAAGGTAAAATTTTAATGCTTCCATTTTATTCTAGTTTTATATTTAATATGGTTATTTATGTTAATTACTAATTTTTGATGATATAGATTAAGAGGAAATGATTCTACCAAGATAATTGCAAAAGTTTAATCCAACGAAACATTTTGAAACTTAAATCACATTCGTATAAGCAATTCCATTTGTCAAAATTATATTCTGCCCCATTAAATGCTTGTAATTAAGTTGCCACCTGAATAAATATATTTTCAAATGAGAGATCAGAAATTAATTCGGAAAATTTAAATGTACTTACACGAATATGGATAAAATGTTAATTAAAATGGGACGTACCTGTATTTGCTCTACGTCGAGTATTTATTAAAAAACCGATTAAACGGAACTCGTTTATACCTTCATTTCGCTAACAGTCGTATATGCTTTTCTAAATAATAAATAAATATTTTATGGATAAAATACCTATTCTATTAATACCGATATTATAAGCATAAGATATATTAAGATCTATTAATATATCCACAAATATAAAAATATCCGTTATATAATCGCACAAAAATGCATTACGGAATATGTATTAATTTTAAGTAAACTTGTTGCATAAAGAAAACCATTTAAATATGTGTAGAAAGTAACTAAATGGAAAAACAATCTGAACAAAATGAAACTTAGGATTTTACTCAATCATGAAAAATGTTTGAATAAACACAATATAAACATATTAACACTAGGACGCCTGGACGGGTCACTTTGACCCGAAGGAAAATTTGAATGCGTTTTTCTTCTTCAATATGATCTTGATTCCAATTTCCTCTCGTGACTTTAAATAATTTTAGAACAGATTTTAATCTTGTCATGAGAGTACGTCATGAATTATAAAGAAATATACCTCGGAGGCCACAACGGGTCATATTGACCCGATTGTAGAATGAAACGTATTTTCTGCAGCATGGGATGCCAAAACGCTTCTATGTTACCGCAGCTGATGGTATTGAATTACTTTCTATTTTTTCAGCTTTTCCTTGCATTCAACCATGCGTTCCTCTATCTCTCTCCCTCTCTCTTCCTCCCTCTTTCTCCCTCCCACCCTCACCGATTTCCCTCTTCCTCTCGCTCCTAATCATCATTCGATCGTATTCTGTCCCGAAAATGCAACATTGTGTCTACAGGTTTAAACTTACAGATATTGTCTTCCACTCATTTTATTTCAACAAGCCCTTTGCTCAGTCTCTGGCGGTATTTGGGCGTGCAATAACGTTCAGGAAGCCTCGCACACACAGAATAGTGTCAGATAAATGACTCGTAGACGCGATTTATGCTCTGATGAGATTCTCGCGGAACTCAATAATATACCCGAGGATGTATTCGACGGACATATACTTTTAAAACATTCTTGAATTGTCGGCAATAAATGCTGTCGTGATATATACAGCTATCACTGGTAAGAAAATACATCAAACAGCTTACAGAGAAGCTACGAGTGAAGCAGGCACGTGAAAAAGCTGCCAAATTATTATAATAAAGGCGAAGGATCTGATTTGGAAGAAGAAGTTGTACCAAAACGTCGAAGATGCCAGATCATGGAAAATTTCAGGGAAAATAAAACCTCAAGCAAATACACAGTATGCAAGAAAATGGTTAGTCGGAAGTGCATGGGAAAAATGCTTTGCATTTGCGTCAGCTGCACTAACGTGAAGAAAAAATAATAATTTTATGTTATTATATTATTTTGAAACTTTGTTTGTTCTTCACAAATATGTGCCAAAGAAACCTATTTTTCAGGACCGAAAGATTTTTGTTGGTACATGGTATAGTAAAATACTTACTATTTATAATTTGCGTTAGTTTATTAAATTAGTATAAATCAACCTGTTAATAGTATTTGTAGGCGAAATGAGTGCTTTTAATCTGAATGCATTACCGCTATGAATATCTGGCTAATAATTCCTTTTTATAATTAGCGCGTTTATTTCTATAAATTATGCATATTTTGCTACCCTTACCCAATTTATTCTTCATGTTGGTGAATATGGGTCTACCTTATATTACTTGAGATATAATTTTTTTGTACGTTCTTTGCTGTTATGCAGTCCTTGCGTGATTTTCATATATGTTTTTCAAAATTGACACTTTGAAGAAGTATGTACTTATATTTTTAACTTTCATGCAGAGTTTAACGGCTCATTTTTTCTATAAACAGTAATTAGTCTGCATATAAAATGTATACCTTATTTCAACGCAATAAATATTCACGAATAAATAATTGCTTTATTTTTAAGTAGGTTCTTACCACATACATACTAACGGTTTATCACTAATATATTTGGTTTCCTAAGGTGCCACATCTCATCATAAAACTCAATGGAAAAGTCTTTCTTTAGTCGTACATTCTCATAAGAGAGCAGTAAAATATTTATCACGTTGAAAAAATACTATAAAACAACTTTCTTTTTGAAAAAAAAAGCTTACAAACAATTTTTTTGACCGTTAATGTATCAGTTTGTCAAAATTTACTAAACAAAAACATAACCTGTAATTGTTTAGATGACGAAATTAATGTATTGCTTTTTAAATCGCAGTTTTAAGCTATAAAAGCTGATATTCCATAGTACGAGTCAAATTGACCCAGTTGGGCGTTCTAGGGGGTGAGCTAAGTCCGGCCGTCCGAGTGTGAATGTTGCCCGCGGGTTCTGTGGATGTCCTTCATGTGGCCCGCGCACTGATGTGAGTTTGAGACCACTGGTCTAGTGTGTACATACACGCGTTATTTTTTCCACACAAATAGGTATGATTAATTTAGTTTTCCGTCCGAATATATATGTAATATTTTATAATTTAGGAACAACAAGAGCATTTTATATTAGTCATTGACAGTTTTAATAATATTTATAGCTAAAGAGTGAGAGACTTTAAATGTAGATACTAACTATTTCTGTGCTAATCAACCTGTAAAAATATATTATAATCTGTAAATTATTGGAGCATAAAATCGTCTGAGCATCTGATTCTAAAAATTAATGAATTTACATCCATTTAATTTAAAATAATTATGTGAAAAGTAGGTATCATAAGTTCCGTTTGGATCATCATGTTGTTACTTTAAATCAATACAAGTGAGTAAAGGTTTTTTGTCTACACCCTGTACATCACATAACACCGTTATTATTTGCGGTCTAAAATGCGCTTGAACCTAAACCTAAAGCGAATGACAGTTGAAAATTATAAAAAGTAAAAGTTAATCAAATAAGGTATTCTACGAGAAAGAAAGAGAGAGACAAACCATTCATCAGGGGGATAATGACTATTCAACAGTGTATTTATCATAGTGATGAAGTTGATATGATTAGGGCGTTATTTATGTTGCAGAGATTTCTCGTTGGGTGTCGTGAGGAGAGAACGGAGACCTTACAGAGGCTTGAGAGTGGTGGTTAACGCTGATTATCCTAACTAGTGAAAATTCTACTTACTTGCTTCAAATCTTTATAGATCCCCTTACAGGGAATTTAGACAACCTCCGGTTCACTATTAATTTTAATGGTTCCATTATAAGCTCCAATAACTTTCCAAGTGCAACAGGAAGATTTTAACTAATTGTTTACATATTCAGCTGAGACAGTACCCAAAATAAACAATTTCAAGTAAGCGGTAAGATCTTTTCTCAGCAATTTGATATCGATTTAAACTAGCTGAACACCAAAATAGCTCGTCTTGTGTTTCGAAAAAGGGGTAAAGTAACCCATTAACGCCTAGCGTGATCATATGAACATGGCAAACATCGGAATATTTAAATCGCACTATTGTCTCTATTTTAGAAATATTATATTTATTTTTTAGCATATTCCTTCTCAAAGGTTTGATTAAACTTTTCATATTGTTACTTACATACTTTAAGCAATAGTTTTTGTCTTGTGACAACTTGAATTTGACACATGGCATAAATCCGCTTCGAAGCTATGTAGTACTTTATTACATTGCTTAAAGCATGTACGTTTTTTGTTCTTTTTCATAATCTTTGCTACATATATATTCATTCTATGATGATGTCAAAGGTTAGCACTTTGCAGGTCCGAGTCAGTGGCGAAATTCGTCTTGATGGAATATCCAAATACTCGGTAATGTCAGGAAACAGACGCCGTTGTGCTAGTGAAAGTGTTCTAGTAGTGTGCGCACATTTTGCATAAAATCAGGAGTTGGATTATGCATTACTTGCTTTTCAAAATTTCATACACGTTAATCATTTCTCTGCCTAATATTTCATTTTTCTATTATAAAATTTGTTTCTATAATAAAAATATAAAATTATATATAATATATAATTATATATGTAAAAAAATCTAATATGATAAATATTGACTTTTATTATTATATTCAAGAGATAACATGATGTAATTGCTTGGCATTTGGCATTTCCTTGGAAAGAAACGGTAAGAAGATCGGGATAGAATTGCTAAGGGACCCGCCTAGAGTGATGATATGAACACGGCTCTTTTCTCGAGAACCGTTATAGATATGTTCTTGTAATGTTAACTATAACGTTTACATATAATTATAACCTAAAATTGTAAATATGAACAAAATCTAAACAAAAAACTCCGGCGTTAAAGGGTTAATGCCAGTTTCGTCCTAAATGAGACAGTGAATAATCGGAATTTGTTCGTAATTTAGAGGCCAGCAAATTATTAGTAAATTATAGGGAACTGCCATATTGAATTAGAATGAGTAATTATCTTCCATGGAACTCCAGCACAATTTAAATAATTTATACTTGACAAAAGAATAAATTCTTGAAAAATTATGTCCCGGCTCAGCTGCACAACCTAACTGCCATGACTGTTGCATTTATAAAACAAAACAATTGCTGCGAATAGTGCAGACTTAAGAGTAGATACAGTCGAGAATAGCTTTGTCTATGGCAATTCAAATAAGCATAAGTCCAGACTAAGGTGGAGTACAACAATTATTTCGTCTCATCACAGGGGCAGAGTGAAATCAATGCGAAAGAAAATAAAAATTTAAAGCTTACCTAGAAAGCGTTCTTTTTTTGATAAAAACATATAAAACGGCAAGACGCAATCATAAAACATCGTCATAAAATGAACGATAACTAAATTGCATAAGCATTGAAAGCAACGACTTAGGCATGATGCTACGGGTAAAACCCGCGAATAGCCAAGTTTATATGCATCTAGTGCTTAACTGGCGTACACGGACACCTCCGCAAACGAACAAAATCATGAGCGCTGAGAATTAACTGTATATCTTTCAGAGACAAATTATAGCAAGGAGAGAAATTTTACCGATGTGAAAGAAACGTCACATGCTTATCGATGAATTATGATAGCTTGAAAAATGATAAAACTTTCTAGCAGCTATTAAAATAAATATGCTGTTTTTTTTAAATGTCATTTATATTTAACTTCTTGCATCGAAGCTCCTTGCCTTTCCTCTAAAATTTTCATCTTTAAAGAAACGGATAACTAGTATTAAAAAGTGATGAAAAAACGCTATACTTATAACGCTGCAAAACAAAAAAGACACTGCGGTTAATTCATACCCTGGAAGAAAACTCATACTGGATTTATTCTAGTTTGCTCTTTCCACAGCAAGATTATTTGAAATATGTTTTACGGATTATGGCGCCAGTATTTTACAACTGATGCATCTGAAGAAACTTTGAACACAACGCAATAATACATCATGGTGAGAAATTCTGAAGAAATTATCGGCTACGGGTAGATTGTAATTTGTAAGGCACGCATCCGAGAAAGTAGTATTCCCTGCAAAGCGTGACGCGGATCGTGCATGCGGACGTTTCATCACGCTGCTTTAGCCACGCGTAGTTTCTCACTGTCCAAAAAGCGCAACAGGGGAGAGAAGTTTAGTGCACCGCCGCGCACACACAACATATCAACCGAACGCAGTAATTTGTTCTCGCCGCAGGAGTATGGCTTGCGTTTTGTTTCTCCCTCCTTCAAGATGGAGATCTTTTCGTGAATAAGGAGAGAAGGAAATGAATTCTCTCGCCACTGCTCAGCCGACAATTTTTTATCTCCTTCCACTTTGCAGGTCCTTTTCCGCCCTATCTGGCAAAATTTGCATTTCCGGGCTTATTTTCACTCATCTTGTTCTATCTCTGGGGAAATTTCCCCTCTTGGGCATGTCGGGGCTGAATGACTATCTTAGCACGCATTTTAATTTCGTAAAAATATTCAATTTTTCTCGCAAAGTAATGAAAAGTGGTGTAGGTTTTTATTTTTCAAACGGACCATGAAGAGAGCGGGTAACTTGAGTTTTTAGAGAATGTCGAAATTACTGTAATATTTTTGTCACTTGAAGGCATTCGTAAGGGCATTTATATATTTTCAATAAAAATATGAAGTATTCTGCTGTTTTTTTTATTCGGTAACAATATTATTTTTTTGATCTCTCCATATGACTTATCTGAGACTGATCATATCATGCTCAATTTTGTGAAATAGATTCACTCCGAAACAAAAAAAGAAGGATACATAGAGTGATAATAATACTTTAAAATTTATCCATTCTAATTCTTATCTGGCTAGTATTGTCTTTAATGAATCATTAAATATTGATACATGCAGACACATTTGCGATGAAACTTACAGTAGAAGTACTCCATATTATTCTAACGGCATTTAAATGTGAACTATAACACTTAGCGTACATTCATGAATAACTCCTACGCCCATTTCCTACATCCCTATTTCAATAGGTAATATATGGTGTAAATTCTGAAATCTCGTCTATAGTACCACTCTTCTTATAGAATTATTTGGTTTCATTAAAACAGATTAGCAAGATTTCTTATTAAAATCAGTGATATCAAAGTGTAAAGGACCATCTACTGTGATGTTCCAATTT
The DNA here is from genome assembly GCA_028673005.1 of Tanypteryx hageni. Taxonomy (NCBI): domain Eukaryota; kingdom Metazoa; phylum Arthropoda; class Insecta; order Odonata; family Petaluridae; genus Tanypteryx; species Tanypteryx hageni. The sequence goes on along the minus strand of CM054112.1, from coordinate 103,288,169 downwards.
TTATATTTTCTATTTAGCACAAATGAGTCACGTGTACTAAAATAATGGCTGTCAAATATGATATAAATTACAATCTACAAATAAAATTACATTTTCCATCAGCATTATAATTTCAGTGTATCGAAATTAAAACGGAACAAATTAATATCTTCAAAATTTAAATATTCTCGACATTTTATCGATGGGAATTTTATGTCTGCGGATCTTATTTACCTCAGCTTCGTTTCGTATGCTACTCTTCCTTCTCCATATTTAATCATAAAAGAGAACCCGAAATAGATTTATAAAAAGATGAAGATAGCAGTTCCCCAAATGCCCTTTTTTATTTGTACCATCTCTCATCTCCCATTCCCTCCCCCTCTTCCTCCCTTTCCCTCCCTCACTCTACTTTTCCTCCTACATAATTTATCGTCCTCACTCTTCCTCTCTTCTCCGTTTTTCCATTAACCGTCTTCTTCTCGCATGCTGAGTGTTCTACGTTTCCTTATTCTACGCTTTACTGTTTTATTTTACCTTTATGGCGGCCATTATTCCAACACGCAGCCTTAAACTTTCAATGCCTTCTCCTACTCTTTCACTTTCACGTTTTTATCTCTCTTCTTTCTTCTCTTCCTTTACCCTATAAAACTATATTTTTGCGTGGTTATTGGTAAATTTTCTTACCTCGATGCGGTAAATAAGTGCAAGTTCCATCTCAATGTGATATTCTCATTGAAATTTCAAATTCCCGTTTCGAATGCAAATCGCAATGTCCACATATTTATCGATTTATTTAATTTATTTTATGCATTGCAATGATGGTGCAATTTTTCATTTCACTGAAACACTTAGTTATTATGTTATAATCTAAGAGTTTTATATGTACCAAGGAAGAGCATTCGTATTTATCTGTTAGTGTGATCATTTTGTAAGCTTATGTAACAACCTTATAAATTATCTTAAGCTGACTTTTGAATATTTAATAACAGTAGATTCCATGCGCATTCATTTATATGAGTAATAAAATTACGGAAATTTTGTTATTTTTCATTTTTGGATCCTAATGACGCTTTCAGATTAGTTTCTGTTCTCATTTAATTATTTTAATATCTTCAGATATTTTTCTAAATTTCAAATATTACAGCTGCTTAAAATTTATTCTTGTATTCGTAATTTCTTAATGGGTTATTTATGCGTACTAAAGGAAGTTCTGTTCGAAACAAAACCAAAATATTCTTACAATTCCTATAGGAAATAAACTGAACTACGATATACAATTTTTTAAAGTAATTTTCATCATATCAAAGTACTTTATTCATATCACTACTCTTAATAGTTTGCTGGTACTTTTATTTTTGTCACATCTCATAAAACGAAATAATGCGTTAACAGAACTGTAAAGTTAAATCATAAAACGTTATCCGTAGGACTTAATAGGTTTTGTTTATTCCGTTTTCCGTATACCCCCATAATTTCTCTGCACATCTCCATTTTCACCCCATGTGCCTCATTTCACATTCTTGAGATCCTCTTCTTCTTCTTCCTTTGCGTCAAATTATTTGTCACCTTTATCCCTCCTCTCTCTCTCACTCTCTTCGCAACGCTCCAATAAAAATGTCTCTCTCTCTCTCTAGAGCCTCATTAAAAATAAACTTCTGAAATTTATTTTACGCTTGAGGAAAATATACGCATTTCTTTCGCATTAAGAGACACGCTTGGAGCGTGTGATTACTAATAAAATACACGAATAGGTACTAGGTACTTACTAAAGCAGTGGTTCCCAAACTGGGTGCAACCGTACGCTGGGGTGTTGCAGCCGCTTTATAGGGGTGTCACGTCGTGATTGCCGTGTCTGAATATATAAAATCTTGTTGCAAAGTGGCAGTGCCGCGAAAATCAGTTTATCTTTTAAAGGCTGCAGTAACCACAAAAATATTCGGAGATAACGTACTAGAGAATTGCGATTCGTATGCTTTTAGTTTGGAATATCGCTATATCTACGCAAATGTTGCTTTTTAGAATACTATAAAAAAGGATTAAATCCAATACTTTCTATGTTATGGTGACAGCAATAGATAGATAAAAGTATAGCAGTCATACATATTCATTCGCATTACTTTAAGAATGAAACCACAAGTTTTGCAAATCGGTTGGAAGATATATTTTATTATTTAGTTGATAAAGCCTCGTGTAATGATGCAGACACTATATACGGTAGAGAACAGTATCCAAAGAACATTGATATTTGGACTCTCTACGTGGAATGTAACTACTACAACAAAAGTAACACTGGAATAAATATTATAACCATCATATCAGAGGTGATAATTGGAAAATCCCGCCAAATTTGTCTAACCTTTTACTTCCCATCTTGAATTCTAATATTTCATGTTATTATAAAATAATTATAGTACTTTTACTTATATTTTGTATTTATTCAACAATAGTGTAGGGGAAATGCATAGTAGAACTGCGCAATAGGAATACAAAGACTACAGGAAAGTTCAAGTCATCAGAATACATACATACCTTGAACGTTGAAAATCTAACACTAATTATTATTTTACATCTTTTTCACATTATTTTAGCAATATAATGTACTTAGTTATTGATTCATTATTCACACGGACCTGCGGATTTTCAATTATTAAATTATTAGCGCAAATGACCCTCAAATGCCAGAACATCAAAAGCAATGCATCTGTCCATAATTTTACGGTTTTAAATAGAAAGACAAATATTCTTTGAGAAATAAAAATAAAATTTAAATTGATGAAATAACCATGTTGTACAAATGTTAATGAAAAATTTCTCTATCTCCTTTACCCGATTAATATGTGTAACGATTCGAGGCTGGGGTGGAGAGGTTATAGCGTTGGCCTTCAACGCTGCAGTCCCAGGTTGGAATCAAGCGGTGGTCGAATTCTTCAACCTGGAATCGTAACAAACAAAGTGTCCCGGATTCGGCACCTGGAGACGATTATATATCATATTTTTACACAGGTGTTTCGATTTTTTAAAGTGAAATGTTTATTTCCTGCATTCATTAAAATACGTAAATAAGGACCGAATTTCTCCATTTTTGCTTTATTCGACTGCTAAAACTAGAAAATATCTTACTCTTGCAGTTTTTAGATGTTACACCGAAGAATTTTTCAGAAATATGCGTTTCTTTTCGAAATTTTATGAATTTTCGTACTCTTTCCGGGTGTTGCCAAGGCGACCCGCATTGTTGCCGCAGATTGAATTTACGCCTAGCCTTCACATGACAAAAGAATTGCGTTATTCGCCTCGCGCTTTTTATCAAACATCAGAATTATTGTTGTAGCTATTTCAAACTTAATAGATTGCAACGTTAATAATTGATGATCATTATTATTCAGTAAACTGCGTGTGGATTTTGGGCATTTTTAACGATTGACTAAAAGAAAAAAATCTTTTTTCTTTATTTCAATACTGGACTGTTACCTTTTTTCGTAATGGAGAAGCAATTAAAATTACACATATAAAGCATAAAAACAAACATGAAATTCAAAATATCAGTTTTCAAATTTTATAAAGAGAAATAGCTTGTTATTACTTTTAAACATGCAGATTTCTGACTGACTTCGCAAAAATGTTTGCCGGTACTATTAATAGATGATTAATTACCTATGAGTTAAAAGAATTGGAGATGTTGCTATGATGGTAAATATATTTCATTATTAATATTCGCCTTTTTATTGAAAGCTACTTTTAGCTAATTCTCCCCGGTTTTAAAATTTTTCTTTAAAAACGTAAACTCCAGTCCTTCAGGTATATAACTGTTTATGTTCCAAATTCATATCTCAATTTAACTAATTTAAAACCACTTTATAAAGCCCAGGGCTGATTTCCATTTTTATCTTATAGAAAGTAGCAGTGAAAAATTGAATCGGAAAAAAACGTAAAAATGATTGTTTTTGGAACAACGGAATTTTTTCGTTGCCTGTATCCGATGGCATATCATCATCCCAAATTTCCTATCTGTTGCCCTTCTATAAGTGCCTTAGGTTTTATATCCTCCCACCTTATATGTAATAAGCAACAATTTATATTAGCTTTTCTGATGAAAATGAAATTTGGAGACTACGGTGTACAGAATGGAATTAAAATAAAAACCCCTGAACAGTAAAATAATCCCAGTGAGCACTCACACGTCAATAAGAGAAAATTGATATTGTAAAATTTTTACACACTAATCTATCTCTCTGGATAATCTATCAACTCAAACTAATAGAAATAGAATTAATAAATATGGAAAATGCATGAACGGAGAGCACTCGCGGAAGCCTTTATTGTTTTGATTATTAATAATGATGATAAATAAAAGTCACAATCGCAGTCTGGGATAACTAGCTGATATAGCATCTAAACTTTATTAATATATTTTATTGTTATATTTATATCCACGAAGTTTTTACCTCATTCTCATTCTCACACGCACACACCAACACATGCATTCCTCATATCAACTTCAAATTTAGAAAAAACACTATTTTTCACACTTTTTCGGAAGATATATCAATGTTATTCTCTATGATTATTTCTCTCTTGCGCCCCATTCCCTTTAAATAGAAATCCTCGTGTGTTCACTACCGTTTTAGCTGTGTTCATCATAGATAGCTGTTTATCCCTCTCTCTCTCTCTCTCTCTCTCTCAGAACCTCAAAAATCTTTATTCTCGTTTCTTGTTATGCGGCGGTTTTGAAGAGGAGAATGAAAGTCTTTTTGGCGGGCGGAAGAGGAAGAAAAAATATATTCCTGTTGCGCGGTTGCGAGGTAAGAGGTTAAGAGGAGAAACTGTCAGGTGAGAGAGAAAGAGATGCCGGAGAAGAAAAGAGAACGACGGGATGAGGAGAGAGCTTATGGCGGAGAATCGAATAGGAAGTGAGAGAGGAGAGAAAATGAAAGATGGAGAGATAGGGAGGGAGTAAGGGAATGAAGGGGGAACATGCGGAGTAAAAGAGATTGAGAGGAGAGAGAGATGTGGAGAGAGGGAGAGGGGAGCGGATGGAATGGAAAGGAGGTTGAAGATGGAGTTGAGGAGAGTTTCGGTTGCTGCGGTGAGGAAGAGGATGAGAGAGATGGAGAAAATGAGTTATGAGGCGAGGCAGAGGAAAAGAGAGATGGAAAGCGGCGATAAAAAAAAGTTCGGTTTTTTGGAGTGGGACGAAATTGGAAGAGGAGAGAGAGGGGTAAAAAAATATGAAGTGAAAATGGGAAATAAATAAAGGTTAGACGATGGCGGGAAATGAAAAAAAGAACAGCGATGGGAATTAATGAGGGAGAAGAAAGTTTACATGCGGGTGAAAATATTGTAGTCGATGAGCGAGGAAGAATGGCCGAGAGGAGAAAAATGGTTTTTCGAGTGTACGCAAAAGAAAGTAAATTGAGGCAAGGAAAAAGGAACGAGAGATGGAAAAAGATGGTGGGTTTTGAAAGAGAGAGAGAGAAAGAAATGGTGGAAATGTATGAGAGGAAGAGAAGTGTATTAAGAAGGTGAGGCGAGAGAGAAGGGTAAGTAAGCGGAGAGATACACGCATACAAAAAATGGAGGAAGCGGAAGTAAAGCGAATTTGATAGGGGGGATTGAGCTAAACTGAAAGAGGGAAGGAGAGGAAAATGAAGGGAAGTGAGAAAGAGAAAGGCAAGATGGAGAGAACGGAAGAGTGAGGTAGAATGAGCGGGGAGTGGGAGGGAGAAAATAGGAAATGGAAGGGATGGTTGGGACTGAATAAAAAAAGGGACGGAGTGAGAGAGAGGGCTCACAGTATCAAAGTGAGTTAGGACCTCCCTCCTCATTCCCTCTCTTTCTCCATACCGCTCTCCCTCCATTTTCCCCTTCTCTCTCTCTCCGGTGGAGAGGGCGGAAGTCTCCGTTGGGACACGGGCGGGAAAAGAGGAGTTGAGTGTTTGAGGGTCTAGTGAAGGAAGGTGGGAGGGGGAGTTTTGCGGGTGTAAAGGGCGGAAGTGGGTGAGGAAGGAAGGAGCGGGGGTGGATGGAAAGACGGAGAAGAAGAAGGTTAGGTAGGGAGAAGGTTTTGGATGAAAAAGAATACAAGAAGTGTTCCCAAGCGACCTGAATTCGGGTGCGACACTAAAACAATACTTCTCCCCCTGTCCTCTGTCGACCCTTTACCAGTCTCCCTCCTTCACTTCTCCTCCTCCCTGAAATCCCACCTCCCTCCGCGTCCCTCGCTTTCTCCCTTCATGCTTATTTTGCCCCTCTTCCCGCTGACTCGGAACGCCATGCTTGTATCAATCACTTTTTTCTCCTCAATCATTCTTACTCTCTCTGTCCTTTTCTCACTGCTCACTGCCCTTGTTGCTCTTTCTCTCCAAAATAGTTAAATTTGTCCCTCACCTCACAAACTCTCTCATTTCCTGTGCTTGGTTCAATTTTCACCTTGTTTTCATTCTAATGGTTCCTTTTTGAAGTCGTCTCAAAAAATATATTTGACTTTCCTCGTCTTTTATAAATTTATTTTTTAAGTTCTCTTCGCCTCATATTCCCCTTTTAATTTAGGCTTCAGATTTTGTGTGTACGCACGCGAGCAAGTGCAATAATGCACTCTTATAGTGGTTACAATTACATAGGTCCGAGCAGAGACCTGCGAGATACAGCGCCTACGACAAAATGTTAGGAAACACCTTGCTTATGTGAAATATTATTTTTTCTTCGTTTTAATTGAGAATAATAGCGTTTTTATAACTTCAACATTTGAGAATGAAATTAATAATTGTGTTTGGAAAAATAAACTTTTGGTATTTTTGCGAGAAGGTTTGGCGCCATTTGCAAGCGGCGCCTATGGCCAATGCAATCTTTGCCATACCCTAGTTACGGCACTGGGTCCGATGTTCGATCTCCGCGCATGACGATTTTTCCAAAAAAGAAATACCTGGCAGCAAACAGTAGCTCTCTCAGAATGATAAAGAGCTGAAAAAAATTATGTTGGCTGTGTATATATCCAACAAAGCCGTAAGCATGATTGAGTCGTTTTTAAAGGCTACAGTACTGCGATGTGGAAAACAATGAGAATTCTCTGGTATTGATTATATGCTTACACAATATGAGCTTTCTCGAGGTCTCTGGAGGTAAAATAGTTCCACATTCGTATCTCAGAGCGGAGACCACGTTGATGAAAACATTTTCTGATTTAAACATACGTACAAGTAGCTGATATGTGAAAACCATGAGAAAGCCATGGATGAACGAATTTCAGAGATATTTCGTTTGTAGGGCGAGTAAAGAAAGGGAAAACGAGATGAATATATTTAGAACGGTTCAAAAAGCAGGGATACCTCAATATAAGGAAAAATAAGTTTCTGATTTCAAAGCAAATACAGTTCTATACGATTATACTACGCCGAATTTGTCGAAAATCATTTCTGTACCACGGGAAAGCCATGTACACATCTACTTGTTTTTTAAGGTTAATTAATGACCTCTATAAACGCCATGCGTCTTAGGCGAATAAAATTATATGTGTAATATGGTAACACAATCATTTTAACTTTTGCGCATTTTTTTATGTTCATAAAAACAATACTTTACCCTATACTACATATGGAGACAGCGACAGACACACAGACATCATCGCAAAAATAGCCAAAACGTGTTCAGGGAACCTCAAAACGTGTATTTTTGTTGAAATCTCGAATTCGATTTTTTTCATGAAAACAATACTTTCTCTATACTATGTATATGGTGAAAGTAAAAACTATTTCTGTGATATCTCTGATACCTATGTATCTGGCCGGGAGGGTCCATGGAGGTCCGGAGGGAACGGGAGCATATGTGAGAGCAATAGGATATCGAGTTCAACAATGCAATCGGTTCGCAAGGCGACTTCTCCTTAAAAACACTAAATTTTGTCCAAATATGAATTAAAACGTTAAATTCGAGAGATTTCATTCGAAGGCAATAAAAAACGACAAGAATAGGATATTATTCTCATTTTTCTTTAATGCACTCCTAGTCCGGAGATCGAAGGTCAAATACGTGAATTTTAATAAGCAAAAGAAAATAAGCATGCAGGTCGAAATATCGATTCCTTCATGCTATCTTATGGGGAATGTAAATCATTCTCATGAATCAAACTCGTGTAGATTTTGGAAAATATTTTTTCGTAAATGGCTTTTACGTTACGAATTGAACATTTTCACCAAATATCAATCTTCTAGCTACTCGGAAACTTTGTTAAAAATAGCATTACAGGTCCGCTTTCCCACCCACCGACGACGACGAAGTCATTTTTTATATATTAGATACTAATGTTTAGGCACTTCCATATCAGCAGGAGATTCGAAATTATTTTCTTAGGTAGAATTATGTACAAAACCAACTAAAAAAATTAAAATCTTTAATAAGTTCAACAATGCGGCCGCTAAAAATTCGCAATTAAATTTTTTAAAGGTAGAATTTATAAAAAAACGAAACGGATTATAAAAATTTTGATATTATAATCAGGGCCTGCACGACAGTTTTCTCGACTGTGGGCAAGAATTATTTTGACCGCTTGTAATATAAGTCACTTAATATCCATTAGCACACGAAGGGTAGCATTTCATTCAAAATCGCTGGTATATATATATATATATATATATATATATATATATATATATATATATATATATATATATATATATATATATATATATATATATATATATATACCAGCGTAATTGCCCGTCAAATATGACGGGTATGTGCAGGTTATGTATTAAAATTAAGGAATTTCTCATTCTTTCTCCTTTTCTCTCTTCCTCCCTCCCATTCGCTTCCCTCCCTCTTCGTCTATTCTCTCTCCCCCTCGTATTTTCTCTCTCGTTCTTCCCATTTTTCATCCCTTTCTTCATTTTATTCTTCACCCTCTCTTCTTCCCATCCTCTCACTTTCTCGCATCCTCCCTCCCATTTCCCTCTCTTTCTCCCTGACATTCTCCTGCGTGGGTTTTACTAGGGAGGACATGCCTGTTTTTACCTAGGTTTTCCCCACAAACACAAATCTGCATTCAATTTTACCATTTTACTTTGTACGATTTAGGTACATAATGTTCATATAATGTTTTTGTTATACCTTATTTTATTATTTTTCTTGTATTTATTATATTGACGAAGGGTTAAATGTAAGAATGGACCTTATGGTCCAAATTTCCCCCGAATAAAGACGATTATCTATCTCATCTCCCCCTCAAAAATGTAGCTATCTCTCTGAACGTGATTTACGTACATACAAATCTTACGTACAAAACGATTATTTATTTCTTAAACATTATGCTAGAAAACTTTAGCTGGTCAGAATTATTTTAACTCTTTGGAACATAATGTGAACTATTATGTGAATTATATATTTTTAATTTTTCAGTCTACATATAATATTTTTTCATTAACCCTCCGTTAGTCGCGTGGCGTCTGCTGGACGCCATGTAATATTATTTTCTTTGCACGCAGCAGATTTGGATATTTAGGAACTCCTCCTTTTGCGTATCTTATTATTTCAAGCTTATCTGCCCATCATTTAAAAGTTCTCGGGTTTCGTCACCTCACCGGGTTATTTAGTACTATTTTATATTTTATGAGTCTGATAGACGCCACGCGACAACTTACGTTCGATTGGGTTACGGCACTATTTTTGCGCCGTCCATTGCAATAATTTTTAATGCCTTATATTTTATTTTATTTATAAAAAAATATATATATAGTATATTTGTTAATTTATTTATTTACTATATTTTGTTCTTTGTATTAGAGCTTTCATTGGTCTAATTTATATGGCTAGTTTCCTTAGAAACAGCAGACTGAATACAAGTGATTTGTAGAATACTAATAGTACTGGGATTGAATATTTCGTCTGGTAATGTCTCAGAAACGCTTTCATTTCCTTTTACAAAATACTCGTTTTAATGACAAAGTAACAAGGAATGAAAGAAAAGTTTTAGATAAACGTGCACCTGTGAGGGAAGCTTTTGGTACATTTGTTCAGAACTGCCGTGAAAGTTATTCCTTGGGGGAATATGTAACTATAGATGAAATGATGGCAAAATTCATGGGAAGGTGCAGTTTTAGGCAATACATCCTCACCAAACCCGGAAAAATATGGAATAAAGATATTTTTACTGGCAGACGCTAAAAACTTTTACACAGTAAATTTAGAAATATACGCAGGGAAATAGCCATGGTCCATTTCAGGTTAGCAACAGTCCTTATGATGTTGTCAAAAGATTGATCATGCCAATTAGTGGCATTGGACGTAATATTACCGCAAAAAATTGGTTTACTAGTTGCGAACTACTAACAGACATTTTAAAAAGTGACAGGCTTACAAATGTAGGTAAAATAAGGAACAATAAAAGGCAGCTTCCACCCTCTTTTGCATCAGCACAAGGTCGGGAACCATTTACATCTCGTTTTGGTTTCCAAAGCATTGCACTTTAATGTCTTACATACCCAAAGCAAGGAAAAATGTCCTCCTACTTTCGTCAATGCATCATGATTCTGCTATCGACGAAACAACAGGTACGGCCAAAAAAAAAACAGAAATAGTGACATTATATAATACTACGAAATCTGGAGTTGATGTCGTAGATAAATTATGCGCGACCTACTCTGTTTCAAGAAACACCAATCGGTGGCCTATGACTATATTTTATGCAATGCTAAATGTAGGAGCAATAAATTCTCAGGATATTTACCTAGAAAACAATAATACTGATTCCCAAAGACTTCGGAAGAGAAGATATTTCATTAAAACCCTTGCAAAAGAGTTAGTAGCAGAACACATACAAAAAAGGTCTCAAATTACCTGTTTACCAAGACAATTAAACAAAAGAACAGTAGAACATAGTACTCGGGTTGAAATTGAAAAGGAACACCCCGAGTTAAGTGCTGGCACCTCTAAACGATTACACTAGGAGACAGAGGAAAGAGAAACAGAGTAAAACTACTGCTCGAAAAAGGTGATACATTTGTGAGCGAAAAAATAATCGCATGACAAAATATAAATGTACAAACTGTAACAATTATATTTGCTTAGAGCATTCTGAAATTATTTATGTTAATTGTACATATAAAACTAGTTAAACATTGTTTATGATGCGAGAAAATTTAAATGCATGTCAGAGGAACGTGCGCTGAAATCTATTAACAATATATGTTAATGTACATTAAAATTATAGATATTTTTCTACCAATTACATTACTCGTACCTTTGTAGTGAATAAATATTATCAAGTTAAAGCATTCTCTGTAAGTCTGTACACTTCCTGAAGTAATAATTAAATGGAGTCTGATAGACGCCACGCGACTAAATGTGTTTTAAAGAGTGGCGCGACTAACGGAGGGTTAAATTTTAATAAATTAGTTTTATTCGGAGAAATTGCAATATATACCCTCTCAAATTAGTGCCACAAGCGGACATTTATTTCTTAAATTACCATGTCAACCCTAAATGAACTAATTCTGAATTTCTGCCAAATTTCAATTTTCTATCTACATATTTGATCGAGTTATTCGTGTTTTAATAGCTTTATACTCACCAACGGTCAACATAGCCTTTTATTATTATTTTTATTATTCTTTTAAACCTCTCCTTTTTTCCCTATTTCCCAAATCGTCCTCAAGTCCTCCATTCTTCTATCAACTCCTGTCCCTTTTACAAAAATGTCAAGTATAAAATTTTGCGTTGATGTGATTAATAGTTTTTGAATTAGAGCACCCGCAAAATTCCTATCACATGCATACACAATCATCAAGAAAATGATCAAAACGTGTTCATGGGATCTCAAAACGTGTATTTCCGTTGAAATCTCGAAATTAATTTTTTTCATGAAAAGAAGACTTTCTCCTATACTACATATGTAGAAAGTACTAAAATAAAAAACAGCGAGAACGGACTGACTTGATGTTAGATACCTGCAAGAAGGTGCGCGAAGATGCTCGATCGCGAATAAGCGAAACCGAGAATAGCTGAGGCGAGAAAACGGAGGGATGACTCTATACGTGCATATAACTAGATCAGCAGAGGAAAATCCTAATCACGCTTCCGGAATTCATTAAAATATGTCGCATTTCGTTCGTTTTCTGGGCGAAGAACGAGACAGTCACTTTCCTAAAAATGATCTAGGGTAGGCACCAGAAACAATTTCCTTCGCTTATGGATGTACATAGTTTGTAAATTTTTATATCAACACGCTCATGTTATAATAATATTAGCATATTTGAAAAAATACGTGAGCATTAATACGCTTATAACACCGTTTTAAATATTGAACTCATTACATAAAAATATAGTTGTTATGACAAAATACTCCTTTAAAAATATTTAATTGCACTTATGCAAAATATCCAAAATGCTAATCTCAGTTCTAAGACAGTACTACTTTCCTCTCTCAAGGAAATGAAAGAACCGAATGATCGTGAAGATAAAAGAGAATTTGATTGCGTGAGACGAAAAGAGCGATGAGATTTACACAACGCATTTGTTAATTCTTTCAATAAAAAGTATGAGTAATGTACTCATCGAACCCCTTGCACAGTCTAGAAGTGGCGAAGCACTTGAAACCATAGCGAGTCTACATTTAAAACAAATATATGAGAGTCCGAAAGTTCCATTTCGATCCTTACACTCGAAATATTAATAGAAACTTTAGTTCCCGTTTGTCCGCAGAATGGTGGCAGCCCTCACATCCGGCCGCCCGTGGCTTTTGCCCACGTTGCCCACGTCTTGGGCCGGCCCTGATTATAATTTGTTTGGCTGTTAAAAATTCTTAAATTAAAAAAAATAGGTAAATGTTTAGGTACTACGGGGGAGCTACGGTTCTGAAATTTTAAGTTATTTAGAGTTTAGTGAATATGCACAAATAAACATTTGAATATTTCATTTAAATGGTTATTGCGGCCGTTATAAATTTTTAAAATGTAAACAATTATATAAATATTATATGACTTCTAGCTAGATGAGCTACAACGTTAAAATTTGGCAGAAAGTGTAACATCAGTGTACCACAACGGAAAAATTAAAATATTGTTAAAATTTCAAATTTTAGCTATTGTTTTAGTCAAATATTATTCTATAAGGAAAGAACGATTATTAATGCAGAGGTAAAATCTTTTTAATTAAAAAAATATTTCTAATAATGAAATATCTTTCTGAAAAATTAACGTTTTATCTAGGTGAGATAATATACTTGCAGAATGCAAGCACCAACCACTTATAAATATATATATGTATGTATGTATGTATATGTTATCTAGTAACTATAAAATGCTAATTCCCTTGGTCACTTGGTCATTATGCCCATAACGCTCAATATCTCAGTGGTTTCTTTAGCCAGTTCACCCAATTTTTTTAGGATTAGAATGATCACGTACCAGTCGTCAATGACAAAATAATTTCTAAAAATGTTCTCGGTAAAGGCTTTACTCTTTTGCAAATTAAATTTAGAAATAACTGACCCACAATCTTCGGATCTGGATCGTTTAAAAAAATAATAAATATCGTTTCTTATTTTTATCGTCATATTTTGCCTATGACACAAAATAGCTCAATTTCTACGATTAAATCATATTTATTGGAAAAATTTATTCTTTTCAACGATATGTTACCTTTCCGACAGTGTCATTGTTACACCTTGTCGTCTCAACCCTTATACTATATGCTTAAGGAAAGCGTGCTTTGAATCTTTTAATAGGTGAGAGAGAAGGAGAGAGAGGAAGAAAGAAGGAAAGAGAGGAAGGAAGAAGGAGAGAGACAGGCAGAGAGAGAGGAAGTGAGAGAGGAGGGAGAGGAGGTAGACAGAAGAGGTAGGTGGAGGGAGTCAGAGAAAAAGGTAGAGGGAGAGATAGATAGATAATATTCTTTATTAGGGCGAGATTGAGACTAGGAAATATATTTTCCAGAGAAAAAGAGAGAGGGGTTGGAGGGAGAATTGGGAGAGTAGGATTGGAGAGAGTAAGAGAGAAAAGGACGAAGAATGGAAAGTGCCTAAAATTTAATACTTAATCCACGCAACTAAATTTGGTAGGATTACTACGATCACGTACCAATAGCGAATGACAAAAATATTTCAAAAAAGGTCGCGGGTTCGACTACAGAGGGTGATTTCCATATCCCATAAGACAGTCAATAACCTCAGCCGTTTGTTTGATTAGAAAGCCCGTTTTAAACAGGCTATTTCACCTAGTTATATCATAAATAAAAATCTTCGAAATATTATATATATATTAACTAATTTGTAAAAAGTCAAACTTTTATATGCACAATATTTTTATGGAAGCAGGTATAGCATCATTTTTCAATGACTCGCTTTATATTACTTTGCATAGTTACTCCAATATCAGAAACAGCGAAATCTAAGCATCTGGACTCAGTAAACATACGTTTCATGCATTTTATTAAAACAAAAATTGAGAGCATCTATTGTTTAGCAAATGATGTACATTTTCTGTGAACTATTTTATATTTTTAATGCCTAAGTCACTCCTACATAAAATAATGCCCTACGCTCCCAACCGCTCGCAAGGCTATAGTCTTTATAAATGCTCGATCGTGTGAGTGAGTGTACATACATTCTTCAAAGAAAGCAGGGGCTGACGCGGTTGACATGAGAAAGATCTCATCCCTTAATAACGTTGAAGGTCGACCCACCTCCAGCAGTCATCTCCTTATCCACCTTAAAAAATAACGCGCTAACTAAATTTTATCCAGCCCTTACATAGCTCCCCCCGCTACCCACTGGCCCTTCAATTCCCAACCGTCTTATTACCATGCTGCTTTCCTCCCCTTCTGGGTTTTTTCTTGACTTCCATTTGCGTTCCCCTTATATCTCACATAATCCCCTCTTTCTCCTCCCTTCCTCCCTCGTTTCTCTCCCTACGTCCTCCCTCCCTCCCTTCACCCCCTTATTCCTTCGCTCCGAAACCTCCCCAATTCCTCCCTGAAAACACGCCCCTCGGTATTTTACCCCGATGCTCTCGATTACCATACGTTACCCCTCTCCCCATCTACTCCCCCTTTTCCCAAAAGTACATTTGCTCATTCTCTTCTGCACTGCGAGTGTTTATTTCAGGCAGTGTTTCGTCTCCCGCGCTTATTTTTAGTTCACTTTATTTTCTTTCGCGTTTAAATTGTCTATCTTCAATCAATAGGCACTGAAGGAACGTAAAATAGAACCCTGGTTAAAATTAAAAGTTTATCATATATACAAATTTTAAGATTCTAGCTTTTAAAATATATTTTAGAAATCCTTAATTTTCGAACACCTCAAATCCTTTTCTACTGTGTCAAAATCAACTAAAAAACTCCAAAAAACGCTTACGTATGATTCGAGAAAAATGGCTCAAATTTAATAAATAAAATAATGATCACTCATGCACGCATAGTTACTCTGTTTCTTTGAAATTTAAACCTCCACACCTACTCATATTAGGACGTTGGTCCACATAAAAATAAATGTAGAGATTTGGGCTTTCGTATATCTTCATGTTCCCTATATGTACACATAACCCAATTCATGCTATCGAGTTTGGCATAAATACAAGGGATAAACAATAGTTTATTGAATGGCCGAAAAGCCTGAATTTCCCGGAGCTATATAGGTCATATGCATACGTGGAACAAAGAGCTACTAGCAGTTGTAAATAAAAAAAACACTTCTTTGGAAAAATCCATGTTGGATGCGGAAACTCGTGAAATTCAAAGTTTTGCTAAATGCGACAAAACATTTATAAATATGAAAAGAATGGGTAGCGAGACACGGTGAAACAATGCAATAGTAAATAAACATTTTACGGTGTAGGAGATTTTGTTTATTTTCTATCTACAAATATAATTAAATAGCTTAAACTGAAATAAGAGCTATTGTGCGGGCTATAAGATGAATTTAAAGATTTTAAATGTAAAAATACTAAAATGAGAAGAAAATGACCTAAGATTTGAGAAGGAAATAATTGGCGCATTAATTGACAGTAATGATTGAGGATGGTAAAAACAAATGCTTAAAAGCACTTTCTTATCCAAAGTTGAGCTAAGAAAGTTCATTGTCACAGCATCATTTATTCTTAATCTACTGTGACATACCGCGCTCACGCCTGGATTCTTTAAAAATCTCGATTACATAATCTCTGTTTCCGAGATTTCATTCTACATAAATGACAAAAGGTTGAACCTCGGTGATGAAGTTCGACTTATCGATAATTGAATACTTAATCAAGAAAAAACTGCATACCAAGTAACATATTATCAAAAACTATGGAAAGGGGCGAGAAAGTCGTAATATCTGATTCAAAGAAAAACTACTTAGGGAGAATATTAATAGTGATTTATCACGGCACAATTTATTCGTAGATGGATTCTTTTCCAATACTTTCTGAAAGGAAAAATTTTTCCTGAAGGAATAAATCGCAAAGGTCTGATGAAATTTCATTGAAGCGTGTATCATTATTATTTCTGAAAAATGTCGATGGATCCATTCTTTTCATAACTTTTCATCCGTAATAATTAGGTGCCAACAGATACAAATGATTATTGTGCAGTTACAACTCCCTTTTTTATGATAAAAAGTGACCAGCGGAAGCCAATGACATACGATATTTAGCTAGAGATAATGGACGCTACTCAGAGTAGTAGTCGCCAAATGCAAGAAAATCGATTAAAACATGCTCGCTCTAACCAGTTCTGAAAAATATTTGTTTAAATAAAAGCAACCATATAAGGTATAATTTTACTGCACTCTTTCATGGTAATGTATTAAAAACGTGTGATAAAACCGAATCTTATTCAATAATTGATTATTGAAAAAGTTAGTTTCTTTTATTCTGATACTTTTTGCCCGTAATTTTTCTAGAATTTTCAGTGAAAATTAAACGTTTTCAGTTTTCCTAATTGTACAATTACAGCATTTCTCAAGGAAGTGCGCTTATGCAGTTCTTAATTAAGTGCGCTACTCGCCTACCTGTTGATAAATACAGTGATCCCAGGAAAAAGAGCATCGCGATATTTTTCACTTGATCGTCTTTTGCAAGAGTTTCACGATAAGAAGAAAAAAAGAGAGTGTTTTGGAAGCACCTGTTAAAGGAGATTCTTGCTCCTTTTATCGTTTCCTCTCGCTCCAATGACACACGCAGAAATTTCGCGTTTCTTCCCAAGCAAACCATTATTCCGGCGGCCACTTCTTTTTGCACGAAGCTTTAAAGACTCATTTCTCATCTCTGCTTCCATTTTGCCTCATTTCTTTCGGATTCTCGGAAATCCCTTCCGTCCCTTTCCACTCTTGTTCATTTTCTTTATTACGTTTTTTCGTTCTCCCCTCTCTCCAAAAAGTACTCATTCTCGTTTGCCTTCTTGCTTCGCTCATCTTTTTTTAATCTATCTGGCAAAAGTACGCACCGTCGCGTTCCTTTGAGCCTCCGCGCGTGTATATTCGGCTCTCTTTTTCATTTCGTATCGGGCGTTGGATTTCCTCTTCCTCTTCAATAAACCCTTGGTTCCCATTACACGTGAATATTGTTCCGCTTTGGAATGCGTAATTCCACGCTTTTCTTCCTTCGACGAGTATTTTTATTTATTATTTCCTCTTTTTTGATCTCTTTTGACTCAGTGGTTCAAAAATCGCCTCTTCCTTTTGGAATGACTTTCCTTTACGGCACTTGACGCAAAAGGACTAGATTCCTCTCTTTCTTCTTATCTGATCATTCATTTGTCTAAAATTTTGGCATTTATGAAACGTCTCGTTATTATTTGAGTCGTAGGCATTTAGAATTCCTCAACTTTTAGAAGCGATTTAAATATTTTATTCTACGCCACTAATGGGATTTTTGTAGGACACACACGGTAGAAAAGAATAGACAAATTAGTTGATACGCGCTTTTATTTGAACTCCGTCGCTTATTTCTCAGAAACTGGTTAAAATATGTTTAACTAAATTTAATATCAGTAGGCTTGTTTCGCTCCGTATTTCTTTCTCTCTCTCTATCTCTCTCTCATTCAACAGAACATTGCTAAATATTATTTGAGTATTATTTATACATATTAGCAATAAAATATTTAAACTAACATTAATTATTAGCCCAACTGTATCAACAAAGGAAAAATATTTTTACAGCAAATAGGTTTCACATATATATTTGAGCATTTTTCGCTCGATAAATGTGTGATAGAAGAACTTTCCTTTTCTTTTGCCTCCTCTTTTTCTTCAATTCGCATCCTTACTGTCCTAACCCCACACTTCCCACTTTCTTTTTCCTCTTCTTTTTTTCCACCTCACCTTCTCCCCTACTTTCCTTTCGCGCACACGACTTTCCAAGCATTTTTCTCCTCCATTCCTCTCAAACTCTTATCTTTCTCTCTTTCCCGCTCTCCCCTTTAACCTTTGTATCTTTTCCCATGCACCGCTTTTCCTTCGTGAAACCAAGGTGCCACGGGATAGTCCTATACCACTTCCTGAACGAACCCCTTAACCCCCGCCCTCTACCAAACAAACTAGAACTTGTTTCACACGGTACCATCTTCCCTCCCTCGATTTTTCTCTTTCCCTCCCACTCTCTCTCTTCCTCTTTCTCTCTCGAAACCTCAAGGTACTACTCTCTCTCTCCTTCCCCTCACCATTTTCCCTCCCTTACTAACCCTAACCCTCGTACCGTCCCTAAACTCCATCCAGAAAGACTCGACACACGGCTCGAGAATTCCCCCAGGAGGGAAAGCGCCTACGATTTCGGTATGGTGAAGGAGAAGGAGGGGGTGCGTGGGGGATGCAGGAGGGGGAGAAGAGTAGAAATGGAGGTGTAACGAAGCAGGATAGGGACGGAATGGGAGATGGGGGAAGAAGAGAATTAGGAGCTATGGAGAAGCAAATTTTGAACTTGCAAGTTCCGATAAAGGTTCATCCACATTCTATATATAACATGAACAATAGGTAGGGAAGTAAAATATATTTCGTGACGAAAGAAACGCGGAAGAGCCAAGTAGAAGAAAAAAAAGGTTTCGTGTAACCAAGACGGAAAAAGTTTTTAAAAATGAGAAAGAATACATGTAACATAGACATGAAAGAGGATGTTATGAAAGGAATAAGTAAAGTTGTTCGCGAGCTTTGTAGTAAATTAATTTTCGGCAAAGATGGAAAATATTGATAAAGGAATTTTGAAATAACATACCATTCTAAGAAAAAAGGAGATGTATGATGAAATTAAAAGATTTTTTAAAATTATTATTTATAAAAAATAAATTTATAAAATGAATAAAAGAAGTCAAAGAAAAATGTAAGCACAGATAAAAAAGGTAGAGGCATAAAATTGAGTAAAAAAGCGACGAAGAACTCCAATCACCAAGAAAATGAAGAGGTAGATGGAATCCGGCGAAATATAGGCAGAGAACGGCAGAGGATATTGCAAAAAAGAAAATAAAAGTCACGGAGGATAACCACGAAGATTCGCCGAGAAAAGGGTTTCAGGAAAGCGGCTTGAATAAATAGAAAAACCACGAGACTTAAGATGAGAGAAAATTTGAAAACGTCTGGCGAAAAATTAGAAGACGAAAATGAGAGAATTAACTAAGCACATTATGATATTTTTTTACGGTGCAAAAAAAGGAGTGCGAGGAAAATATCAGTGAAAAAAACGAGACACGTAACTGCGCATCTTGTGGTTTCCTTGCAAAACGAGTCATTGAGAATGGAAAATGGAGAAAACGAAGACAAAGGAAAGAGAGAGAGAGAGAAAGATGGGAGGGATAGAGGAAGGGACAATCACAAATACACGGCACACCCAAATATATGTGAATTTTGAATTTTATTAGGCTTGCGGGACTTATATACCGCACACGTTTCGGTGTCTCTGCCTCCAAAAACCCCTTTTCTCTCTCTTTCTTTCCCTCTCTCTTTCTCTCTCTCTCTCTCTCCCTCTCTAACTCCAACGCTTGTTATGCGGACCGCTATTCTCTCCGTCCTCCCTCCTTCCCCTTCCAGATTCCCTCCCTCCCAAACGTGCACCTTCCCACGTCTCTTCCCTCTCGCTCACCCGCTCCTCTTCTTCTTCACTCCCCTTTCCCTCCCGTCCAGACCTCCTCCATCCCACTCACCAGGTAATATTCCCTCTCCGTTGTCCTGTAACTCCGTATCACACTCCCACCTCACTTCTAGACTCTTGCATCCATCTCCCTCCAAGCATACTGAAACCCTCATTCAAAAAAATAAATGAAACCCTCGTTTATTTCCTCCTCTCTCTTCTAGAGCTCGTTCCCTTTCTCACTCGCCTCCTTAATTCTTCCCTCTTTACCTTGAAATCCCAGCCCACGCTCTCCCAATTTCTAAAAAAACTTCGTCCTCACTCTCCCCTTTCCAAACCTTCCGCTCCTCTCTCTTTTTCTCTCTCTCTCTCTCACTCCCTTTCATTCCGTCTTCCTTTCAAACGCTTTTGATGTTGTCCTCCGCCCGTCCAGGGACCCACACTTTTCCTCTCTCCCTTATTTGAGAGGCTGTAATCACTTCCGGCCCATGGCTTCCTGCTTGTTAAACTTTGATATCAATTGTTTTTCTGTGCGTGTGTGTTACTGCAGTGTGCGAAGATATTTTTTAACGTTTTCTGTTAATTTTTTATCCTCTCTCTTTTCTCTGTGATTTTCCTTTGAGAAGAAAGAATATTGTTACGTCACAGTTTCCGTGCGATTCGTCGCCGCAGGTTAAACCTGTCCGCGCGGGTATGTGCGGGCGAAAGTCTTTTTGCAAATTCGGCCGTTTACGAATTTTTATCGTCTTCTGTCTTTTGTTTTTGTTTTATTATAGCGTATTTTGGAAAGGTGGCGCACGGGTTTGTTTATCTTCTATATAATGGGAACTCTAAAATTGGATTTTTTGTCAGAATGAGGATATAATGTTTTTCTTAAAAGAATTTCTTCTCAAATATGTAGTTAAAAAATATAAACGACTTCGTAGAAATCGGTCCCATCACTTCATTCGAGTTTTAAAATATTACCCTAGAAACGTTATTAATTCTGTCTTTTAACACTCGGACTCCCGGACTTAGCTCACCCCCTAGAACGCCCAACCGGGTCAATTTGACCCGGTTGGGTCATTTAAGCAATTATAAGTTATGATTAGTAAATTTTGCCAAACTGATACATTCATGGCCAAAAATAATGTCGAAACAATTATTTTTTCAAAATAAAAGTTGTTTTATATTAATTTTTCAACGTGATAAATATTTCACTGCTCTCTCATGAGAATGTAAGCCTAAAAAAATACGTCCTTTTTCATAGAATTCTATGTTGGGAAACCAGAAATGCTATTGATAAACTGTAAATATATGTGATAAGAACCTATTAAAAAGCAAAGCAATTATTTCTTCGCTAGTATTTATTACGTTTAAAGAAGGTACACTACACATTTTCTATCCAGACTAACTACTGTTCATAAATATATTGAGCCTGTAAACTCTGTCTGAAACTTAAAAAATAAGTACATAGAACTTCAAAATGTTAATTTTGAAAAAAGAAAATTGAAAATCACTCAAGGATTGCATAACAGCGAAAGAACGTAAAAAAACTTATGCTCAAGTAATATAAGGAAAACTCATATTTACCAACATGAAAAATAAATTAGGTACGGGAAACAACAAAAGTATAAAATTAAAATATACAGAGAAAAACACGATAATTATAAAAAGGTATTATTAGTCGGATATGCATAGTGGTAATCCATTCAGGTTGAAAGCACTCATTTCGCTTACACATGAACAGGTTGATTTATAAGTAATTTAATAAACTAACGCAAATTATAATTAGTAAGTATTTTACTATAACATGTACCAACAAAAATCTTTCGGTCCTGAAAAATAGGTTTCTTTGGCACATATTTGTGAAGAACAAACAAAGTTTCAAAATAATATAATAGCATAAAATTATTATTTTTTCATCACGTTAGTGCAGCTGACGCAAGTGCAATCCATTTTGCCCAAGCACTTCTCACAAACCATTTTCTTTTATACTGTGCATTTGGTTTAGGTTTTGTCTTCTCTGCTATTTTCCATGATCTGGCATCTTCGACGTTTAGGTACAACTTCTTCTTCCAAATCAGATCCTTCGCCTTTATTATAATAATTTGGCAGATTTTTCACGTGCCTGCTTCACTCGTAGCTTCTCTGTAAGCTGTTTGATGTATTTTCTTACCAGTGATAGCTGTATATATCACGACAGCATTTATTGCCGACAATTCAAGAATGTTATAAAAGTATATGTCCGTCGAATACATCCTCGGGTATATTATTGAGTTTCGCGAGAATCTCATCAGAGCATAAATCGCGTCTACGAGTCATTTATCTGACACTATTCTGTGTGTGCGAGGCTTCCTGAACGTTATTGCACGCCCAAATACCGCCAGAGACTGAGCAAAGGGCTTGTTGAAATAAAATGAGTGGAAGACAATAACTGTAAGTTTAAACCTGTAGACACAATGTTGCATTTTTGGGACAGAATACGATCGAATGATGATTAGGAGCGAGAGGAAGAGGGAAATCGGTGAGGGTGGGAGGGAGAAAGAGGGAGGAAGAGAGAGGGAGAGAGATAGAGGAACGCATGGTTGAATGCAAGGAAAAGCTGAAAAAATAGAAAGTAATTCAATACCATCAGCTGCGGTAACATAGAAGCGTTTTGGCATCCCATGCTGCAGAAAATACGTTTCATTCTACAATCGGGTCAATATGACCCGTTGTGGCCTCCGAGGTATATTTCTTTATAATTCATGACGTACTCTCATGACAAGATTAAAATCTGTTCTAAAATTATTTAAAGTCACGAGAGGAAATTGGAATCAAGATCATATTGAAGAAGAAAAACGCATTCAAATTTTCCTTCGGGTCAAAGTGACCCGTCCAGGCGTCCTAGTGTTAATATGTTTATATTGTGTTTATTCAAACATTTTTCATGATTGAGTAAAATCCTAAGTTTCATTTTGTTCAGATTGTTTTTCCATTTAGTTACTTTCTACACATATTTAAATGGTTTTCTTTATTCAACAAGTTTACTTAAAATTAATACATATTCCGTAATGCATTTTTGTGCGATTATATGACGGATATTTTTATATTTGTGGATATATTAATAGATCTTAATATATCTTATGCTTATAATATCGGTATTAATAGAATAGGTATTTTATCCATAAAATATTTATTTATTATTTAGAAAAGCATATACGACTGTTAGCGAAATGAAGGTATAAACGAGTTCCGTTTAATCGGTTTTTTAATAAATACTCGACGTAGAGCAAATACAGGTACGTCCCATTTTAATTAACATTTTATCCATATTCGTGTAAGTACATTTAAATTTTCCGAATTAATTTCTGATCTCTCATTTGAAAATATATTTATTCAGGTGGCAACTTAATTACAAGCATTTAATGGGGCAGAATAAAATTTTGACAATGGAATTGCTTATACGAATGTGATTTAAGTTTCAAAATGTTTTGTTGGATTAAACTTTTGCAATTATCTTGGTAGAATCATTTCCTTTTAATCTATATCATCAAAAATTAGTAATAAACATAAATAACGATATTTAAAAATAAAACTAGAATAGAATGAAAGCATTAAAATTTTACCTTTGCGTCCATTGCATGAAACATTTTTACGAAGACCTAAGATTTGTCATCGATTTTATTTTCTTAATAAGTACACATTATTAAATTTGAGATAAAAAACTGAAAGTGCAGCTTTAATTCGCAACGAAACGTTTTCGAAGCCGTAGACATAAACTTTTACTGCGAAGCAGACAGTGAAGTTTTTTACTAGTTTAGTCTGTGCGCAGTTACTACATTTCATGAAAGTTATACGCTTGTAAACTCTTCATAGAAGGGGTTTATTTCTGTGGATCCAGCACCCCAACATTATAACATGCGAGAAATGTGTTTTGCAAGTTGAGACTTTGGATAGCTCAGATGTTTCTAGTAACGATGAATACCTTCCTACTAACTACAACGTCCTTGTTATTTTTCATACCATCACCTTATTCAAATTTTTGGAATAAACAATTGAATGGCATATTCCAGATAACCACTTAAGTATTAAAAAAATGAAAAATTGAAAAAAAAATCAGGTGTGTAGCCGTCTTCAGTATCGTTTCACCGAAAGTAGTTTCTGATAATAAGAACACGTGCGGTGGCACTTTTGGCGCTTTTATAGGTGTGCGGCAGAAGGGAGGTCCGTTGTCCGTTGAGGGTGAGAGTAGGGGGAGGTGAGATCTGGAGTGTGTGAATTTTGAAAGGTGAGGTATTTAGATCTTCGGATGCGGGAGGCTTATTGCTGGGGGAGGGTGGCTACGGTATCGGTTCTGCCAATAAATATAGTGAATGGCGTGGAATCAAGCCGAGATCGTAGTTCATGGACCTGGTTTGATTTTTGAAAGTGTGTCTTGACAAATAAAAATTAAACTCAATAGAGATCCTAAAAAGAAAGGAGTAAAATCTGTTTATTTATAACTGTGATTTATGGAAATACGTCATCGGCGGTTAGGTAGACCTTAACCATCTTTAGTAGCACGGATTTGACTGTAGGAAGGTTTTTTCTCCATTTGATGTAACTGAAAAAGAATATAAAATATTTTTCTCTGTATTTTAAGAATTCTGACTTAATCAGACGGGTGATCGGAGGATATTCTTTTAGTTTTATCTTTAACTGATTTATATACTTCGGCTTTTTGTGTTAAAATGTTTTTCGACATTGTTTAATTGACGTTATTAGCAGACGAAAACAATAATTTATATTAAAATCAAATTAGAGGTATGTTTACGATATGAGGGGTATCATTGCCAAAATTCGATAAAATTTATCATATTCCGATGATTAAACATCTTTCAATTACTAAATTAGTCATCGTTCATAATCGTAATTACTGATTGGCCATATTAAACACTAATGTAGTAAGGTTCATTAAATTTTGACAATGATCATTGTATTTTTCTGAAGTTGTTATCTTTATTTAACCCATTGCTAAGGCATATATCTTGGACTATAATAATGATAATTTAATGTTCCATTCTTGTCCGTCCGTCATGTTTAACGAGAAATTATACTACTAGTCTCATTATCTCCTGAGGTACCTCTGAGCCTAGATGAAACTGTGGCATGTGTAATCTCATGGGATTTTAAATTGTACGTATAATACTATCTGATAAGCGATGAACTCCCATGAAATAAATATTCCTGTCCCCTAAAGTCGTTATATACAGTTACCAATCCATATGGAAACGTTAGGAAGTTGAGGCTATAATTACTAACGTGGACACCGCTTAATACGAAATCGGATGGTACGAAATTTCAGATAACATCTAAATATCAAAATATGCATTAAATGTTGCTCTACGTTCTGTTTCTCTAAGTTATTCACGGATAGGAGAGAAATATTATTTTTGCAACTGACTCAGTAAACAATTTCCTAAATCAGTCCAGGTTTGTTCATATAAAAACAACAGCATATCATTTTCAATGCGAATTTATTGTTTTGATGTTTAATTGTTGATCCTAATTTACAGTAGAGTAGACTAAGTTTATAAGTTTTAAGTTTATAAGTTTTTGCGTCAGTAGTAAAATATATTGTATAATGTGCAACTATTTTATTTTGCAATATTTTCACAATTTAAAAAATCAACTACATATAACCCAAATATTTATAGACTTAATTTAATTACAACAAGTTCTCTTGTCTTGAAATACTTTGGAATATTTCCTTAATCACACAATAGTCCACCTTGTCGAATTTTCTAAAAGCAAATATTATTAAGTTCGTTTCTTTTACGAAATACTAACCGATATGTGCACCTGTTTTTTACGCTCTAATGCTTTTTCTGATTCACCCCATTTTTTCGATGAAACCGCAACGCCTCCTTTATCATTCAATTCATCGAGAGAATCGATGTTAACTGATTAGTAATCCATTAAACGTGCATCTTTGACGTTTTGGAACAATTTCTTCCAAATTCTTCGACTTGATTATCATAATGCAGACGCCTTTTCACGTACCTACTTTACTCGCAGTTTCTCTGCAAGCTGTCTGATTAATTTTCTCCGCGAAATTTTATTACCAGTGACAGTTTTATATATCAAGACAGCATTTATTGCCCCCAAATCAAGAATGTTATAAAAGTTATGTTCGTCCGACACATCCTCGTGGACGTTATTAAGTTCCGCGAGAATCTCATCAGAATATAAATCGCGCCTACAAGACAATTTTCTGACACAATTATGCCTGTTGCCTGCACATTACTTCCCATCCAGATAGCGCCAGGGACTGATCAAAGGGCTTGTTGAGATAAAATGGGCGGAAGACAATATCTGCAAGTTCAAACCTGCACTCTCACAATGTTGCATTTTCAAGACAGAAGACGATCAAGTGATGATTAGGAGCGTGAAGGAGAGAGAGAATCAGGGAGGGGGGAGGGATAGAGAGGGGCAGACAGGCAAAGGACTTTATTTAGGGCAAAATTGAGAATATATAGTCCCTTCTTACATTTAACCCTTAAGGGAGAGAAAGAGAGAGATAGAGGAACGCAGGGTTGAACGCAAGAAACAGCTTAAAAAATTGGTAGAAATTCAATATCATTAGTTGCGATAGCATGGAAGCGTTTTGACATTCCATGTTGAAAAAAGTACGTTTTATCCTACACTCGGGTCAACATGACCCATTCGGGCGTCTGAGGCAAATTTATTTAAGGCCGGAATACACTGGTGATTTAGTCCCGACATTTTACGGGCGAGGAAATCACCGAGTTGTTTAAACTGGAGACAAATCTTGCGCGACTCACTGTCTGCGAGCAGCTCAACGCGACTTGACCTTGGTGTTGTCACAGAAACCCTCGCGCTTGTTTGTACACTGAGCTCTGTGGGGAGTCCAGTGCAGTATGAGTTCGCCAAGGAAGGTTCTGTGTGCCGCTGCATTTGTTGTTTATGGAATTATTAAAAAGAAAATGCTTGGTCAGAGAATGGATTTTCAGAATTTCGGTCCTTAAGAAAATTTCTTCATTAGTTGTCTGAGAATGTCCTGCAAGAGTAGGCTGACCATATCCTATCAAGGCGAAAACGGGACATTTTCCATGAAGAAAACGGGACAATTTTTTAAGACGACTATTTTAAAAAGAGTGGTTAATATCACTCCAATAAATGCATAATTTGAAGGAATTGGAGTAATTTTGTAGATCAAAAATTTATCTTTAGTTATTTATTTACCTTAAAGTAGAGAGAAAATACCCATACTTCATGCATTCATATGGTCTCAGCAGTAGAAGTTGAAATGAGTTCACTACGTTTTTAATTCCAAAAAGCTCTTTTTTAAATGAAAAATTATTCTCCGCTACGTCAACATTGTTTTTTCAAGGAAAGATTAATCCTAATAGGAATGAAATTTATTATTAAAACGTTTACTTTCCTTTTTTGCTCTCAATTTTAATAAAATAGTAAACTACTTCTTTTATATATGTTACCGAAAATTTTTATTTCATATATTTTAAAGGTTAACATAATTACGAAATATTTTAGTGTATAAAAATTAATCGTAAACTTGACATTATTTTTTTTTAAATTGAGCGATAAGTTTCAACTAAAAAGACAAAAACGCTACTCAGCCTTTACAAAACTATTAGAAGGAAAAATACAATTTTTAAATAATTATTTTTCTTACTATACAGATAGGGTTTTAAAATTAAATATTACCGTTAGATAAGATCTTTTGATCTCATTTCGGTAGCAATATATATAATAGAATCAAACAGTGAGAAACCAATTTATTTAAAAATTAGATAAATAACATGCTAATTCTAGGGATCATTTTAATAGAATTAAATATTTGCTTTATTGACTAAAAACAAAAATCGAAGGATAAAACCTCCTTTTTCTAAGTTCTTCATTCTTGTTTATTTACCATAGAAAAACTTACATTTCTTGCATTTCAGTAATACAGAAAGTATAATTATATTTATACAGTTTAAACAAGAAACGATCACTAAAGCTAAAGATAATGAAAAACCTTTACTTATTATTAAAGTTTATTAGTTAAGCTAAGTTATATTTTTCTGCCGAGCTTATTTTCATTAAGAAATTTTTATCTTTGACAATTTTGTCATAGAAATCGCTACACGTCATGTCAAAGTTCACAAGCACGATTTGCATCTCTTTCATAGTATCGATGCTTATTCTTGATTTTTCATTCGACCAAATTTTCTTCATGAGAGAGAATATTCTTTCAACTGAGGCTGTTGTACCTGGAAGACATAACACCAATTCGACGATTTTTTTTAAATCTTCATAGGCTACAGATAGACTATTCATTTCCAAAAGTATTTCAACCCATTTATTTGAAGTAGATATATGTTCTGAGTTCCAAATTCCAATCTTTCTAGTTATGATGGATTTCATACAAACCCATTGGTCAAATAATTGGGTTTCATGTACTCCTATGCGACTGAAATGATATTTAATTTCTTCCAAGCTGTTATGTATCTCTTTCCACTGAGGTAACTGTTTGAATAATATCCATTCAAATCTATCAGATATCCCAAAGCTCTTTTCCTCTTTTTCCAAATATTCTATACTGGTAGAATAAAAATTTGAAATGATTTCATAAAACTCAGATTCATTTTTCTTTTCAGATTCCACCAGCGACTTAAGTTGAATTCTTACTTCTGTTGTTATAAAACTTTCTTCATTCCTAGCAATAAGGACTTCTTTAAGAGATTTAACACCAAAGGCTACTTCAGTTGCCGACACATCTGTTTTTTCTATAGATTCTACTGCTTTCTGAAATGATGAAATTTGATCTCTCGCAAACTATAAGCATAATTTTAGGCAGGAATCTTCAAATAGGTTTTTCAAAATCATTGGACACTTTTGTTGTTAAAGAAAGTAAGAACGTAACCCATTGAACATTTCTAATATTCTGTCAATCGCAGGTCCTAAGGATAAAAATCTTGTTTCCATGTTCTAATAACTTAGAATAATCTTCTCCTACAAATTTACAAAAGTCTTTGAGCTCCTGAACTCTAACTGCATATATGCGAAAGTACTTGTAAATTTTAACCGCAATGCATTCAACATCAAATGGAAAACATTCAATAGGATATTGAAGGCAGTTGTGTACGATATGTGCACCGCAACCAATTCCAATAACATTCCTTGCAAGTCATTTTCAAGTTTACGCCATATATTATTTTGACAATTTCTGATACAACCGCCAAAATTGGTGTTTGCGTTATCGGCACAAAATCCTAAAATTTTGTTTTGCAAAAAATACTTATTTATAATGTCAATTAGCAGGTTGCATTGTAAATCGGATGTCTCATCAGGTAAAGAAGCAAACTCGAAGATTTTAGTTTGAACACCATTGCCTGGTAAGAAGTACTGAACAACAATAGGAAAAACTTTTTTCTCTTTTTGTTTGAAGACTCTAAACAAATAGTTACACTATTGCATTTAATTAAATCAACGAAAACTTGCTCTAATACATAAGGTGACAAAACATTGCAAATAATTGCTTCCGATTTTGTCCGGGCAGATGAAAACGTAGGTTGGTAAATCTTTTTGATCAAATTAGACAAGCAGTCATTTGTGCGAAAACTCTGACCGTGACGCACTGTATGAAATGCAAAAAGAGCTTCACTGGCTGCAATTTTTTCACGTGTCGAATCCTCTGGTGCAAAAAATTAGCTGATACTTCTACAAGCCCCTGCTACATTTTCTGCATCTTTATGTCTTCGGCTTCGCAGGTGTTGATTTATGTCACTCTTACCTCCATGAGCAACAGAAAAGTGAACACCGCAGATTCCACAGTACACCTTAGAATTGTCATTTACAAAAGTACTGTCCTGTGTAGTAAATTTAAACTCCTTTTGCAGGTCATCGTTAAATGAACAAATTATCTTCGCCATTTTCTTATTATTATGGGTTACTAAAAAATATACATATAAAAATTATTTAAAAGCTTGTCAGTAAACTTATAAGAAAAGTAATTTACGAAATGAAATTAAATAATATATGCTTAATATCGAGCAAGATAAAAATGATCACTAAGGCTATAATATAATCAAACTAAGCAATTCTATTCAAAAAGTGGTTTTTCATAGTAATTATATTTTATGGTTCTCATTTATTACGTGTATGTACATTCTTATAAAAAAGTAAGATGTGCTAATAATTCCAATGAAATTTCATAAATATAAATTGCCACTAAATAAGCGAATTAGTAGTCTTACCTTTCCCAGGAATTTCTTTTGATTATATCCCATTTTTACAATGTATACAACTACCTCTGCTTGCTTCACTCCATCTAACACTGAACTTCGAAGATAATACGATCGTTGAAAAGCTAAGAAGAATGTTACAGCCGAATCAAAGCCTTACACAGACATTCTTTCTTTAAGCGAAATAGGACGAAGCATTAATTCTGTGACAATGTTGATGCGTCGGCCTTCATTTGTTTGAATACCTCGATTAACCCCGCAACAAAGATCCAACTAGCAATTCAGCTTAAACATTGAAAGATCCGGAGCTCACAGAAACGGGCAAACAAATAAATCTGTGTACCTGTTCTATAAAGTGACAACTTACCCTTATTCTCACTTTTTTAAACCGAAAATTATTCTCAGTTAAAATCTAATATTATCCATTTTTGAGAAAATTGGAAAGTCTGAATTTTAATCTCGAAAAGCTTTGAAACGGGACAAAATGACTTTTTTTCCGAAAACGACGGGACGGTCTGGAAGCGGCCCGAAAACGGGTCTGTCCCGGAGAAAACGGGACGTATGGTCAGCCTATGCAAGAGTGTTTGTTGCGCTTATTTTTTTAAAGCCATTTTAGTACTCTGCGGATTTCACATCCCATAACTTCACATTACACTTATACTTTTGAATGAGTTCAATGGTCTCTTCCTTCGACAATGTTTTCTCCTGAACCAACTCTCAGACAGTAGCAAGAAATTCTAACCTGGTTGGAACCGCGCGAGAAGTTTTCGTGACCAAACTGATAGCTGTTTACACTGATAGTGAGTAAACTGTCGTTACTTCCGCTGCAAGTTGATATCACGGTCTGGGAGACTGCTCGTGGCGCTGTCTACACTGGCGAAATTGCTATCAGACAGCTACTCGCGTGACTTTAATCACCAGTGTATTCCAGTCTTTATAGTTCATGACACACTCTCATGACAAGATAAAAATCTCTTATAAAATTATTAAAAGTCACGAGAGGAAATTGGGTTCAAGTTCATATTACAGTAGAAAAACGCATTAAAATTCTCTTTTGGGTCAAATTGGCCCATCCGTAGTGTTAAAGGACCGTGACAAGTCCGCGGGCCGCTAATATTACCAGCTCTCAAACCGTTCCATATTCTTTGGACATTCATTCTCCCATTTTCCTAGGAAGAAATCGCCCTAACTCTATGATATGGCCTTAAACCCATTCATTACAAAAATGCTAGTTTCGACGTCAAGGATTGGGTATTTTTGAAAAGCAAAGCACACACTGGCAGCAGGAAGAACATACTTAGTATCTCACTTGTACAGAATTCTTATAAATCTGAATGAGCAATAAACTGCGTATATTTGAAAAGTGCTGATTTAACATCCTTATATATTAATTCTCAAGTGTCCGTCTGTCTGTCTGTCTCGGTATCTTGGTATTATTTCCGTTGGAAGAGTCCATGTTGCGCTGATTTGCAAACCGCCATCCCGGTTGAAATTGAATGGATGTTTTTCGATTTCAATAGCTTCGCGAATTAACCTCGGAAAATATCGATCTTCCTTTGCGAGCAGTTTTGTTTCCTCGAGCGTGATTTTATGTCCCGGGCCGGAGGTGAAGTGCTCCGCTATGGCCGCCTCCCTCCATTTCTTGTTCATCATGGCCCGTTTATGTTCGGCTAAGCGGAAGCGAATGGATCGTCCTGTTTGTCCGACGTATACGTGTCCGCAGGTGCATAGAATCCTGTAGACTCCTTCAGATGTTAGCGGGTCGAGTGCATCTTTTGCAGACGGGAGTTCTTCTTTTATTTTTCTTAGCGTGTTAAAACGGACGACGATATTTTCTTTTCGTAGAATCCTAGCTATACGTTCTAATGTCCCGTCGATGAAGGAAATTTTTGCGTAGACTGTAAGCTTTGCAGGTGGAGGTTTTCGGGTTTCGCTGTGTTGGTGGCATTTCTGGCTCTCGACGTTTCGCAGACATTGCAGTCTGCATCCTCAGGAGATGGTAGGGATCTGACTGTAAGCTTTGGTTGTTCCACCGAAGGTTTTTGTTTCGGTTTTATGTTCCGCCGGATGAAGGGGTGACTGTAGCCATTATTCATGAGTGCCCTTCTTATATGCTCTTCTTCGTATTTTAGCGACTCAGGATCGGAAATCGTCTCTGCTCGGTGTATCAGGGTCTTGTTTATTGATGCCTTCTGCTGAGGATGGCGATGAGAGGCAGCTTGCAGGTAACGATCAATGTGCGTCTTTTTCCAAAATACGCTGTGTCTTAAGCTTCCATCAGGTCTCTTCTGCACCATGACGTCGAGAAATGATAGGGTGCCGTTCTCATCGACTTCCATAGTGAATTGGATGGCCGGGTGGATTTGGTTGAGTAGACGGTGGAACTCGAGAAGTTTTTTTGTTCCATGGGGCCAAATAACGAATGTATCATCCACGTAACGCAGCCAGCATGAAGGACGAGGACCAAATGATGATAGCGCCTTAGACTCGAAATGCTCCATATACAGAATGGCTAAGACGGGGGAGAGAGGACAGCCCATAGCTGCTCCCTCCTTCTGATCGTAGAACCGTCCGTTCCACAGGAAGTAGTTGTTGGTGAGGCAGAATTCTGTTAACTCCGGACAGTATGCCGGAAGTCCATGATGTATAGGCTCCTTCAAGATTTCGATGGAGTCCTTTATGGGAACCTTAGTGAAGAGAGAGGTCACGTCAAAGCTTACTAGAATATCGTTCTCCGATACTTTCATATCGTTTAGCCTTTTTATGAAATGTGCTGAATTCTTCACGTGCAATTCCGTTCCGCCTACGTACGTCTGTAAGCTACGTGCGTGCATGCAGGCTCAGCGAACATGAGACATCGATCATTGGCTTATGCTTACCGGCTTTCAACCATCATACTCCCCTAACTTTCCGTTGCTCTGGCTGGTGTTGAAAAACTCCCCCTTGGGGAGGAAGTACCGTAATTCGCTGTGTGTGGTCCAGAGCAACTAGGGCTTTCCGAACAAACCCAGGTTCTACCCAGGGGTAAACCGCACGCCTCGCTGCGAGCGGAGCACCTGGGGGACCATTGCACGGGTGAACTCACTTTCTTCTTGAGAGGGGTGGCTAACGAGGCCCCACCTTCTCACCCGCCTCGCTCTTTTCTTCTATTCGGACAGGTGGCATTTGGGAGGACAAGAGGGTTCCCCCCTTTTAGATAGCCCATTAAGAGACCGCTAATATGCCGCTTAACAGATATCAACCGATCAAAAAGGCACCTAAGACGACTCCGTCTGAGACAAATATTACTATACCCAAGAACATTAAACAAGTGCTTTTTGGACAAAGTTTTATTGACAATGACACAACCGATCAATGTAACGGATTCTAAACTGACGAGGGCCAGTCAGGAACACTACAGGACAGGCAACCCATCCGGGAGCATAATAATTTTATTATTGAACAAAACAAGAAAGAATCTCAACCAAGCGGAGCCACCACCGCCGAGCAAATCACCAGCAAAGGGCCAACAAAGACCAAAGCCTTCATACCTGTGGAGAAAACTATAAAGAAACGAAAAAGGCAACAGGAAGACACAGCCGCCCCTTTGACCAACAGATACGATGCCCTCATAGGACTCGACTACAACGAAGCGATGATGGAAGCATCCACGTCTGCCGTAACACCCACTACAAGGTCTCAACTACCACTCATCATAGCCATATACGAAATAGCTAACTTTTGAGCTATTTCTTGAAGCCATACGAGCCGCATGCGCTAACCCAAACTTTACAATTAAAAACACCAAAGGGGTAACAAAACTCAAAGTACAAACTAAGGACTGCTTTGACAACGTCCGCAGGATGCTAGCTGCCGAAAGAGCTCAAACTAGCACATGGGACGCCTGCAAAGACCAGACGAAACACTACTACGTTAGATGTTTACATTGCAACGTTGACCCAGATTATATCAAAGAAAATCTCATTGCTAGCGGGATCCCTGTCACCAGAGTCCGTAACTTAGCAAAAAATCCTAATGAGCCATCAGATCGTTATGCCATAACGGTAAGTGCCAAAATGTCCCCGGTTGATATCTGCAACATTAAAAGCATCATAAGGAGCACAGTGCACTTTGAAACATTTAAGTACCAAAGACCAAGAATGTGCTATAGATGCAACCGATACGGACCAACAAAATGTACGGCCGCTCCTAGGTGCTATAAGTGTGCCGGCCCCCACCAATGTACGGAGTGTACTAAACTACAAGACACACCAGTTACATGCTGTAACTGTGGGGGCGACCACGCCGCATTCTCCAAAAAATGTCCCATGCAAAAGAAGCAACTGGGGAAAATGAGAGGAGAATACCAACCCATCCAAGGCAACCGGATTGGCCAATACGTCCAGTCGACTAAAAACTCAAGAGTTGACAGACTCCCTACGGAACTGGGACCTACCCCAGCCGAAGCATATGTCTCATGAAAGGCAACAACAACACCGACATACTTACCCTCAGGGAATCCGAATCCTTGGGGCACATCAATACCCGCAGCAGCGCCACGCACCACCCCCCACCAAGGCTGGAAATGCCTCGAAACCCTCATCTCTATTCGGAGAAAGCAACGGTAAATCCTGCCCGAACAGATCTATTGATGTCTACAATAATAACTACGCTAATAGGCATTAACAACGCCCTACAAAAGCAACTCGCCCATCTCACTTCACTCCTCACTAAGTTAGCCGCCGAATATGGCCCGTAAACTCAATAACATCAGAGGAGCGACCATATGCGTTTGAAACGCTAAAAAAGGAGTCAAAAATAAGACCCCGGAGCTCTTGCAATTCTAAAAGCAACATACTATAGGAATTTCTAGGAATTTCTATAGGAATACAAGAAGCCCATCTACGACCCGAGGTCAGATGGAGCCTCCCAGGATATAAAGTCTATAAAAAAGACCGCGAGGTCCCAAGGGATCGACCTGCTGCGGGAGGCACCGCAATACTTGTCCAAGAATGCATCTCGGCGAATGAAGTATTGATTGATACTGCCTCAATCGAAACAACAATCATCATGGTGGAGACGAAAAAGGGGTGGATGAGGATTGCATCCCTTTATCTTAAGCCAAGTGGACGATTCTCTTCTGAAGATATGGATAGTATTTTTAACCCTGACGACCCGGTCCTTGCGGCCGGCGATTATAATGCTTTACAAACATCATGGAACTCCACCAGGGATAACCAGAATGGAAATAAGCTACGAAGAAGGGCAGACTCCTACAATGTAAGAATTGACGCACCCGACCAGCCGACTCGCTTTCATCAAACGCTTGACATTGCGGCATATAAGGGCAAAAACACCTCCATGGGGCTCTACTCCGCTGCAGCTTTAAGTAGCGACCATTACCCAGTGATAATTTACATTGGAGTTAACCCTACCCTCCTCCCTCAGATGCCAAAACTCCGATACGACCTCACTGACTGGGAAAAATATCGAAAAACATTGACAGATACCCTCCCGGAAATCTAAACCATCCAATCGAACGACGAGGTAGATAAATTAGCGGAATCACTCTCCTCACAAATGATGAAGGCACTACAACAGGCCACCCCTACAATCCGTGCACGCCAACCCGACCACCTAGCACCCCCTAGGGATATTTTAGCCATCACAGCCAGGAAAAACAAAATGCGTCGCGAATACCAGAAGTAGATCCGCGATATTGGAGACAGGTTCGATGGAGGGAAAGACAAATTAAATTAGACATAAAAGAATATAGGACTAGAACCTGGGAAAAGTTCGCCTCCAACCTCACCCAAAAGGATGGCTCCATCTGGCATGCCGTTAGAAATCTTAGGAGACCACTAACCAGGGAGTCCCTTTGAAAATCGCCCAAGATGAAGCAACCACTTCCAAAGAAAAGGCGGAAATAATGACCAAACATCTAGAAAACGTTTTCTCGCCACTCCCAGCCGATGGGACGAGCCTTGAAATAAACTTAACTGAGGAAGATGACGATATCGTACCTCCTACGTGTACAGAAGAAGAACTTATCAAAGCCCTAAAGCAGCTACGACGCAGCAAGGCCCACGGTATGGATGGAATACCGAATGAGGCAATATTACAAATGCCGCGCTTTGCGGGAGAAGTTATCCTAGTCATTACCAACGCGGCACTAAAGCTCGGCCACTTTCCAACAAATTGGAAAGAAGCAAAAATCATATGCCTACTCAAATCACAAAAGCCACCAACTAACCCTGGCAGCTATAGGCCAATATCTCTATTTCCTGGCCTTTCTAAGCTCCTACAAAGACTAATACTACCTCATATAAAAAACCACGCCTATAGCAAGGGGATCATCCCTCCCGAACAGTTCGGTTTCCGAAATGAGTATGCCACGACCCATCAACTGGTACGCGTCATCTACTTCATAACCGAAGGTTTCAATAGGAAGTGTCATTCAGTAATGGTTTTATTAGATCTCTAAAAGGCCTTTGATAATGTCTGGCACACAGAACTCCTACACAAGTTGCAACTGCAAAATATTCCCGACCTGGCTCAGGAAACTTATTAGATCATATCTGCAGAATTGCACATTCCAAGTCTCTTGGATTCTAGCCACGTCATCTAAAAGACACATCCGGGTAGGGGTCCCGCAGGGATCAGTTCTAGGCCCCCTTCTATTTAATTTATACACAGCAGACCTGCCCACGGACCACGGGCACAACGCCATTACTGGCATTTTTGCAGATGACGTTGCCATTATAGCTAGATCGACTCATCCTGAAATGGCAAAACAATATGTTCAATGAGCACTAGACCAATTAATAATATGGTACCAAACATGGAGGCTTGGAGTAAACTCTGGAAAAACTGAGACGATCCCCTTCACGAGGAAAACAAAACCCCCCTGTTAGCCAATTAGTGGCAAATGGTACAACGATACCTTGGAAGACCGAGGTCACCTACCTGGGAGTGACCATGAATAACAAATTGAACTTTCACACCCACGTCCTGCGACACGTTAAAAAAGCTATCGCTGCTAAAATTGCGCTAACCCCGATTTTAAGGACGCCGACGGTTAAACCCATGACAAAGGCAAATCTCTATAAGGTCTGCATAAGACCTATTTTAACCTATGCCTCACCGGCAACGACCGAAGAGAAAGGGATAGCAACTCGACCGAGCCAATCAGCGATGAACAACGGTTAAACCAGGAAGGCACGAGTAGATATAAAAGCAGATCCCTACCATCGGATCTCACTTCATCTTCTGAAGATACAGACTGCAATGCTTGCGAAACTTCGAGAGCCAGAAATGCCGCCAATGCAGCGAAACCCAAAAACCTCCACCAGCAACCCTTTCAGACCCTGCGGAACACACCATTGCAGTGAACCATAATTTTCTATGCAACACACTCCAACTGATGTGTTATATCTGTCTTATGGAATTATAACCATGCACTATTTTCACTATAACAAAATTTTACATAATGAACACAATAGGCTAATACAAATTTAAACATATGATAGACAATTTGAGACGGAAACTTGTCTCTTGCTCAAAGTTAGTTATATTACAGCAGATATAATTACGATAATGTCCTCAAGTTACTTGGTATATCATTGTCCACTCCAACACTGAATAATGCATTCAAACTGCTTGGTATCTCACTGCCTACTCGAGCACCGATCTCGGCAATATCATGGAATGCTGTTAGAGATGTGCGGAATCAGGGTTTCTACTGTCTGTTCCCGACCACACGCGAGCGGTCACGAGAGAGTGTAGATCACGTGACGCCGGCGTTAAAAGGCATTCAGCAGAGGGGAGGGGAATGACGTCAGGCAGACCTTTTAAAAAGGTGTTTTGGGAGCCGTTTATTAGGTACTTCTTTGTTGTTCTTACATAAGAGAAGAAAAGGGGAGAAGTTCGGAAGGTTAGGGGTGCCTCAGGTATATAAAGCAGACTGGTAATAACAGGTGGTGTCGTACGTATTTCCTGTATCTTCGTTTAAGAATAGGGGGATTTTTTGATGTAGTTTATTTTATAATCTTCAAGTATACACGCAGATTAACTCCAAACAGCACGAGCACTCTCAGTTTATGAGGTAATAATATCAGTAAGTTACGGATGGCCGAGACGTGGAATCGGAAGATATACAGGAGTGGAAAAATATTCAAGTAAAAGCGCTATTAATAAAACTATTCAATATCCTTGACAGTGTAAAACTTGCTTAATTTTTCCCAAAAATATCCCAGCTAAATATGTGGTACTAATTATGGAAACCTCCGCGGACCACCAACAAAACCTTCGCGGACCATAGGTTAGGAACGATTAGTGAAAAGTACCTTACTTCTGGAACCGCAGAGTTGTATCATGGGGGCCGCGAGTTGGAGACATCTGTACTAGACTATGCCGAATCCGAGCACAACAGTAGTCATTGCAATGGCAACACTTTCATACTGAGTGATAAAAACTTCAAAAACACGTATATTTACGAAGAATTTGAAGAAATACGATCGATAAGCTCTACGAAAATTTTAATTCCATTCCTCAGAGAATAGGACAAATTCAGTCCCGATTTTACAATTTTAAGATATAATAATGTGCCAGAGAAAGTTCCCCTTCAAGATGGATTTTAGATTCCCCATGTAAATAAAATGAGAAGAATAGTTCCTGAAATCGAACCCGGGACTCGAAAGTTAATAATGGGACAGACATACCGACGGAAAAATAGACACACAATGAATAAACTATAAGTCTATTTCCATTCTGGAAAGTAGGCTAAAAATAAAACGTGTTATATTAGTTAAATGCTGTGTTATATTTCGTATATTTATTATTATATTTATAGTTTACTTAGAAGTCAAAATTATTTGCAACAATCACAAACACCTTTAAAAATTATTCCCAACTTTACAGCTAATGCATGTCTGCTTAGGATCTTATTATCATATATTTACATCAATTTTAATCATCGTTTTTGTCTCTTGAGCGCCTTGAGAGCTTGGTGTTGTGAGCTGAAATGATATGGTTTGTTTTTCATTGGTGTATTCATGGTTAAGAAGGGTAACTACCGCTTGTTCCCTATTGAAGAGAATTTTATAATGGAGTAGGAGCCCTGCCCCTACGCGCGACAACCCCGCCCTCCCCTTGCTTTGTTCGCGCATCGCAACACTGAAAATATTTTTTCAGAACTTTTCTCGTCAAGTTGAATACTTTTTCAAAACCTTTTCTTCTACGTACCGTTTCCTAAATATAAACTTTTAAGCATGTATGTACTTTAAACGGCTGCCATTTTTTATCAAGACGGCGAATGAAAATTAAAATAGTTTTTATTCGGTTTCCTAGCAGATAAAAACAACATGACGTTTACGAAATTTCTATACCTCATATGGTAGTTCTTGAGATAAAGACGGAAAAAGACGGACGAATAGACACTTGAGAAATAACTCATAAGATGTTTGGTTCACTATACCCGTGCTACGAAAGACCTATTGTTGTCGCATCAACCTCACAGCTGATTATAAGAAATAATTGCGAAGACAAAATAAATCATACTCAAAACAGTAAAAATAACAAATAAAACAATAATCTTTATAATAAATGTCTTAATACAAGCCTAGCTTTGTGCCTGACGCTGACATCACCAATGGTACATTTTAACACGTTTTTAACCAACTTCCCATTTAGGTGGAAGGTTGAAATTTCGAAAAAATACTTTATTTTGATATAAAAATTAAATGACGAAAGAAATGCAAAAAAAGACCCGGATGTGACTCCAGGAGGACGATTTGCATTTTCTGTAAAATAAGACATAAAATGCGACTTTTTAAAGTGCAGGCTATTATTCTTTTGGAAATTCAAATTAGAAAGAATTGACGTACAATCTTCAAATTTGAACTTCTTTTAAGAAAATTAAAGAAGTTTCTTACTTTATTATTCTCATTCCGCTTACTGTTCGAAATCTTTTATATTAAACGTTTAAATCGCATATTTTGGGTAAATATCGGTTTTTAAACGGGATGTTGCCTTGCCGACCACGTCATTGTTAAACATAGATAACCAATTGTTGTCTCAACTAACATACGTGTAATATATGCGAGTCCATAGATTGCCCTAAATTATCGTAGGATTTTTCTCAAAATTACGTAATCCTAATGGGACTGGGAATTAGTTTGAATTCTTTTCCTTATCAAAACGACTATATAGATGTAGAGTAAGAGAGAGAAGGATGTGGGGAGGGAGATAAGAAAGAAGGGATATAGAATGGAAGGTACATAGAGAGTTAGGAAGGTATAGAATTAAAAAAGAATGGGAGGAAAGAGATAAAGAGGGAGAAGGAGGTAAAGAGGGAAAAGGAGAAAAAGAGGGAGAGCTATGAATTTGACAGGAGGGAATGAGAGAGGGGAGAGGTGGTTTAAAAGAGGGAGAGAGAGAGGGAGAGGAAAGTAAAGCGAGGGAGAGAGAGAGAGGGACGGCGAGGAGTAGGGAGGGAATATAATTATTTATTTATTATTATTACTTCATTTTTGACAAGAGGCTCATCATTGAAGAAAACCAGATTGAGAAAGAAATTCTTCCGAATCTCTATTTTGGAAAATTTTATACCGTCTCTTACTCAATAATTACAACTGTTATTATTTCTTTCTAAGTTTCCCGTTAAATTTCAACGGGCAGTTACACTAGAATAATAAATTAATTTTGTGATTATCCATAATAATGAGTTACGCTTACTTAAGATGTATGGTTTCAGTAGAATTAACAGTCTTACGACGGGTTTTTCAACCATATAGTAACTGACAACCGTCATATGACGGGCAATACGCTAGTATAAAATATTTGTTTAATTTTTCTTACTCTAGATGGCGGTAATAGAGCATTTGAGACAATATATATTTTTAAGTCACCATAGAGTTCGAAAAGAAACTATGTAGTAAAGAAAAATAAATACGTAGTGTAAAATATCGCATAGGTTTACGGATTTACATTGCATTTCGAAAATGTATCACCCGCGTATAACGACAGGATATGGTCTTTCTGCCTTTGAGCCTCTTTGTATTTTCACCTCTATCGAAGCAGTGAATTTTTGTCCGTTTCTCCTTCCTTGAAATAAATCGAAGTAGTTTTGCGCAAATGGTTCCTCCTGTTAATATTATTCCATAATTACCCAATAAACTATTCAATCATAATGCTTATTTTTATAATTTACAAATAAGTTACACTTTTTATGTATTTGTTCTCATAAGTCGTAGGCCTTCACTTGGGTCTCCCTAGGAACGGTCTACCTAATCCAGATTTTCTCATAAGCATTTATTTTCAAAATTGGAACAGTTTCATTTTTACTCACGAAATCCATACATTGCAACCGGAACAACACTACCCCTCGTATATATACCTGTCTCGTTAGGATATACAGCCCCTGCGAAATATACCTCCGTAAGTAGGCTATTATTGCCTTCGCAAATTAGTATTCTTCACATTCTGTTCTACAAGATGTAGCCCTAGGAATGCATACACCCTTACACCATTCTCATTTCCACACCACCATGGGCCATTTTTCTTCCATATTTAACAATTTTTTGTGTATAACTTTCTTGAACTCCTCAAGGTATTTACGAGCTGCTTCGGTTTAAGTGGTGGCAACATCATCATGCTCCTTAATGTTGTACAAACAACTCCGGCTTTTAAAGATTTCTAGCCAAACTTCTGAAAATCTTGAAACAAACTTCTTGCCTTCCCCTAAATAGCTCTAGTGCTTACGGGCATGTTACATTAGATTCGACCTTCGATACACACCTTTCCATAGCGTTGGTTCCATATTTCCATCACATCTAAAATAAAATTTCCAATTTATAGTAACTTGCGAATATATATACTAAAACATTTACCACAATTTTGTCTTTATAATTCCGTGTAGACATTGCAAGCTCTTACGCTCTTGAGATCCGACCAAGCTTTTTACCCGCATCAAACAGTTCTAAAAACTCCAGTTTTACGTCCAACGTAAACGCTTAACATTCTTTAAGCACAGCTACTAAAACTTTCCCGACAAATCACAATAGGATAAGACACTGCATAATTCAAGTATAAGATTCAAGACAACGTAACCAAAACAATGCGATCACTTGAGGAAATAAAACTGATAAAGCAAGTAAACAAAAGCATTGGATAGCATGAAATTTAATTAGCGTATTAGAATGCGGTCTACTTACTCTAAGGATAACTCGAGGTCGAGATTGTTTTCACACGTTCGTTCTTATGAAGCAATTCTATCGAACGAATTATCTAAAAAAACATTCTCTTTCAGCGTGTAAGAAATAGAATACGAGTCTCAAATTGCCAAGCAGGCGATTATTATTGACGCAGCCAGGGATGGATACACACCTATTGGTTTCGCAAGGTGACGCATGTACCCTTCGAGTTCACTCCAATAGCTCAAAATTCGTTTCCTGTCTATGGATAGCAAACTTGACCTAAGTTACAACCCAAAAATTTGAAAAAAACTCTTCCTTAAAGAATTATTAATCGTTATTCGTATATTGGCAAATGAAATGTACTTTAAAAACTTCGTGAATCAAATTCGAAGTCGACTACATTCACCCCTAGATTACGTTTTCTCCGTCCATCACCAAATATACGTAAATTAGTACGAAGGCTTCCACGGCGTGCTGTTGATATGGTGGTGATTTCCGGGAATCTGCCGTGTTGATCCATTTCCTGGACAATATTTCGCCGACGTTCCAGTCGGCTTCTTCAGGTCCGAAGTGTCGGTGCAGATTTTTGGTCGTCTTTATATAGGCAGGTTCCGTCTAATCCGGTGCGTTCTGATTGGTCGCCGAGTTCGGAGCGCTCTGGTTGGTCGCCGAGTCTGGTGCGTTCGGATTGGCTGATGTTGGTTTAGTCTTACGGAAGACTCTCTTCCAGGTCCAAATATACGTTCTTGACATAGGTATCAGTTAATGTTTATTTCCGGGAGATATTCTAAATTCAACTTTAATCCCGAAGATTGCTGACCAAACTAAGAATTGCGGGTCAAACCATACTCACCAACGGCTCGAGATATTTTGGCACCCCAGATAAAGATCC
Organism: Tanypteryx hageni; assembly: GCA_028673005.1. Classification (NCBI taxonomy): domain Eukaryota; kingdom Metazoa; phylum Arthropoda; class Insecta; order Odonata; family Petaluridae; genus Tanypteryx; species Tanypteryx hageni. The sequence goes on along the minus strand of CM054112.1, from coordinate 103,244,893 downwards.
ATTCACGCTTTAAAAAATTTTTATCAAAACATTTTTGCCGCTCTTATTCCTTAATCCATTCCAGAAATGATATAAAACCTTTAATAAATTCCACGGATATGGTTTGCCCTTCAACGACTGCAATTCCGCTATCACCTATCTTCAAATAATCCATGGATAGAAGGTCAGGCATTCTGTACCCCAGACAGCCGCACGGGTCACCGGTACCTAGGGGCAATGCCACCACACTCGCGAACGCCTTTCTATTTTGACTTTTTAAGTGTCAAAATGACGAGTGAATTATTCTCATATCTGGATTTGCAAGATGCTGTCCATGATGACTGATGAGAGCACTGGATTATAACCTCCCAACATTTTTTATCCTTTTCTATTCGAATGATCCACTTGGATAAAACATTCCTCACGGTTTATTTTAAACTCAGTGACCATAGTGAATATCATATTCCGTCTCCTCATCGCTTCTCAGAACGAAAATGAACCCGGCCTATTAGGAGTATAAAAATATAATTCATTTCCAATAGCTTGCGACGAGGGTAAAGATCTTGGGGTGAAAATGTGAATCATCGCAGAGGTCGTCAGTTCTCGGTCTTAGTTGAACATTTTAACGGAGGAGAAATACAGAAAACACGTCTATCCACCTGCCGTCTATGTGAATTAATCGAAGTCTGACGTTTATTACTTCAAATCCGACTATTCCGCCCCAAAGAAAGGCCCACTGTTTTCCCTCGGAGGCATTCTCTTTACCATTCTCTCAAAACCATTCGATCCACATGGACTGTGAGGAACCACTCATTACAGCCCGTAGTTTATTTTTATTTCCCCCAAAAACTTGTCCAATTTAACAATATAATTTCCAGTCTGGCGAATTTCCATCCCGAGTCACGATTTCTATGCCAAGGCGTAACATGGGAATCCGAATCGCAAAGGATCAAAGAACCACGTATCACTGAAATCTGTCAAGAAGTATAGCCCCTGATATATGCGCACACACAGAAGGAAGGACAGTACGAATTTAATAGGCGCTTTATCCTATTAAAAATAAACGTGCTTATATAATATAATCAAGTATCGAGCAATCAGAATATTTCCGATTAGAAGTTACGTATTTTGACGATTAAATTCACATTGGTAAAAATAAACGCCACCTTCTAAAATAGCCGCATTATTAATATTTGTAATTGATAAAAATACTTGCATTGCTGAAAATTTATCATAAGTTCGTTCCCTCGGTGAATGATTTTTACTTTAATATCTTTTCGTGATATAAAGAATGTAGAACATTTCTTTTCCACAAAATGCACTAAAAACTTAACTGATAAAGCCCAAATGCCAAATAAACAAACTTTCATATGAAAATATGCTTGTTTTTTCATTCCAAATTGTTGTGTTCTTCAATTCATAATTAGGTAAAGAATTTTTGCACGAATACTTTAATCGAATGACATGAAATTGTAATATAAAATTTAGGGAGGGACTCAATTTTAATGATACCAAAAATAGCATTATATAATTATTTGCAAATGCTTTTACTTCGTGGCAGTCAAAATTAGGATTAACCACAACGCATGCGATTTACAAAATAAAACCTGAGGATGGCCATATTTCGTCCAAATTGCTCGATGAAAGCTTCCTTGAGGTGGAAAAAATGACTAAGCCACTAAAATGGCGTTCATCATATTTCATAATTTGTATGCTTGTTCTTTATTCCGCAAAGAAGAGAACTCTTCCTGAATTCCATTTTTAAAAATTTCCGTTAAGTTATTAGCATTATAATTTTACGTTCTCTTCTGCTTGGAAAAAATATTGTTTGGGGATTCAAATTATAATACAGAAAATATTCCTTCGATGGTCCGATAAAATTTTATTACCATCTTACAAATGCTCTTGGAACAAAATTTTGTTCTATCAGCGATTGTATATTTAGCGCTTCTGAAAGGACGGTCATTTAGCGCCTGGAGTTCTGCTACATCATAAAATATCGTCTTATGAATTATTTCCTCAGAGAAAAAAATCCTCTTCCGCTCATAACATAGCATAGAGGATAAAATGAGAAAATGGGATTCGAGCCAATTGATAACCTTTCGAGAGAACTGTCGTGGAAAGGGCAACATAGAAAGGAAGTGGAGGGGGGGAAGAATGGGAGGTAAGAGGGGCGAGGAGTTTACGGATACTAGGAGGTGGATGATAAATTCTTCGTCTGAATTCCTTAAATTACTCTCACGCGGGCACGACAACCGACAAGGCGAGAACTGAACACCGAGCGTTTGCACCCGCGGTGCATTCCGTTCCATGAGACAGGTATCGAACACGGCGTTCGAACGCACGCGGAGGGAGGGAATCGGAGTGGCAATACTCCTTCCACCCGCCCTTCTTCTGGCGCCTATCTTTTATTCCTCTCGTACCTCAACATTCTCGCCTTAGGTATTCCCTCCTCGATTCTCTTCAAAATATTTTTTTTGGGAACCGGGGAGTATCATGAACATGATGTACGGCGCCTGTAGCTCCTAAAAATGTTCACTTTAAACGTATTGTTATGTTTGGGGGGTTTTTTGATCGAAGAATTCTCGGCTAGTACATTTCTCGTCGTGGAAACATGAATCCCCAAAATCTGATATGATGTATTCATTCCTCTCCCATAAAATGTCAAGATTCACAAACTGAAATTTGAGTTCCAATTACATCCTATTAGAAAATAAAAATGAATAAATAATATTCTTATCAATTTTTAAGTCTATTTTATTTCTTCTTTTGTTTGATAATGTTGCGCATTTTGCCAAAATTTTCATTAGCTTTATTTATTTTTGCATGCAATTTCATTGTCTTATGTTCTATACATTTTCAGTTTTTAATATTATGAGAGGCACATTTATACTGACCACCCTGATTGTGAGAAAATGAGCTGCTTTTCGAAAAAAATGCATCTTGAAGTGGTATGTTGCCCGCTAGCGTTTAGGAAATATTAATTCTTTTACGTATTTCATTTAGTAGGAGAGTACCTAGATAGTTGAGGATGCTGAAGGAAGGACCGTATCGATGAAAGTTGCTCAGGGGAAATACTTTAATGCCTTTGAGGTATGAAAGCGAAGAGAAGGGGAAGCGAGAAATGTCGGGCGCGTCACTCGAGGTGTCATCCTATAAGGGCCCTCACGGTCCTCACCGCGTGAATGAGATAGCTGAAGTAGGTGTTACGGTATGTGTAGCGCGCGTTAAGCCAGAATGAAGTAGGCGTTTGAGAGTGACATTGTTCTTTCGACTGTTCATCCAGATATTAAGTGAGAGAGAGAGAGAGAGAGGAGGAGGAGATGCAAGGGGTTAGAGGATTTAGAAACAAAAATTTGGAGCAGGTTGGTTGAGGGAATTCTGGTGAGACGGGGGAATACTGGTGAGATGGAGGATTTGAATTTTTTAGCCTGATTAGATTGCATTTTAGAAGGCTATTTCAAGTGTTTAATTATAAAATTGAGGTATTTTTTATTATTTATTTAATTACTGATGAAAAAACAATTTAATCCGATAAGTTATATTGAAGTGTAGGGGGAGCTAGACTTTTAGCTCATCTATCACAACGATATGATGCCTTGGGTATATCAGCTGTTTTCCTGAAGAATCATGGAATGTCTGTATTGCGGTTGATATTAGATGTTACCAGTCACAACGAATCCACATGATATCTAATACTATTTTGAAAGCCAATATTTCCTAATTTGATGATTTCTTAGTAATGCTTTTTCTTGATCTAAACGAAAATTCGAGAAATAAATTTTCCCTATGGTATTGTGGCTACAATTATGTATTTTCGTACCCTCTATATTTGGTTTCTTTTTATAATATGCATAAAAAATTGATTTTTATGGAATTTACGGGGAAAAAAGTAAATGCTAGAAATTTTTGAGAACCTCCATCGAACATTTGAAACAAATTTCTTAGGCTATATCAATGTTTTTCAAGAGTATTTCGAGGTTCGCTAAACCTGTGACGAACGGATCAATATATTTGCCACATAATACTGAATATATGAATATTAATGAGAAAAGTACTTAATATTTATACAGATTTCAGGTACACCGTAAGTACATTTGAAGGAGATTGCTTGACACCGTGGCGTTTAAATGGCAAAAATTATTTTTCGAGGGATGTGAATGAATTGATGATGAACCTCGAAGTGTAGATCGTCCACATCATGATGCCAACCAAATGTAAACAAATCAATGATTTGATAAAATATAACAACAACATAGAGTGATTTCAGCAGAGTTGTTATTTACGTTTTCATTTATAATGTATGAACCTTATTGATGGGTTAGACGAAACAAGAGACAAAAAATCAGACATGTACATTATGTGTAATGTATTGACGGACATAAAACCCCACTTGGTCATTATCCTCATAATTTTTACTCACGTTTCGTATATACTTGCAAATTTCGGCCAATACGCTGCTATAAATAATTTTAAATTGAATAGAAATAAATAAAATGGATAAAAAAGTAGCCTAATTCAGATTTTATATAAAATAAAATTTGCCATCCCGTGCCTCTTAAGTGAAATATTTACACCCAATTAAAATGCTTTAGGTTTCGATTCTTTTAAAACAAACATTCACATTTCATCTCAAAACCTTCAATTTTGGGAAGAATATTTACTCATACAAGTTGATCAGTTTCATAACGGAATTAAGAATGAATATAAACAAATTATGTTATTTCTAGATTTCCTCTCAGTTTGCCCAACACCGACCATTAAGAAAATTTTCGCTTCTGTTTCCTTGATAAATTATTGCAACCTCCGAAAATATTTGCATTTTATTTTGGGAAGATATAGAAAAGAGGCAACGTTTATTTATTTTAAATTAACAAAATACCAATTTGGGAAAAAGTAGACTGAAGGCGGAGTGATCAGTTGGCAATTGGAAGACTTTAAGAAAGAAGGAATGAGGAGAAAGGGAGGTAGAAAGGGAGAGTTAGGGACAGCAAATTAGAAGTATAGATGGAGAGAAAGAGAGGGACGGAGTTAGATAGCGGTGAAGGGAAAGAGACAAAACAGACCTTGGATCCCAACAATGGATCCTGGAATGAAGCTAATTACGAAGTAATTAACTTGTCTTCTATCGAAGTTTCTCCTCTCATTCGAAGCAATAGGGGGGGAGGAGGAGAGAGAAATGAGAGAGAAAGAACCTTTCATCGGGCTCTCCTCTCTCTCTCCTTCTCTATTCGAATAATTTCTTCCCTGCCAATTTTCTTTTCCTCCACCTCCTCCAACCTCCCTCCTATTCTTGGCTCATTTTCGAGTAAAAAACGACATCCCCCCTTATTTACCTGTTGGACCAGTCACTTTCGCCAGCGCTACGTCAACCTCAAAAAGGCATCCTGCCCTTCCTTTAACCTATTCAAACGCATCTTCGAGTCACCTTTCCTATCTTTCTTCCTCTCATCTCTCTCCCCTCCTCCTCCCTATCTTTCCTCTTACCCCTTCCTTCTCTCCCCTCCGTTCACCCAACTTCAGCCTTTCCTTCCTCCGCTGCACCCTCTCCTTTACATCTTCTCTCATCACTCCCTTCTCCGCCTCTTTTTCATTTTTTCGCCACCACTCAAATTAACTCCCTCTTCTCTTATTTCCTTTGCATGCCTCCCTCATCCCGCCACCCGCATCTTGTATTCTCCTTCTCCAAGTCCTCTTTGCTCTTTCGATACCAATTAATTATTTCTTTATTTTTATACGTCTCTCTAAATTCAAACTATCTGCACACCTCAGAATTTATACCGCTCTTTCAGAGAAAATGAATCCCATAGACGCTTACACCCAAAATAATCGGAAAATTCTGCTTACTTCTTTAAGACTTTCGTGAAAAAAATGATAACTCTCCGAGGAAAAAAATGAAAAGGGCGCGTTATGAAGCAAAAGGGATGAAGAGGAGAGGAGAGAAGTTAGGCAGAAATAAGTTAACGTCCATTACGCCTGTGACATTGCTTTGAAAGAAGAGGATTTTTTTGCTTAGAGAGACGAGAAATCTGCACAGGTATGGAGGATTTTTTGGTTTATTTTCAAATAAATGTCAATTTTGAAGGTTTTTCAAAGATTGAAAACTGAGTAATACGGTGCTTGTCTGGTAACAGTAGAGTCTTAATTTCATTCTTCTTCTGACTACTAAAAGTTGGAAACGCAGGCGGAAGAAAGAGAAAACAATGATCTTTTTTATTATAAAATTTTGTATATGAAACGAACAATATAAATACTTCAGAGAAATGTTGAATTCGAAACGCAGGAGTTTCAAAATTTTGTTTTGTAGTGTTACTAACAACCTTGGGTCTCTCGTTATAGTATATAATAAAATATGCATTACGGTGATTCTTTATTAGGAATTAAATGTTTATTAAATGAAAATTTTAAGATAATTTCATTGCCCAACTTGACTTATAGAGTGCTAATTATTACATATTTTACAATTTGTCTGTTTTTAGCCAAACTTAATAATCCAAAATTGCCGCGTCAAATTCTAAACTCTTTTAAAATATTCCACTATGGTAATAACTGCTAATAAATCTTTCTTGAATGAAACCAACATTAATTACGGTGATATTTAGAAATTTTTACAAAGATAATACATCCGCTATTTTCTCAGTAACGAATGTATTAGATTGAACTGCAAGTGTTGCCGGGTATTGGTTCTCTCTTGAGCGTACACATGTGTTTCGAGTTTTATTGAACTTAACTATTCAACAACTGCAAAAAATCTTTATGGGATCATATAAATTTTGTTGTAAAATGTGGTAAATATCATAAATAGATGTTTTGAATGAGGTGTAAGTAATTAATATTCATCAAGCCAACTAAGATTTCCACTTTGTTTCCAACATGCCTTCCATCGGTTATTTGAAAAGGAAGAAGATTTTTCCATTTTAATCGCCCATACTTCTCCAAAATTTACAAGACCACGTTCAAAAACCCACCATTTCAGATTGCGAACATTATTTAATTATTTATCATTCCGCCACATTTAATTCAACTCACTGCTCCAAAATTTTCAGTTAAAATGCGGGCGAACTAAAGTTTCTGCAGGAAAACTTAAAGTTTTCCTTTAGTAGGACAATAGGGAGAGAAGACGCCGGCAGGCGGATAACGAGAGATAGTGAGAGGGAGGGATAGAAAGAGAGGGACAGAGAGAGATGACGAGACTCATAAAAAAGAGAGATGGAGAATGAGGGAAGGGGATAAAGATTTGGAGATACGGAGAACAATATAAGGTGCGAAAACAAAGTCCTTTCTCCTGGATCGCTGGAGGCGACCCTGAATAAGAGGACCTTCGTTTTTCCCACCCTCAATCCCTCTGAGACGGCTCTCAATAGTCATTCTTTTCCCCTTATATCGGCTTTAACCCGCCTTTCACCACCCTCCTCTCTGTTCCTCTCCTATCCTATTCACCTACGTTGACATTGGAATCCTGACTCCTAATTTTACCCCTTCATCGCGCTCTTCAGAAATGTTGATAATGTGCCTTTATAAACCGTTCTTTTGTGACCGTTACTTGATGACGCACTTTGTCATGGGATCACAGACTCGAAACCAGTTGGGTATGGAGATTTCAGGGACAAAATTTAATGATTCCATTGGTAAGATGATGGTTGCAATCGATCCAAGTTAATTTTCCCTAAATAAACAAAAGAATGACGTATTTTAGCGCTAGATGAGGGAATTTAAAAATTCTGTTTTTCCTAACTATATGGCTACTGTATCTGATTAAGTACATTAACTTGCTCTAACTACCGTGTTCCGTCTCGGTATGTAAGAGGCCTTTAAAAAATTATCGTACGAGTAACACATCCAGTACTCACCTCATAACCTTATCAGGTTCTGTTATTTAAATCTCCTATTCTTCTGGTGACCGCCAAATTTATCCAATATACTATGCAAGGCTCCTGCCCTTCCGGTGGATGTCGCTGCCCGCAATCAAATTCCATCTCTAGTCTTACGACGAACATTATTTATCCCATTACCTACCCCGCTCCTTTTATTGGCCTCTTCAAAACCCCTTAAACCAAAGATGAACGACCACCGTGACAGTGTTACTCCAGTACTTCCAGTGGTCGAGCGTACCAATCTCCACAATACCCTATTTAATTCTAGCTTCAAAGTAAGGGTCAATCCTTCCATTCCCGGTGACACCTCCGCTAATAGGAATTCACCTCCTCAACTCATCCCTTCTAAACATGTGCTAACTCCAATCCACTACACCCACTATTTCTTTTATGTGTCGTAGAATCCTTTTTGCCTTTTACTGAATAAGAGTTTAGCAATCGAAAGCTGAAAGTATTTGATGAAATAATTCCCCTACTCAGGCAGTGTTCTCGGGAGTGGCCTGCTCGTCCATATAGGGAAACTACACGGTTGCCTAGGGCAGTAAACTTGTAGGGGTGCCAATTAGACGGTAGTGATTTTTATTTTCTCAATTTAAAAAATCCTACACTGTAGGTAAATAAAAAATACGGATGGAACATTTTGTGTATCAATGTACACAGGGCCGGCTCCAGAGATCGTGCAAACGTGCATCCGCACGGGGCGGATAAAAAATCATAGTAATCATTTAAAAATTTAGCTAAAAAACAAAATTAAACTACTTTTTAAATATGGATATTCATTAAAATAACAATTTTATATTTTATACCATGTTGTAACTACGTTATAAATTTTTATCTTTTGTCTCTTAGCAAAACGAGCAGTTTAAGCGATTGGTGGAGAGCGTTAATTTGTTAATTTGTTCACAAACTTTTTATTTTGTTCAGGTCTGGCCCTAGGGGTAATCATAGCAGATGAGTCAATTATCAGTTCTTCCGGCATATAAATCTTACTATACCAACCTACGAACTTTTTATTTTTAAAGAAAATTTACAGGAAATTTCTTCTTCTTCTTTCTTTTTAAACCAGGCAGATAGTTGTTTACTGCAACATGTCATTACATTTCGTGTGCATTATCAGCTTAGTAGACGTCTTAAGTATACTTGCCAGTTTCCATGCACCGCATATAGAAGGAAATGTTATTTAACATACCATTCATGGATTTACGAATGGAACTACAGTATATAATAATGTTGTGTGTGCGTTTAGCAAAACAGGAGCAGAATAATTTAAAGTTATAAACGATGGATTAAACGGAGATTAATTTTCTCGTGGTAGTATATATGAGTGACATAAATACTTTTTTTTGGGATTTGAATAAATTGATGATTAACCCCGCAGTGGTCCACGGTTCACATAACACGCGCGGTATCAACTTTCAAACAAACCCCAGAGTTCATAAAAGTAATCATCGTGACAGTTTGAGTGAAATATTCACTACTGGGAGCATTATTTTGGTATAGTTTACAGTATTAGCCATGATAAAAGTAGGCTACAGGAATATGATAGTCAATTGGATATAAAAAATTGTGAACGACGAACAAAAAGCAAATCGAACCGATTTTTCATGGGGTCTAAGTTAAGGTATACCTTTATATATTTTCTTTGGTACCAGAATACCATTTGTACACGGCCTAATTTTTTAAATACTTCCGACGTCTAGTGCAGCGCAAGTTTTGCTCTGATTGGGGTTCCTCCTGTATGTGTTTAGAAGTCTCCAGAACGAATACTCTCTTTGTTTGAAAAATATTCCTCATCAAACAAGCACCAATTTCCCTGAATCTGACCAAATTATAATGTTGCATCTGATATGTAAACTGCAACTCTATCCAGAAGTTCTCCATTTCCATGCACGTTGCATTGCAAAGATTTGTGTCTAAATTTATGCCACCAAACTGATAGCAAATTCCTCCGAATTTTATGCACACCATCTTACACTAAATAACACTGAATTACATAAATTAACTTACACTAAGTGCCCCTGATCTTATGCAACCCCAATGACATCCAATAACCCCTGAATGTATGCCACTAAACAACACTATAATCTAGTTTTATGCAACCCAGAAGGATTCAAATGATCCCTGAAAGTATACCACCCAACTAACAGCAAATAACCTTTAATTTTATGCAACCCAACTTACACAAAGTTGCCCCTAATTTTATGCGAATCAATTTACATCAATCAGCCCCTAATCATATACCGACAAACCTACGGCAATTACACCTTAATTTCATGAAACCCATACTGTATTCGAATGGCCCCTAAAGCATATGAAACTAAATTTACAACGAACGTCCAACTGATGTGTCCTATCTAAATATGCTGAGAGGCTCGCTATTACAGTAGTTCAAGAAAAAAACGTCCTAATATTTTTAAACACGGTTGGATATTGCGCCACGATAACCCACCTTCCTATCGCATTAAGATTTTCCAGCAGACCATCATATAACTGGGGTTCGAGGTCATGGCTTTCCCGCTATATTTCTCTTGCCGGAAGTTAAAAAATAATTTAGAGGTTTGTGTACAACAATGATCAAAGCATTGCTGTTACGGCTATACTCAATAAACTACAAGAGAATTGTTTTTCAGATGCCTTTGATAAATGAAAAAAGATGCGATAAGTGGATTACGGCGGACGGTTTGAAATTGAAGGGAAGTAAATACATTTTATAATAGCGTTAACATATACCACTGTAAAGATATAACGCCAATATTTCTCTCTTTCGGTTCTTTTGATCAAAAACAGTTGAATCAACATCATCAAGGCAAGGTTTGGCACAGAAGTGTCTTTTCTCAATTTTCAGATTAATTCAGAAATATTCTTCGTAGTAGAAAGATAATGAAGTTCTATCTTTGCAACATTGCTGAAGAGGCGATCTCTATATACCCAGATAACCGAGTAACAAAAAATATTGAGCAGAGTGGTTTGGAGAAAGAGCCGGCAATCGAATGAAACAGTGCGGTTAATCCCAAAATCAAATGTATTTGATTGCCGTAATTCGTGCGGAGTTTTGAAAAATGCGACTGATGAAGAGAAAAAATCAGCCACAGGTCTGTGGTCGATTCGCCACATGTGGCGAGTAGCGAAGAGGTTGGACAACGTTGTCCTAAAGAGAAGGGTGCTACGAAAGAAGGAGAGTGGTAGTAAGAGAAAAGAATGTTAGATATCTTAAAAGAGAAAAATACGAGAAGATGGGACATAATGGGAAGGATGAGCCATAGGTTTGCCGAAAGGTAGAATGCTTGTCATGACATTATATAAAACGCAAAATTTTGCGAAATGCAAGTATTTAATTTATTCCGCAACAAGTGCATCTGCAGAAAATACATAAAAAAGATAAAAATTATAGACATAATTTGCCAAAGCACTAGAGAGAATCAAGCAAATTTTTACAATTTGATAAAAAAAAATTTATGGGGCGTTGGAAATTGAGAACAGAATTTTCCCACTTAAGTGATATATAGTAACAAGAGTAGTACGGAATCGGAGTTTTACCGATCTCCCAACTTAAAAGCGGACAAAAAAAGAGATATAATTTGATTATTGCAAGCGGTCACCTGTAAAAAACTTGGAGATTTTATCCTTCCATCTTATTGGCTGGAAATTTATAGCTTACGTTCAATGCTGGGAGGACTGAGAAACTTGTCGAAAATTAATGGAAGAAATCTATTTAAGCTCTCTGGAGCATATCTTAAAATTACTGACGTGATTTTGTTCCGTTACAGTTCCTTAATGTATTCTTTCAATACTTGTGCTTCATCCTTTGGTTGTGCGACTATCTTTCTGTCTGTGTCCATAATTCCTTTACCACGGATTTGTTTAGGCTTCTTATCTTCTAACTCAAGTGCTCTAGAATAGTACCGTCCTAACTTTTCCATTTATTGTATTTGATCACATTTTTCCTTAGTCCAATTTTCTCTAGCTTTATCTATTGTCTTTCTCAAATCATTGTTCATACGTCTATAGTTTGCTCCACCTTCTTCACTCTTAACGTTTTCCCGCTTTCTCTGCTCATCCATTTACTCCAGCATTTTCTTAGTGATCCATGGGTATCTGATATTCTTCTTGTTTCCAAATTTAATTTTCTCCCATTGTTTATCCATGGTCATAGGTTCGATTTCTAAATTTGTAAATCTTGCAACTTACGCTAATGTAACCTTTTTGTGGATATTGAGGCTACCCTAGACACGTTTTTTAAAAGTGTTCTTGAATAATTTGTTGTTTGATATGAATTTTATAAGTAGTCAGCCAAACTCCCAATTATTTCTAAACTTGATTATGGAATCAATTTTGGCTGTTTACAGTCAATTTCTTAAAGAAACGTAACACACTACCGATATTTATGTACTTATAAGCTCTGATATTTCCACCATATCTGGTAAGTTAATAATTTATTAATTTATCAGTTGAATATCGAGTTGCTAAGAAGCACCTGTCTCAGGTTATTCTAAAGTTCATTCTCCTCAGAATTAAGCTCCATCATATATGAGTGAAAACGCCGTTGGCACTGATAAATATATTTATATATTAAAGAATGACATTTTATTGTCATTCTTACGTAATTACATGCAAAAATACCGTATGATTAAAAAATACATATATTTAATTCCTGAAGTACCCATGTATTTTAATATATATAAATGTATGCATATTCTACATGAGAATTCCCAGCTATTTTATGACACTTATTTGAACGATATAAATATTCTTTTTATTCTCAGAATTTGGTTACAATACAAATCAATACTCTAAGTAAACCCCCCTCATCCGACCTACTCGAAGGTTTTATCAACCTTAACCTATCTATTTTTATGACTATTTTATCAGGCGTCTAGCTGCGAACATACATTTTCAGATAAATCGTTTTTAATGCCCTCTTTTTATCGTCTGCTGTTCCATACTTTTCACCACCAACTAATGAAAGCGTAATCCATCGAGGAGGACGCCTAGTAAAAACACTAGAGGGAGAAACGGAAAAACAACCACTGGGTATGAAATCTAATCAAAGAGCGGTGAATATTTAAAAAATAAAATTAGTTAAGCGTTTTATTGAGAAAGTGCGTGTGGTTAAATTTTTTAATTATAGGGAATAATAAATTAAAGTACGATACAAATAAATTAAAATTTTTATAAAGTTTCTTCGAAAACATTACGAATTTCATAAAATACATTATATTGAAACTTGAGCACAACTATTCTTGTTTTATGAATAAACATTTGTCCTGAATATTTCGATGTCAGATGTTTGAAAAATTAAGGAATTTTTCATCGCACTAGTGTTTTATTGAAAATTTTATTAAAAATTTTGGAAAACGCGACAAGGAATTTATCTGAAATATTCACATCACCAAAATATTTCATTAACGCACAAAATTTCTAAATTCGAACAAAATATACGCACAGTTTTCGAAAACCATCACATCATCAATTTATTTCCCGAAATCAGCGCTATCGACTTCATTCCCGCGAAAACACACGTCACACAGATAAACTCTTTTTTCTCGGAAAGCGATGCTGACGAGCTTGCTACCCGCAAAATTGCTCGCCAATATTATATATTCAATTAGATTTGTATCCTCATACATGTAATTTTTTATTCTTGTCTAACCAATTTCCCCTCGTAACATAGTCCTATAAAACACCAACTGTTTCTTTTTAATTTCTCGGAAAATCTTATTACAAAAACTATGTTTTTTTTTAGTTGCCAAAAACTTTCAAGAAGCTCAGGGTTTAAAAACTTTCCCCTCACCCTACTTTATCCTCCGACAAATAGGGGTGGCAGGATAAAGGAAGAAGAAATAATTCGGAGCCTTCTTGATTTTTCCACATGAATACTCATTCTTTACATAAGTTTCTAGATTGTTCTTCGTGCATCGATTTTCTTTTGCGCGTTAATTTTTATTTTCTTCCCGGAGACTCCTTTCCGAATAGGAGCAGGAATTCTCGTGCTATTATTATTCTTCCTTATGCAACGGTTATATTTGTCTGTTTCTCGTTTTATGTGTTATTAAGTTAACGAAAACTTTACGAAACATTTTACGTAGCACGAGGGTCTTTTGAGATGTTCAATTTTAATCTAAAATTCGAAAAAATGTATTCTACGTCTTCGGATCAAGAGGCATTTCTAAGACGTCATTTTGAGCGATTACTCGGGTCTCACTTTTTTCTATTTTTCTGAAGGTTTTTTCGCCTCGATTTAAAATGGTATCACGTGACATTGTTAATTTTAACAAATAATTCTGAGGACATTTTCCCTTGAAAGAAATCATCGATATTTTTTCGGTAAAATTACAGTCTCAAATATTTATATCGGCGCTTATTATCTGAGGAGGCGGACCAATTTCTGCGATATAATTTTTATTCGACGAGATTATTCCGTTTTGTCGTAATTTAGTTCGTTATGACCACTGTATTTTTAGCGCTTTTGTTCGTTACGGTTTCTGAGAAGGCAACTCATTAATCGCCCAATGATGATACAGATCTTCTGTCACATTGCTAGTAACGTAGCAAAGATTAATTAAACGCGTGTACTTTCATTGAAAGAATCGTTGAACAAAGCGCATGCCACGGATAAACCGTTATTACGGAGGGACAAAGATACTTATTTATCGAATCTCGCAGCGGAGTGCACTACAAGGGGACGGAGGAGGTCAACGATAGAGGATCCGGCGCCATTTTCGAGTCTCTCTGATCACCCAGGAGATAAACACTTCTTTGATTAAAAATTTATTTGCGCTTGGCAAAAGCCATGAAGTAATTAAACGTGAAGGCATTAACACCATTCAATGAATAGCTAGGAGCATTGTCGATTAAGCATCCAATCATCTGAAGATGGCGGAGAAATTAATAAAAGTGTAAGCACGAAAACACATATATAAACACAGCCGAGTTCCTTTAACCACCGTTTATTGAAATAACGCGTTATCGAGTTTCATTTTAACGCGGTGTGATAGCGAAATGATAAATTTTTACTAAGATAAAATTGGATTATCTGATTTTCAGATTATTGGGGTTCGACGTCGTAAGTACAGCTACTCAAAACAATCTCAGAGAATGTTGCCTAAATAAAATCAATGACTGACAAACATTTTTGTTAATTGTGCCTCTGAATTCTGCAACCGACACTTCAAATTCGATGCTACGAATTAGTTTGCAATTTTACTACCATATTGCTGTTTATACTTTATGCATATTAGTGCGTTTAATTAGAATATATGTGTAATATAATTAGCTTTGCTGAAGTTGATCGATTTAAATGTACATTAAACTAATCCGAATGAATATGTTTGAATTACTGATAAATAGACTATTCGTAGTGTAACCTTACATAAGTATATAGACGAATTATTCTACGAGATACATTCATTTCCATTAGACACGAAATAACTAATTCATTTTCAAAATACATTTTGTTGAGTGATTCGGCGTTTCAACTATAATTAAACGATGATCTTGATATCCTATTTAACACAAATCATACTACAACACTCTGGCCAGTGAAACACGTCATTGTTGCCATGTGGCTTGTGGAAAAGTTAATCGTCTTAAGATATTCAAATAGTTCTTATCAAGCATTAACTCCGCCAAACGAATTGCACTAAGGGAGATCAATTATAAATAAATGAATAAATAATAAATAAATCCTATTTCTTCCTCCCTTCTCGCCCTTTGAACCTCACTACCAAACCTTTTCCACAAACGCATAGGTTTCAAGGCTTCAGCGCACGCTGAATTATTGAGTGGAATTTTCTACGAAGGCAGAAAAGGGAGGGATGTTGGCGAAGTAAACTGAGGGGTGGAAGTTTTAGGAAGAATGGAGGAGAATGGGTCTCGTGGAGAGGGGGACAAGGAGGATAAAGAAGCCTTGTTTAACCTCCGCCCTCTGAAAATTTGTTTAGATTTATCTGTCACTCAGAATATATCTTAGAAACGTAATGTACGTTGCCGAAATTTGCAGCTTTGTCAAATGATATTTTGCTACCTTTGGAGAACGCAAAAGATTATTTGGTTAACAATTAATTTATTATTTTTAATTTCTCCATACGTAGTATGGGGGAAAGTATTGTTTTCATGAAAAAATCTATTTTGAGATTTTAATGGTAATACATGTTTTGAGATCCCCTTAAAGCGTTTTGACCATTTTCTCGATGTTGAATGTGTGTGTGTGTATGTGGCAGCTTTTTGTGGGTGCTCTAAATCTAAAACTATTAACTATTAACCTTTGTTCGAAACAGTTTTCCTTATATTGCATTGTTTAAGAGACATCCTAAAAATTAATTATTTAGCTGCCACCACCAGGCCACCTACCGACGGTTATTGATAACAATTGACGCTTAGTTACGTCTTAGTAACGCTCCTTTTTATTTCCTTAATTTTTGGAGCTTTGTTGCTATATCCGATATCAGAAGGCTATGGTTTGAGTTTATTTCTGTTCTTTGTAGTCTTAAATTTTCTCGCAGTTTCTTAAAATATTATTACGTAACCTATTTTGAATTTTTAGAAATATTAAAGGTATGGAGAAACTCATGTGGTGGCCACATCAGATTTTTCAACTACACCTTGATGCATGGAGCCACATTTCTACATTGCGCTGGTTAATGCGGCATGTGACGAACAAATCCTTTCTACCTATTTTATTTAGCTTATCAATAATGATATGTTATATAGGCTTGGTAGTTTTCGACTTTTATTTTTCTTAAATTCTACTGTTAAATCGACGTTTTATTTTCTTAAAAATCGGTGTCGGTAAATCACATTTATTTTAATATATTTTATTAGGCTTGATAGTTGTCTAAGTTTATACTTCTTAAAAAGCGAGCATTAATTTTGTTTATTTTTAGAAGAAATAAAGGACGAATATAACGAATATCAATATTTATTTTTATACATTTTATCGATGTTTATCAACAAAAATTACATAAATTGGATTATTCCAAATTAAATTTTACTTAAACTTTATAAATATAATAAAATTAGACTTCTCGTGTAACAGATTTTTTGTTGCTCTCTTAACTTTGGTGAATGTGCTGTTGTTGGCTTCGCCCACCAACCCAGAACAGCTAATTTTTTGGAATAAATAATAAGTAAATTTTACTCGTTATATCCAGAATCTTATGCAATAACAATTAATGTGACGTTAAAATAATGTAATACCTAATACATATATGAATATTTGAAGAAATCTTATCTTGTTGAGTGACAAGCTATGACGAATGTACAAAAAAGCCCATAGTGAACTGAACGATGTAAAAAATTAAACATGGGACAATCTCACTCGGAGAATGAATTGTGTGCGTTTCTATTAAAAATAAAATTGTGATGACTGTTTTTGAAAATGCAATAGGCAGAGATTCTGAAATATCTCGTAGTAGCAGAATTTTAACCTAACCAACCACGCAATAAGTTATGGGCGGGTGGATTTCGTAAAGCGAGGAGTAGGAGTCAGTAATACTTTCGAGACCTACTATAGGGATATTTTGCGAGCAGCATTATTTCAGTCTGGGAAAATCTTTCTTTTCGCAACTTGGAGATCGTCGGCAGAAGTCATAAGATTTTTAAGTAAATTGAATGTGAAGGCTGATCATAACGTTTAAGCGACCAACAACAAGAGACTCTCAGATGTGGTCGAGATTATATACAGGGTGCAAAAAATCGATCATATTGTTTTATCCCGTACCCGTATTTCCACATAATTATTCATTTAATAAATATATTGACTTTAATAGCTTTAAAATCACCGCGGATGAGTTGCTCTTCGTGTTTCCAAATTTCGTAATTTAGCGTTATAAAATATTACAAAGACAGTCGAACGGAAAACTAAATGGATCACGTGTATTTGTGGATCGCGTGCATGTACCAGACTACACAAACCAACAATAGTCGTTGAGACGGCAACACTCGTAATGAGCGCTAAAAACTGCAAAAACGCCAGTATTTACGCGAAAGTCGGAGAAATACAATAGATAAGCACCATTTTATGATAAAACTATAATTTCAAATCCTTTCCTTGGAGAATAGTACAAATCTCGCCCCGATATAACAATTCTAAGATGTTTTAATGTGCAAGAGAAAATTACACTGATCGATGAATTTTTAATTTGTCATGTAAATGAAATGGGAAGGATATTTCGTGGAATCATAACCGCAACTTTCAATTTTCGTAACAAAAACTATCCTTGTGAGCTCGACCTCAATAGCAAGAGAGTTTCAACAAGTGTCATGAAAATCGATCAATTGATTCCAAAATTAAAAGAGGGGACGGACACAGAGACGGTCGGACAGACATACAAACACAACGACGAAACAATAAGCATATTTCAATTCTGGAAAGAAGGCTAAATATCGATACTTATCGATTACAATTCATTTTCGTCGATTTTGGCATTTCTACGAATTCGATGTTTATCGATATTTATTAATTTTAATTGAATTCTACCAAGCCTAGATATAACCAAAACTAAATCAAAGTATTCAAAGCTAAAACTATAAAATGTTACAAAAACATTCACCATAATACATATCTCTATCCATTTAATAGCAAATTCTATTTAGTATTGTTAACGTCTTTTGATAGTAACATTTATTACTTTCGTTTATTAAAATATCCATACAAAATATAATGTCATAAAGAGATTTTGACATTTCTATTATTATTTTAAATCTGATAATGCTGCATTGATTTGTTTTCTAATATTTCTCTATAATTGATAAACTATCAATTACAATGATATTTATGGCATGAGATTTCCTTGGAATGACTAACACATACTGAGACATTTCCAGTCAATATAAGTTCTCACTTCGGAACGTCAACATATAAAATCAGCCTGCAGTAGTCCTGGTTGGACTTCTTGTTTCATATTGTATTTACTTTCACACGTGTACTATTTTTGTGGTAACTCAAAATTATAACCTATAAAATTAGGATACACAACTTTTAAAATAAGAAACATAACTATTCATAAATAAAAATGAAAGGGAAAGCGATAAGAAATACATAATTCCGTCTCTTTGTACATGAATATGGCAATACTTCGAAACATTTTAAAATTAAATGGATTTAACAAGCATTTCATTCAATTTGGTAGCATTTCACACGGTAACATTTGACAGGGTACAAAGATTTATTATTTAAATTAATTGATTAATTTTTTCATTTCCTGATACTTAAGAAAGCCATTCGAATGAGAAAATTTCCGATTTTCCTAACCTGATCCCCTCAGACTGACATTCCAGAATCTCAATATTTCCAACAATTCTCACATAATTTCTTACCCAAACTTGTAGCGTTTCTCACGTTAAACTGACGGAACGACAACTGTCCATAATCCTTAGGTTTAGCCGTTTCACTTTAAGGAGTAAGTTCCGCTTGCTTAGCGTTCTTGAGCGAAACTCTCCGAGAGCAAACTTCCCGCCGCGGTATAAAGTGCCCGTCAAATCCTCGTGAGGTAGCACGTTTTTGTTTTTTCTTCTAGGGAGGAATAATTTATGACAATTCAACTCGCATAATAACATCTTGTTTTGTTTGGAGAGAGAGAAGTCTGTCTCCGGTGCTTCGCTTTAGTAAGAGAGCAGCTAACGCCTTTCCCATTCATCCGGGGAATTGCTACAGTAATTGTTCTTCTGACTTCTGACACATATTTCTTCCTTCGTTTAAGAAATATTTTCATATGTAATAGCATACCAAACTGTTCATGGAATGCAATTATGTCAAAAATGGCATATACAAGCTTTAATTCAAAGAGACACTCAGTCAAGATTCGAAAAAGTATACTCGTTTCCTGCTTTACAATGGAGGGCGTTTGGAAATTGTTTTTTTTTTAATTGATACGTTCCATTTCATGAATAATGTTGGGTAAGAAAAAAAATTTCCGATATACTTTAAATCAATTAAGTATGATAACAAAAATGAACTTTTTGGGGTTCTGAATCACATATAGAAATACATCCCTAATACATATGACGAATAACAGGGGCCTCACAGTCGGAAGGTTGACCGCAAGATTAAGTAATGGGTTTCACGAAGTTACTATGATAAATTGATGGTGGTATTCAACGTTAAAATTTTCGTTTACCTATTGAAATAATTGTTGTACTAACTTATTTAGTACAATTTCAACGCAAATACGCGCTTTATGCTTGTATTTCACGAATTTTATGTTATATAATCGCCAAATAATTTGCAATGCAAACAATCCGGCTCGCAAAAGCACCTGCAATTTTGTATGTGGTACGCCAAAATAATCTAATCTATGAATTTAGCCCCAAGGTTGCCAAACTTTGTTATAGAATACCTTTAACCCTTGTTTTTTTATTTGTGAATTGATACTGAAAGTTTACGAATAATATTTCATATAAAAGCTCAGAAGGAAATTGTTAATATTTGAAATATAAAAATTCTCTAGATCTAGATCTACCTTTCGACCCTCTCCATGCGGATGGTTGGTTGCCGCCACCCCCCACGATTTTTTGAAACGTAAAAAATGATTTATCCGAAAATTGGAATTTATGGTAATAAGCTAAAATGTTACCACTGAAATTACTTTATTTATAAATATTTATGCATATAGATACATTCTTTGATGTTTATCTTTACTGAGACTTATCTACTTGTTATTTATACTTACATATATACACATTAAATAATTTATAGTTTACCGAATTTTATTTATTTTTTGAACACAACTTGTTGATTGGGGTACAATAATATCGGATGTTTCTACCGACAAAGGCGAAAAGGTCGACTTATGCTAAGGATTGACATTATGAAATGCACGATTCTAAAAGGTACGTTTCTTAGAATTTTTATTGGAGCAATTTAATCACTTGAGTCTTAACAGTGATTCGTGTCACACAGCCAAACAAAATGAGCCTGACATTGTTGCACACAGATGACTACAATGTTACCGAATATTTAAATGATAATGAACTTTTATGATAGACATCATGTATTACGAAAAATTTCGTATACAGTTACTCAGTTAACCCCTTGGTATGATTTAGGTGTGAAATACTTTGCAACCCTGAGGGTTGTGAACGATATAAACCATTGATATTCTTTTTTTTCATCTCTGAAGTGAGTCTTTTTAATGGATAGTGCTACATAAAAAAGCACAGTAAAAATTTTAAATCTTAAAAAGTTATTAAGGATCTAAATACGTGGTCGAAAATCTATGGCACGCATGCCAAATGATGGCACAGCAAGAGATTATAATAGAGAGATAATTCAAAGAAAAATTATAGGCTCTGCTTGGGGATCCGCCCATACGGCTACGCGCGTCGACCCCTGCCTCGAATCGCGAGGCGTATTCGTCCGTTGCCAGTGTTCACACTTTAGCCTCATCCTTTTGGCATATATTTAAGTAGAAATTATATCTAGCCCCATTTTCGGCCTTTCTCATAGTAGATGACACGTTTCATATCATATAAATTCAATTTAGATTTTGCCTAGCAAACCGACCGACCACGAGTTTAATATAGTACAAGGTACGTTTACGCGGTGCGATTTTTCAGGCAATTTGCCGCTTGTGTTGTGTCGCAAAGTGAAACATGCTTCAAACCGTGTGATTTTCCAGAATTCGAAGAGCAAGCAATGTCGCGGGAATGCCTGTTTTTAGTGGGAATCTCTGTACCCGAGTTCAATTATCGTGGCTGTAAGACCTTAAAAAAAGCGAAAGAGAAAATATCAGATAAAGCCAACATTGCAGGAGAGACGTAAATAACATCAACAGAGAGAACTTGAATATATAGAGAGATGTATTGTAATAGAATTTTACTTTAGTTCCAATTATTATTCGTATGCAAAATATATTTTATGCAAACCCTAACTTTGTTCCAGAATATGTTGAATATAGTTCTATAGAATAAGAAACACATACCTATATATAGTGATCAAAGAAGTATTAACATTTCATAAAAAAGTGGTTATCACATAGATCGAAAAAATGTAACACAAACCTATGAGAGACGAACAATAACAATGTTTGTTAAACAGCTATCTATATAATTAGGTTTTATTCTACATTTTCAAACATTTTAAGCAGTGAAACATTAATAAATTTTCGAACCCTTAAACGCAATTCTTCCAAAACATATGTAATACTTTCTGAAAATTTTCACGATACCGTCGGAAAGCATCTACTGAGCAATCAATTAGATTTCAATCTCTGAAAATAGACCAGATCTCTTGGAAATTGAGTCATTCTTTTTTCTAATAGCTTAGATTTCAACATACTCAGTAAGTGTCCTCCCTCCTTAGTTCTCGGAAATTCGAAATTCTAATTTGAATCCTCTTTGGCATTCTTCTTTAGTGGGGAAAACGTCTACTCGCGACAGTGTTTTGTTATTCAGGCCCTGAGGGCACGAAATAGAGGAACGTTATCGTGCAAAATTTCGTTATTCGGATAAATGTTCGCACAAAATGGCGGTGGAGTCTCAAAAGAACGGGGAGAATCACTAGAGAAAATATTACAACCTCACGGACTCTGAAATACTTGAAAAAATAAATTACGAGACTCGCGATCAAACAGAATTGGAAAAAAATAAAAGCAAAACTTTTGGGTGAATATTAAAAGGAAACGGCACAGTTCTTCCCCGATTCATCTTTTTTAAATCTTTTAGATTGCAATATGATGAACATCTTTTGATGCCTGTAATACTGCCGAATGATTGGAATATATGAAAATTGGATCTTTTTACCTTTGCGATCGCGCATTTCATATATTCAAGTAAATAACTCCTTTTGTCATTCTTAGCTGTTTTGTTTTTTTAACTCCGGGAGGAAGGGTAAAGTGAATAGGCATTAATCAAAATATTCTATCCCAGATATGTTCGGGTAATATTGGAGGCTAGGAAAATCTCGTGTTCTGTTTTGTTTTCAAAACGTCTTCTTAAAAACATGTTCCGGAGGTTGCTTTGTGTGCTTGATCGCCTTTTTTGCTTTGTTAATTAATTATGAAAATCTCTCATCGTTTTCCTGTTATTTCCTTTTGCGGCGAACGAAGATTTCCCAATAATATATTAACATCCTAAATTGAAAGAAACCGGATTAATTTTATTTTTCGTCTATTGGCGGCGATTTTTGAGATATACAAATAGGTACTTGAATTTTTGTTTAATTTTTATTCTTTGCCAGAGGACTCAAGTATGTTAGGATCGTAAATACTATAATACCTTTGAAGATTAATGAAAGGCTTGACCGCATTAAGGGATAATCTCAGAATTTCTGCTTTGATAATTTTCTAAAAATATTTTTCTGACAAATGTTTTGGACAGTCATCGTTCTCCATGTGCTTGATTTTCAAAAGGCTTCAAACAATCTCCTGCTACTATGACGTTAATTTCATTTTATAATTGACTGAGGAGGTCTTTACGTCGTGAAAATCTCAATAGGAATAAGGCAAGTCTGTATTTTACTAAATTAAATGCGTTCGTTTTAAAACCTTTCTACTTTTATCTACACAAAGCAAATTACATTTGACAAATCCCGACGAATTATCTTAATTTTTAGGTTTGGTCAGGACTAGCCTTCCGAAAATTCCTTTGTGCAGAAGAAAGATCAAACTTCAAAAAACGTTATTATTTTTTTCTTTGTTTTAAGGCTTTAAATTCAATCATTTTAAGACAGATTTTGCTCATAGTAGATGTTTCTTTGCCTTATTTATTAATGATAGATTATGATTTATTATGAGATGAAAAAATGAAACCGTGTTTAATCATTTAGAAAATATATCGATATTGCAACAGACATACACGATACTAAATGTTTAATAACTCTCACTAATAAGTCTCTTCAAAAAGAAGGTCAATATCGAGCCACTTGAAAGTATTGTTAGAAGAATCTGGGATAGAGCAAATTGAATATGACACATTTACTCATAAGTTGTAGATTAAATAATGAATTACGTGACTAAAAGAACATTCTCAAGAAAGCTATCTAAAATAACTACGCAATTATATACTTTTGGTACTCTAGCGTCATCTACGCAGAATTACAAATTTGGTGCAGAAAAACACGCCAAAATTAACGTGTATCAGTAAATATCCAGAAATGAAAGACAAAATAACCGACGTAAAACTTTGAAAAATATCAGTATTCCAGTTCTTTCCTGCTGAAAAAGGAAATGAAAAAAACTATGATAATAACAATGCAAAGCCATATACGATCAAATAATCATCACTCGATCTTTATTTAAGTCCCATTGTCGCATGAAACAAAAGACGGAGTAAATAAATAAAAAGCGTACGGGCAAATAAAACTCCTTACGCACCCGCACAAAGGGTCTAGTGAATAGAGCGGCATTCCACAGAATATGAGTCGAAAGAGGAGAGAATGAGTTGAAGTTGAGACATTAGATGGATAGCGAGATATGCTTAGATAGTATGGACACAGAAGAGGAGAAAAAGAAGTTTAGAAGGAAGGGAAGGTAAGTAGTGAGGTAGTAAGGGAACAAATGGTGCATAAGGTAAGAATAGCCAGAGAAAAGAGAGTAAAGAAAAGGGCAGAAAGAAAGAGTATAAGAAGAGGGCTAAAAGGAAAAAGCGCAGGAGGAAGAAAGAATGCACTTGCAAGAAGGAATTGAAGTGAACCTGAAGAAAGATGAGTCAGATGAAGGGCGGAATAGCTTAAGAGATATATGAGATAACAACGTATATATTCCGAACACTGTTCGCTGTAGCTCCGCGCTCTGTATCACACGGATCTGCTTCAGGCACAAAAATCTTAGCTAGGACCCTACTTCTTTCACAAAATATTTTCAGTTATTTTTCTGTAATTGCGAACATTCCCGAAGCTATTCACAAAAATTACCTTCAATTGACATGCATCTACTGTATTCGATTTGTTTCTGGAGGTACGTTAATTTATCTCACATCACTGTTCTGTAATGTTTTTTCTACTGAGTGATGTTATTGAAGATATCTTGTTAAATCGCGGTATCACAATATATGACCCACGTTTTAGCAAGGTCTCAGTGGAATTTGTGAGTGAAGGAGTGGAAGGAAAACAGGAAAAACAGAAAAAATAAATCAGAATATATAGACAGGTGGATCAAAAGATGTCAGACCAAGAGGAAGAAAGAGAATGAAATGGATGAATGGCAAGGAGAAGGATAAATAGAAATTTGAGCAAAATTTTAGACAGCCGTTGATAGGGAAGCAATTAGGCGAGAGAAAAACTCTCCACTCCTACCCCCATAAGTTCAATTATTCACCTCTCCCTAATCTCAAAGTTGATTTCTGTGAAGCACACGGGAATATTGAAATGGAAAACCGAGGGGAGTAAGAATAGAGAGGAGGAGTATGGAAGGAGGAGTGAGGGAGAGATAGGAGGAGGGGGGAGTTTGGAATATTCATACGGCATAAATGGGGAGCACAGAGACAGTGTGTGCGTGAATTTGTGTGCGTATGGGTGAACGAGCGAGATATGAAGGAGGCGGAGAATAGGATATTCAGCAGCGGTGTCATAGGCGAAAGATATGGGGGCATAGAGTGGGATGAGGAAGGGGAGCTTTCCTATGTTATGGCGGTGGAAAAGGTTAGGCGGATGAAGGGGTGTCGGCGCTGTGTAAAATGCCGAGAGAAGCGGAGGAGTTGGACTTTATATAGGTGGAGACTGAGGTGGAAAGGAATTGTGAACACAAATGAATTATATAGCGATGCGAGGGAGGAAAGGAAGGAGGGGTGGATGTAGGTGAAGGAGTGATAGGGGAATAAAAAATACCGGGGCACCCGTTATAAAATAATGAACCGCGCTTTGTGAGTAGTTAGAAATAATTCATTATCATCTCTCTCTCTCTCTCTAGCTTTCTTTCCGCTAATGATAAGGTACGCTTCTGTGACTTCTCGGTGAATGGTGGGAAATATAGTGACAGAGTGGGAAACGGCATTAATTCATCAACATTTCTGAAAACAGAATCAATTGATTTATTTCACGGTTTTTTCTATTCGAATTGCCAAAGGAAGGATAGTGTGACAAGATATTTTTTATTTATCACTAAACAAATTAATGTCTAAGGATAAAGTCTTTTACTTATACCACACCACACAGTATAGGCCATATATTCAACTACTGATGTAAGTAGACTGAAAATCTGGCGAATCTGTTTTGCTGAAGAGAGCATTTCGTAAGGATAAGCGAGAATCTATGGGAAAAAAATGTAGAGAAAGTTTTCTCCGGGGCTTACTGAGTCTTAACTTTACCGTTCTCTTAGCTATAATTCCATCCTGTTCGGCTTGAGGACTTCTCGGACGAGTTTTCGCAGATGGTACAAATTGCTTACGAACGGTACCATTTTCAAGGAAATTATTCAGCTTTTCTCTTTTTCCAAAGCTGTGTTATCGATATGATCATTATCCAGTGAATGTTTGAAGTTTCCTATCGCATGTTTTTGCTTGTTGGACGAAGTTGGGAGATAAATTACCATTTACTTACTCGGTCGGTGAAAAATGTTACGTTCAAAGCTCTGTAAATTCCGTGGAAAGCGGCGCTATCGCAAATCAAACTAACATACGCGTATTTTATGTTTATGCTTTGGGTGTATTTGTTGTTTCGAGCTATTTCCTTGAACTTGACTGATAAACAAATATATGCTATCGCCGAAACAGCAATGTTGTAATTATATGCGGCGCAGTCGAAAAAAATGAACGGAGATACACTATGGCGGGCGAGAGAGGTGCGGAAGGAGGAAAAGGGATGGGAGAGATAAGGGAGGGCATCGGGAGGGATGATGGGTAGAGAGAGAAAGGAGGGCGGTCGGAGAGAAGCGAGCGACGAGGCAGAGGATTTCCCGTGGAAAGGGAACACAATTTACCTCCACCGCCCCTGAAAACCTAAAGTTGATTAAATTATTGTTTCATGCAAATTGAGGAAATATCAAATTGATAAGAGGATCTGAGAGAGAGAGGGAAGAAAGTGGGATGAAGGAGGGTTTGACGAAGAGGATGGGGAGGATGGGGGAAGGCGATGTCAGGTAGATTATTGTGGCAATCAATAGATGGAGCGCAGTGCGGGAAGAGGGGGTGGGTGGGAGTTAACGGGATGTGGAGGGAAAGGTTTCGTTGTAAAATCCCATGTGGATTACAATGATAAATGTTTCCGAGCTTTCACCTTACTTGCTACCAGGTTTCCCCTTCTGCCCCCTTTAAAACGTTCCAAAAATATTTATTTTTCTGCTGCCACAGCGTCGTTTTTCATTAAAATGCTCGTGATTTACGTTCCGTAATGAAACTCGCGCTACAAATTATTTCGTCGATGAAAGGATGGTTTTTCTATCAGAGGAATTTCTGACGGGGAACGTTATTTGTTTGTTATTATTTTTTGACCGTGCCTCCGGGAGCTTTTAATTTCTCCCTTATCAGCCGCGTTTCGAGGGAAAGGTGATACGAGTCTCCTACGTTTAAACGTGGGCGTACGGTTTATTAGAATTATCTTGATGCAAACGCTATTTTGCATATATTGCCGCGTTAAGATAGACCCTACATATCAAATGTTTGATATCATCATAAAATTTCATGTTAAAATTTATTGCGCGTATGTTGTAAACATGGTTACTGCAATCATGCATTAAATCCGTCCTCAACTGAATTGCTCTTTTCTTCTTATTACGACAGTAGTCCTATTCATTTTTATGCTTTCTTTAAATTTAACTACGCTCGTTACACTCTGGAACATATTTTAGATTTTGATGCCCTTTAACTATACGAGTCGCTGCGCCAAGTTCAAATATACGTTACAAATAGATCCCAACTGCCGTACGCCTTCATTAAAACTTAATTATTTAAATTCACAATTAAGCAAAAATTTAGTTAAATAGAGATGTAAAAACTTCGAAATGCCGTAACAATGAAGTTAATTAAATACCAGCTATCGAAAATGAATTTTTTAAATAAAAAACTTTTAGTTTGTATGTTTAAAAATAGTTCTAGAAGAATCAAATTAGTGATTCTTCTTGTCCAATATAATTTAAACAAAACCTCAAAAATGGTGGTTACAATAAAAAACAATTAAATTTTACTTCGGCATGATTTATTTCTGTTCCAGGATAATATAAATGCCGCATGTAACTAATATTATAATTCTATGGTTATTCAAAAATATTCCGGAAGATATGCTTTCGAAAAGATATTAAAAAATTAAAAATATTATTAACATATTTGTTCAATCAAAATAATGTTGAACAGAATTATTGAATCAAGGTAAAGTAGTAGATTCATAAAAATATCTTACTTAGTTCAATAAATCATAATGCCTTTAATTTATGTAGTATTTATTGATTTGGTAAAGATAACATTGTAGTTAACTTTACAAAACTCTTTTTTATTTTACCAGAAACTATTGTGGTCGCGAATGAATACAAGATTTTGATGAATATTTACGCGTTTTAGGACCTTCTGAGCCCAAAGAAGTAGTTTTTGCAATTCCGTCTGCGTCTGTCCTCTGTGCGCGGTTTTATGGGCAAAAAGGTTGAAAGGAATCTTATGAAATTTCGCATTTACATAGGTTATCGTTTTGAATAAAAGCTATGTTTAAATTAAACATAGCGCCGAATAATGAAATGTAGTTTATTCCCCTCAATATTAACAAAATATGGATTTACTCTATAATGGCGTGTTGAATTTTGATTAAAATAAAACTTATATATATAAACTATATTTCTCAAAAGGTAAATATATTACGTCAAGTGATATTATAACACATTACTCCAAGCTACACACAAGCTATCCAAGCAGCAGCGTTGTTGATACAAGACAAACTGAGCATAAACGTGCCCAGAAACGGTATTGTTACGACTAGAAGTGTACGTACACGAGAAGGGTCTTCCAATTTTTAATCTAACATTACCCTTGTCAATGTGAAAGTCAAATTTATGAACAAGGTTATGGAATTCAAGAACAGGCACTAAAAAACACTTCGTCTCAGGTAAACACCATCAAGGTTATAAAAAACCAGTTGCGCGTTTTGGCTACTTCTTTTATAATTTATTTTCGGTGAGTTATCACTGATGAAGGCTGTTTTGTAGCTAAATTGCACTTTTGGATTTTTATAACGTTTTAACTATTGGAGTTACCTGAGACTTGTATTTTGAAGTGCTTGTTCATGAATTTTTTTCAGTCATAAGCTCGATAATTCCACTTTGAAAGATACAGAAACTAAATGACTGTACTGATACAAAGCAGCCATCATCAGTGGTGATTCATCGGTATTATATACTTATCAAATTTTTTAAGAGCATATCATTGGTTAATCACCATCGATGACAGCTGTTTTGTTGCCGAAATGCGCATCTGAACTCATTTACATTTTGTGGTTATAGGAGATAATTATTTTGACAAAATGCAATAATCCACAAGTCTTGATGGCCTAATTTTGTATGGCATCAGCGAGTAAAGTTGCCAAGATGAATACATTTTTCTTTGTCAGTTGTCCGAAAAATCTGCGTTTATTCAACATTCACTTATATTGTAACAATTTAAAAAATACCTTTTGTTTATCACCAAACGGTAGTTGGGGGCACATGGCCTCATGGAAAGCTTATAGAGAATAAAAAAATAATTAGGAGAATAAAATAATAAGCTAAGCATTAAATATCCACAGAATAGCATGTTTAAGATGTTTTTAACGTTTTCGTTGATGGAGGATATTGTCTTTGTAAGCACGCACTCAATAATTATATAACAGGCGGCACATATTTTAAAAAAGTTATTAAAATTACTTACACTGAAATGTATGTAGTTTGTAAGCCTGGTTTTTCATATTATTCTTAGAATTTGACATTTAGATACCCTAACAAATGATCATTCATTCAATGTTTATGGAATATAATTATAAAGGTAATGCTGTTTCAAGAAATTCTTTTTAACGTGGTGCTCTGATGAGTATCGTATGCGCGTATATCCACAATCATTTTACCATCTAGGCAATTAGCTGAATTAAAAAAAACCTATGTTATAATAAATTATGCCATAACTGTATAAAAAAATCTAATGTGGCCACATTAAGTTCTCCATACCTGTAATATTTCTAAAATTCCAAATAGGTTAAATCAGTGGAACCCAACCTTTTTACATGGCGGGCCGCATTCGTGGTTGTGAATGCTTCAGAGGGCCACATTGGAAGTCACGACAGCTTTGGCGAGCCGGATGAGTGTTAACTAAGGAATTCTGTGGTCTCATATTGGTGAAAATCAAGTCTAAATGAATTACTAGAGTTATAGCTCTACCAGAAAAGGTTTTTGAGGCGATTATTGTACTGAAAAAATATGAAATTGTCAATATCAGATTTTACCGAACACCATTTCATAATATCTTCGCGGGCCGCATATAGTGCTCTCGGGGGTCACATTTGACCCGCGTGGCGCGGCTTGGGGACCTCTGGGTTAAATGATAGTAAATATTTTAAGGAACTGCGAGGAAAATTTAGACTTTATAAAGAACAGAAATAGACTCAAATTGTAGCCTTCTGATATTGGATATAGCCACAAAATTCCAACAATTAGACTATTAATAAAAGCCTTAAATCTGTTGGTTGGAACGCTATGTGGGATTTACCACAAGATGGATCTTAAATATACCTCTTTCACACTTGCAGACTAATTTCTTTTTCAAAATAAATTAGATGTATTTGACTCACGATCCGGATAAGAACCATTTTAAAGAAATTAAATTAAAATTCTTATTTTTATCGTCAATTTTGGTTTTCGAATAGAATTCGCTCACGTTAATCTAAAATATTCGAAAATTTGTCAAAATTTTTCATTTTTATTGAAACGTTCCCTTGACGATACACAGCATTGTCGTTTTGTTGGAACGCCGTATGGGATTTCCCATAAGAGGGGTCTTAAATATACCTCTTTCACACTTGCAGACTTATTTTCTTTTCCAAAATTAAATTAGGAGTAATTGACGCATGATTTTTGGATAAGAACCATTTGAAAGGAAATTTAATGAAGATTTTTATTCTTATCATCGATTTTTGTTTTTGAATCGAATTCGCTCACATTAAGCTAAAATATTCGAAAATGTTTCAAAATTTTGCATTTTTATTGAAACGTTCCCTTGGCGATCAACAGCATTGTTGTTCAAAATCAACATATCTGGTGAGTCCATAATAGCTATTTTTTTGGATTAAAACGTTAAAGGTGCTGTTAACTTAGTTAAATCTGACTACATTTTAATATTAACAAATATAATAACTCATTAGATTTAGCTCACATCCTTCCAATATAGTTGAATATATTAAGTTCCAATTTTACCGTCCAATTCCAACGGGCAATTACGCTAGTTAAGAGAATAAAAAGGAGCCTTATTAAGGCGTTAACTACGTGTAAAGTGTTTACAATAGTCGCCGGTTGGTGGTGTGGTGGTGGCAGCTAAAAAATATAATTTAAAAAATATCTCTTAAACGATATGAAAAAATGTTTCATACAAAGGTTGTAGAATATTAAATTTCCTACGACATTTATTCCAGTACTTGTTTATATTAATCAAATACTAAAGCAAATATATAAAAACGGATGTTACAAGAGTCCACTTTCGGTGGACCGATTTCTACTTGAAAGCTAATCAACTTATTATTTTGACAAAAATTTTTAATATAAAATTTCGCGTAGATCTGATCAATAGTTTATGAGTTAGATCATCCACAAAAAATGTCATACACACAAACGCACACACACATTCATCATCGATAAAATGGTCAAAAAGTGATCAGAGAACCTCAAAACGTTCCGTTTAAATTTCGAAATCAATTTTTTCATGAAAACAATGCATTCCCGTATACTACGTTGGGAGGAAGTAATTATATATAATCAAATCATCCCATTGTACGAATTATCAATTAAATTAAATTTTGAAAACCCAAGCGTGACTTCTCATTTCTCAAAATGCACGTGCGACTTGAAATTGTTAATCGAATAAAATCAAAAGCTGAATATTGTATGTCAGCTTATGATCGACAACCAGCTTCCGATTGAAGCTACTCCTTACAACTTCGCCTGAGAGATAAAAGGACACCGTTGATCCCCTAATTTCGTCATCATGCTCTCGTCCCATGGACACACAAAAGGATCTCGTCCACGAGACGGGCTAATGAAAAGCATTCTAAAGAGCTTGCAATATGACTGAACCCGTATGACTCACGTTCGACAAACGAATATACCCTCGTAATTGCCAGCCCTTCTAATTCCTCACCCCCGTGGGCCTCCCTTTTTGCGGGTATTTAAGAATCAATTTCAGGATCCAACCAGTTCAAACCTCTTCGCTCCAATGCTACTCCGGTGAGACAGAATGCGTTCCTTTCCGTATAACCGTAGCCAGGAGGCAAAATATCATCATGCACCTCCTCCCCCTTTTCAATACCTGCCCCCTCAGTTCCGCCCTCCTCCGCTCACGCCCCTCGCTCCCCCACGTCCTCCGGCTATGGCTCCACCACGAACCCTTTGCCGGGATAGGTCGGCGAACGCAACCGAGACAAGTTCACGGGTGAAATGGCAGAGCAGCGATGGCTTTGTATTGTTGGTGTATCCGGTCACATCCCCCAGCTCCTCTGTCCTTTCCTCATTTCTCTCCGACTCCGCAGCCTCCCTCCTTTCCTTCCTCCCCCCACTGCCTTTCCTCTTTCCCTCCTTTACCCGAGGGGAGAGCGTGCCAAGGGCCGAGCGCGGACCAGTGATGCGTTTTGGAGCGTATTCACCGGGGTTGATTTTCCAATCAGACGAATACATCCGACCGAGCGGTTTTCACCCCCTCGGTACGACTGTTACCGCACGGATC
The DNA here is from genome assembly GCA_028673005.1 of Tanypteryx hageni. Taxonomy (NCBI): domain Eukaryota; kingdom Metazoa; phylum Arthropoda; class Insecta; order Odonata; family Petaluridae; genus Tanypteryx; species Tanypteryx hageni. The sequence continues at coordinate 103,212,230 of CM054112.1, read as the reverse complement.
CTTGGTTAACTGCAAGTATTCATTATCCACGCGTCTTAAGTGGCGGGCAAATAATTAACTGCGACTTACGAGACGGTTAGCCAAGTTAAGATCCTCCTGATTTCTTGCGGCATTCGCGGTTTCCGAGTCGAGCATTGGTCATTGGTCATTGGTGATTTTGAATTTGATCTATAGCATTATAACCTTGCTGAAGGCGTCTTGATTAACTACTGAAGAAAGCTGACTCCAAATCATGCTCCTCAAATTTAAGAGGAAATTAATAATACATTGCCAGATAAATATCATGCAACGCAATATAATAGCTATATAAATTTGGAAATATAATCCTAATTCTTCAATAAGTGTGATCCATGTGAAACTTAGTTCTTAGCAGGAGATTTTTGATTAAAGTGATAGAAGGTTGGTATATTGGGAATGTCAACTTCTTATCTAATTATTGTAGCGATTTATTAAAATCAAGATATAATAATGTAAAAAATTGTTTAAAATCATGTTAGAATATTGTCTTCTTCTCCAGATTTAGTAATTGGTACTATTTATGTAGTAATTTAATTTAACGAAAAATATAACTTACATACCATTAATTTAAAATATATTAAATGGATAATAAAACAGCAAGATAATGTACAACTTCAGGTGAAATCTTTATATAAGTATATGATACGCGTTAACTGAAGTATAATTTATTTCAAACATGTCAACTGCAAAACATATTCATAGAATTCATTATAATTGTTGCATGACTGTTAAGATTGCGTCTTTTTTATATACACACCAAAATTTAATAATTAAAATATTATTAATAATTATATAAATTTTTAAATGCATCACAATTTCAAGAATAATTTACTGTAAGCTATTGTCATAAGTTTCACTCTGTCTCTATGCTATAGGTTCTGAAAATTTTCAATAAATGATAGTCACAAAAATTGAAAGAATTGGAAAAGCTTTTATTTCTAATTGAAACAACCCCCAGTAGAGAAATATCCATATTAAATTATATTACGTTTCTTAGCATGAATTCTTGTTTATAATGTTATACTTAAATTATAACATGATCCGTCGGTGAATTAATGTTTACGATAAGTCCTTTTAAACGCGGAGATAATGTAATAAACTTATGCAAAAATACTTACACATAATGTATATGATATGAAATCCGTACGCCACGTAAAGACCTTCCTTCTGAACGAAGATCTCAGGTTATGAATAATGAAAAGGCAGCGACGCATCCTTAACTCAAGTTTTATTTTTTCTTTCGCCCTTTCTTTTTTCACCGAGGATACTTATAAATCATCGATAAAAGTTGACACTAGAGGCGAGCAAAGGGAGAGAAATCTCTCAAGAACGAAGTTTCAACATCTATTTGCCGAGTGTGTGTATAATGCCAAAGTCTTCGGGGTTTAATGGCACGACAACAAATCCGATTACTTTCGCTTCAATACCCCCGCGGACCACACTTGAGTGGGAAATCCTGTAAGAGCGAGCAGAGATAAAAATATACGACGGAAATAAGCGAACGGAGAGAGAGAGAGAGAGAAATAGGCACTGTGGAGGTACGGGAAAGAAAAAATGGAAACTTGGGCGAATCAAGGCTTTTCCCAAAGCTTAGGAAGAAAGAAGAAGGGTAGAGAAGAGTTAGAGAGAAAAAGGAAGATGAAGAGAAGGTAGAATTAAAAAAAGAGAAAAAATAAACACGAGAGAAAGAGATAAGACTTTTGCCGTAAAAACGACAAGTATTTCGCGAGCTTTCGACACGCTGAATAAATGAAAAGAAATTAAATTGCTGGGAAGGACTCCGAGAGAAAAAAATAATCTTTTGCCTTAAAAAAATCTCTTTTGGACTAAAAGATTCATAAATCTTTTTCGGCCGCTAGAATTTTAGAGGAGGTTATACGAACAAGTGTACATCGGAAATGGAAGCGTTTAGGACCCGTTCTCAGAGGCTCGAGAATCTTCTCTTTGTCCGAGCCACTTGCTATTATGCATTTTTTCTCTCTCTCTTTCTAGCTGGAGAGAGAAAGAGAGAAAAGAGGAGATAAAGATGGATGAGACAGAGAAGGAACAGTAGGATTATGGAAAGGATAACATTAGAACGAGTTTTTTTTATAACCCTATCCTCGGTGTAAATTCGGTTTCTCTTTGACTTTTTCTGCATTTGTCCTAATCTTACCTTCGCTTTGTGATATTCACGGGGAAAAAGTCATTTAACTGCAGTTTTAATGTGAGTTGGTTTTGGTGGCGCCACAGTAAACTTATCTCCGAAGTTGCATTAAAGTAATTGTTTCACACAAGGGTGCTTTTCAAATTTACAGCTTCGTTCTCAGTGTTCTCGTTTCTGATTTACAGCTCGTTCTTGTGTCAATAGGATTATCTTATTCGATTGCATATTTAAAAACTCAATTAAGTTTGTTTATTTTGCGCGAAATTTTCCAAAGTATATGAAAAACAATATATTTAGCAATGAATCAAAAATATTTTTCGAATTTTTTAATATAAAAATTTGTAGGAGCCCAAGCACAGTTTAAACGGATGAAATTATAAGATATAATAATAAAAATATAATAAAAACGCCGCTAAAATAACTAAAATTTCCCATGCAGCAAATATTAATCTATACTTTTAAAAGAATAATGCAGGAAAAAATTGTATTCATACAAGATGGGACTTAAAAATTCCTTCTATTAGATAGAGGTAACAATAAAAATTATTTAATCAATATGGTGGCCTAATTTTTATCATAGCCCTGCTACGATAAATTACAGGAAATTTTGTTTTTTTTATCTCCAATAATTCTTGAAAGTTTCTTTCCAAACCTTATTATAGGGCTGCAAGGTTTTCAATTAAGAGAATTCACGAGAAGATATACCCTAACATTAAGATGAAGTATTTGAAATGTTTAAATATTTTGTCTATGGGATAATTTCGTGAAAAGGATATACATCATCATCTTCTAACTTTGTTAAATATTTTGTGCGGTCTAAAAGTCTTTAGAGTACTAAAGTACTTACGAACAAATCTGAAAAATAATCTATTTTAATTTAAACGCATCGAAAATATTATAAGCTTTTCAAGGAAGTATCAGAGTATACGATTATGTCGAAACATATGTCTTTTGTTTCGAAATGTGTTAATTTTGAACAGTAAACATCCATAATTCACTTAAATCGTTTGCGGTTTAGCCTAGATTATCTCTTTCGTTCAATATTTATACAAGGTCGATGTTGCCGTTATCAATATTCTGTGGCGGGTTCAAGTCGGTCAGTCAATTAGTTTAGGTATTGCCGAATGAATAAATAAATCGCACGCTATTATCGCGTACGTTCGCATTTTCGTCCTCGTTTATAAATTTAACTGAACGCTGGTGAACTCGGTGAGTTTGGTAGACATCCACGCGTACGGTTATTATTCGCAGCTATTCACTCGCTACGGTTATCTCAATCGAAGTAATTAAATTAAAATAAGTGGTTGAAAAGCCATTTTCACGAACGTTTGAATGTATGCGACTAACAACACAGGTAAAATAATTTTAAAAACAACATTATATATACATATATATATATTCATTTTAATTATTTATAGCCGTGAATTGTATGGCTTCGTTAGAGATATTAAGGTATAATAATTCTCGGTCATATTTCTTCGGTCGTCTATCTTTCATAATGTGTTTATTTTCTATAACTTCAATTCTCAAAATTCCTCCTTATATTTATCTATGGAAGAAATAGCTTCGAAGCATTTCATCTATGTTAGTTCTTAAAATTGGTTTGTTGCTACAATAAAGGTTAGTTTTGCTGGAGCCTGATGAAAGATGATCCATAGGACTGACGGTCTTGGCGAAATCCCTGCTGAAAGTACTCCCCCCTGTTTATAATTCCACTTGAATGTTGCTTATACTAACACAGTGGCGAATCCAAGGGGGAGCGATGGGGACGATCGCCTTTTCCTTGGACGAACCCATTGCCCTTCACTGGGTGCATTCTTAAATTCATTCCGCGCAGCATTCGTTGTTTCTACATCAAAGATTTAGTCTGTATGAAAAGGGAAAGAAAGATTCTGAGGGGGATAGGTTTTTCAAAATTTATGGTCATCGGCAGATGCGGAATCAAGAGGAGGGCGGGGCCATTGGGGCGATCACTCTCCCCTCCCCCTCGGGAAGTTTCCGGATCCGCCTCTGTACCAAAAGTCACCGATTTCGTTGAATTTAAAACCAAAATTGTGGGATAATTAACTTTATAATTATTTTGTGCGGTATCGCGCAGGGAAATTGATTTACTGGTTTTCAGCATCAGCCTTATATTTTTCTACACATCAATTTAAATGTATGTGACAATTAAGTTCATAATTTCATTTTCCAAAAGAATTGTGGACATTTAGCCGACGAATATGAACAAACAAAATTTTCTTTGTAAATTATATTCTTCATTGTTGATTATTTATTTTCTTATAAGGAAAACATTCGAGCCTTAATAAAATCTTTACACATTAGAAAGAGGTCATAAATATTGAAACAATGGGGTCAGAATTTGGATTTGGATTTTGTAAACACTTACGCTTCTTTTTATTTTCTAAACTAGCGATAGGTTACCCGGCGTGGCCCGGGAGCCAGAGCAGTGTAAATATAACTTAATTAAAATAACATGAATAATAATTTATTTTATTGTACTTACGGAAATTTTTTTTAAACATCCGTAATGTTTATTAGTATAGAGCTTAAGGATATACAAAGTTTCTCGTGCAAAATAAAAACAAATCAAGATGTGCAACTTTACCTGTGTAAGTTTTTCCTGTTGTTGTCAAGGAAACACTCTTACTTATGTGAATACGAGCCAACCAACCAAACTGTTAAAAACAAACAACTATATATATTCGATTTTAGTCCTTGAAACTAAATACGAATTAATAAAACAGTGAAACACGCAAACACTTTTGCAGCTGTGCTTAAAGGAAAGTACGTATATGCGTGTCATTTTAAATTACGTTTAAGTCATGTTTCTATAAGCAGTGTAACAACAATGCAAACATTCTATTAATATTACAAATTTAATTTGTTTTCTTTTGCTAGGAAATTACATCCGGAGAATTACGCATTCGAATGTCAACTGTTATAAAATACAAATCGAATACAATAAATAATTCATTATGACGTCATTGATTCCCCTTAATACCATAAATTAGACGCGATCGTAACATTTCGTGTATCTGTTCCCATTGAAAAGCATTAAGCTCGCAACCATGGCAATTAATATTTTCCATTGTTGAAAACCGTCAAGTATTCCCTTTTTCCCACGATAAAAATTACTAATTACGCTAATTAAATACGTATTTGAATTCTGCTTTCAAAAATAAGAAAATTTATTCTTTTTTTACATAGAATTGTTCAAGTTTCGAGTTCGTATCTCAATTTTAAATAATTTATAAATGCAATTTTATAAAGCCCTGCACCGATTGAACTTACGGTACTTACGTATTAACGGTACTTACGTATTAACGGTACTACCGAACTATAACCGAACTACTTCGAATTACAGGATATTCCGAAGATAAGAACGGGGGTTTCAAAAAATGTAGTTTTCCTCGGCAATATAGAATAACGACGTTAAAATCTAATGAACTTTCTGCGGTGAATAACGATTTTTTTAAACCCCAGAAAGAGACTCTTATATTCGTATCTAGTATATATAAACAAAGCAGCGATACGGGCTCAAGTTTCTATTTGTTGGGTTGGGTATTTTCAACCCAATTCCCAATCCGTATATTTACTTCCTCCTGTTAATTCTTCACGTTGCATTTACAGAAGATTCGATTGCCAAAGTACAGTACCGCTAAATGCCTTTCGAATATTCTCTTTCACTCGGTAATACACCATGATGTTGAAGGAATTTTACTGCTACCTTCTCGGTGTTTGATAAATCATATATTTTCATTTTTTCTCACGTTGCATAGACATAAGAATTTAACGCATGAAAGTGGGGTTTCTTCCGACAATGAATAAATCATCTGGATAAAAAAATTGTTTATTTACACAAGTCGTTAGGTAAATGCGTAAGGTATTTCCGTTAAAACCTAAGTGCTCCTAAGGTAGTACCGTTAATACGTAAGTACCGAACTTTACTATTCCATGCTTTTCTTACGGGGGAAAGATGGGGTAAAAACAACCCCTTAAATAAAAATGTAAAAAAAATTAGCAGACCTGCACACCCTCAGGTTTTCCTAAGTAGGCATGCCATGTTTCAGCTTTCAAGGTCTATTGGTTTTGGAGTTACAGCATTAAAACACAAACAAACATATAATTACTTTTATTTACATGATGATAATGATTGTTGGAGCTTTGGGGCTATATCCAATATCAGAAGGCTACTGTTTGAGTTTTTTCTATGAAAGGTCTTAAATATTTTTCGCAGTTGCTTAAAATATTTATTATCATTTAACCTGTTTGGAATTTTTGGAAATATTTCTGATATAGAGAAAGTAATGTAATGGCCACATCAGATATTTTATTTTATCATTTTAGGCCCTTGATAACCGGTATAGTTGGATTCTATTGTTGTCATCATTCTCCTGCTTAATATGCATACATTTAAAACGCGACTATTTTTTTATAATCGTCCTAATCGTCTTCGATGAATCTCCCCGAGTTGTGAACGAGGATGGAAAAATACGGAGAGGGAGGGATTGCAAGTGAGAATGGGGATAAAGCGGAATGAGAAAGAGAATGTAATATGCTATTCAACTCTAGGCTCGTACATAATAAATCCAGTTGTCGTATTTCGACTTCATTGAATTTCTCCTTGGAAACTTTTGACGGGCTCCTTTCCTGTCCTATACCTATTTCAGTTGATTTCCGTTGAATTTCAGCGGACATCTTCTCTATTATGTACACAATATCGCAAGTACTCGTCGAAAATGACGGCAATGGGAATAAATTTTAATTTATTTATCTATATAGGCGCATTTAATTCCTTATAAAAATATGCAAATACCGTTTCGAATCAACCGTTCTCACTTAATGCTTTCTCAATCCCTCGTCTCCTCCTTATCTCTTTCTCTTCACCGTCCTTTCCTCTTAAGTCTCTCCCTACTGCTCTTCTTTACTATCTCATTCTCGTCGTTAATCCTACCAGTCACTTATTCCTATAAATCAATACTCAATTAGAGGACATTTTATTAATTAGATCGAATTTTTGTTGCTTGGAGTAAATGTTACTGTGTGTATACATTTGTCTTCTTAAGAAAATTCATGTAATTATATATTGTGTGATTTTTGTAAGATTAACATCTAAATTATTGTATTTAAAAATAGTTAAGTGGCTCATCTTTGAACAACACTATGAATTACATTCTACATTCAAATGTGAATTAATATTATTATACCTGTTCAAGTACGTGCACGAATACTGTTGGAGTAAATTGATTTATTTGCTTATATTGAAATCTGGAATATTGGAATTGTAAAATCAAATAAATTTTGAATTTGAAAGAATAACAACGGTTTTATATCAAATTAAAGACAAAAATATAAATAACATTTTTAATAGATTTTATACGCGCTAAAAGGGAAAAATATAAATTTTAAATTCCCATAGGACAGTATTTGACGGAGTAGTATAAAAGGAGCTATTTACAAATTGAATAACGAAAAATCTAAGAAGGAAATTCATACAATGTTTTACCGTTCGTTACATGGAGGGAGGGGATGCTTGCACGTTGTTACGTGCGAATATCTATTTTTTTCTTCTTAACTTGCAATAAAGAAGACTTATTTGGTTTAAATAAAAAATAAAATTAATTAATAAAGATTATTTTTGAATTCTTTTGAAAATTTCCCCAAAAAATTCAAAGTCAGAGCGAAAAAAACTGGTTCGAACCGGTTCAACTGTGGTTGCTGGAGCGAAACCAGAACCAAACCGAATTTTTTGTTTTGTGTGAACCGGAACTAAAACCGGAGCGAAAAATATTTCGGTTCGATGCCTTGGTCGTAGATACGTGCTGTTGAGACTTTTTACTAGGAAATGTTGTCCTCTACGTGAATAAATGTTTTAATTAATACCTTACAGATCATATATGAGCTAGGAAATGCAAAATACGATTATTAGATTTAAATATTTTCTATCTCGGAAACTATAAGTCGTAAATACGTACTGTAGCGGATTTTTTTTTGTGGCAAACGTTCTCCACCTGAATACATTATTTAATCGATACGTTACAGATAATATAAGGCCTAGGGAAAACCAAATAGGATTTTTCGGATGGCTAGTGACGTCATCACGCCGTTTGGATAGTTCGTAGTAGCGGAAAACAAGCACGCGTCGCCAATCGCGCTTCATAATGCGCATACAATGACTGTTCTTTCTAAAGGTTCTAAAGGTAAATTTTTATTGAGGAGGTTCTCAATCCTAATTTGCCATGAGATTTCATAATATAAAATAATAAAGTGATCTGAATTCTTTGCAGAACTCGTTTTTTATACATACAAAGCTATAAATCATCGCATAAACATTTTTTTTTCAGAAGAATCGGGAGCTATTGAGGTATCGACTTTAGTAGCTGAACTAAGTAACCAAATACTTGCACATCAAATGAATAATAATTACGTTTCGAAAATAGATTCATGCAAAAAATTTTATTCCAGCAACAAGAAGTTCAATCCGTTAAAAAGATTTCCAACTGAGGCAATATATATATGATCTGGGGAGATCTCAAATGAAAACTATGCCAGAAAGCCTTTCAAAAGGGCTCGTCTATTTAACAATATATTATACCCAACCGGGCATATGTAGTAGTAGCAATGCCTTATATTGTAAATAATGAAAAGCATTTTGACGAAAATATAGCTTAATTATATGTTTTCAATCTAAATTAGTAGGGGAACATATTATAACAAGTATCTAATTTGATTTTATAACTTGTGTAATATTTCATCACAATGACAAATGATAAAAGTCTATCGTTTTTTCTCGAATTTAAGTCTCAAGAAACTTCTCTGAGGAAAACTTATTCATTTCTAGAACCAGGAAAAATGTGTATTTCCCAGAATTTATAAAAAATTTGAAACAATGTTTTTCAAAATAATCAAAAGATTGAAATGTTTATAATAAAGACCTTCCAGGAATCCAACGAGGAAACTGCTATCTCTCTGCACTTGCGTTAGCTACCCATTAGTGATAGGCGTATCGGTTTTTTAACGCAAGTGTAATGTTTTCTATAGTTTATTTTTAGTCTACTTTCCAAAAAAAAGGAAAGTAGTCTATGAGATTGCATCGTTATCCGTGTGGCTGTGTATATATGCATTTCTTCTACTAACATCTTCATGAATAAACCGATTTCTATGAAACTTGGTGTATGGCTAGTGCTCTGAGAGACTACCTCTGGGTCATAATTATATTCGGAATTTACAGGTACCGAGTTCGATTCCAGGTGAGATCTTTCCCCATTTGATTTACATGGTTAATCTAAAATCCGTCTTGCAGAGAGTTCATCTTTTGCATTTTAAAATATTTTAGAATTTGATATTGGAGTAGGATTTGTACAGTTCCAAGGGGGAAATGGTGAAGAATCTTATTCTTATAACACAATTTTGATATTCGATCGTATTTATTTGAATTTCTCTAAAAAATTGTTTCGGCGTTTTGAGAGCCATTTTATATTAACTTGACTGTAATTTTTATATATAATATAGTATAATATAGTATAATATAATATAATATAATATAACATAACATAACATAACATAACATAACATAACATAACATAACATAACATAACATAACATAACATAACATAACATAACATAACATAACATAACATAACATAACATAACATAACATAACATAACATAACATAACATAACATAACATAACATAACATAAGATAACATAAGATAACATAACATAACATAACATAACATAACATAACATAACATAACATAACATAACATAACATAACATAACATAACATAACATAACATAACATAACATAACATAACATAACATAACATAACATAACATAACATAACATAACATAACATAACATAACATAACATAACATAACATAACATAACATAACATAACATAACATAACATAACATAACATAACATAACATAACATAACATAACATAACATAACATAACATAACATAACATAACATAACATAACATAACATAACATAACATAACATAACATAACATAACATAACATAACATAACAATATAATATAATATAATATAATATAATATAATATAATATAATATAATATAATATAATATAATATAATATAATATAATATAATATAATATAATATAATATAATATAATATAATATAATATAATATAATATAATATAATATAATATAATATAATATAATATAATATAATATAATATAATATAATATAATATAATATAATATAATATAATATAATATAATATAATATAATATAATATAATATAATATAATATAAACATGACTTCGTCTTTGGTGGGTGGGAAAGGTTAATGCAATTTTTAACAAACTTTCCCGTTAGCTAGAAGATTGACATTTGGTGGAAATGTTCAATTCTTAAAGTAAAGGACATTTATCAAAATAAAATTTCCAAAATCGTCCCAGGTTCGATTCCTGAGAACGATTTCCATTCCCCATAAGATAACATGGAGAAATTGATATTTCGACCTTATTTTCTTTTGCTTATTATAATTCACCTATTTGACCTTCGATCTCAGGACTAGGACAGGATTAAAGAAAAATGGCAATGGTTTCTTATTATTATCGTCCTTTATCGCCTTTGAATCGAAATCTCTCGAATTGAACGTTTTAATTCATATTTTGAAAAATTTAGCGTTTTTAAGAAGTCGCCTTGCCAACCGATTGCATTGTTGAACTCGGAATCCTATTACTCTCACATACGCACCCGTTCCCTCCGGACCTCCATAAACCCTCCCGATCCAATGCGTAGGTATCAGAGATATCTCAGAATTAGTTTTTACTTTCTCCATATACGTAGTATAAAGAAAGTATTGTTTTCATGAAAATTCGAAGTCGAGATTGCAACGGAAATGAAGGTTTTGATATCCCCTGAACACGTTTTGGCTATTTTCGCGATGATGTCTGTGTGTTTGTCGGTCTGTCTGTCTGTGATAGGATATCTACTTTCTCCGTATATAGTATAGGGAAAAGTAATGTTTTTATGTACATGAAAAAATACGTAAAAGTTTAAATGATTGTGTTAACATATGACTCAATTTTATTTGCAGAACGCGTATATATATATATATATATATATATATATATATATATATATATATATATATATATATATATATATATGTATGTATGTATGTATGTATGTATGTATATATACACACGAGTAGTTGGTGCTTGCATACTGCAAGAGCTTCAAAAATCACCATACACCAAGATCTAAACTCGAAAATAAACCAACGCAATCTCCAGGGCAACAGCGCTTCAGTCACGTGGAACCTATATGTATTACATAATAAATTCCATGCGTAATAGCAGAATATTTATAATTTTCTGTGAAATTAAGGCAACTATCGGTAATTTACAAATTCTCTGGGAATCGGCTTGAGTCCAAGTTTTCGTATTTTAAGTTTCGTGACTCGGATCGCACTGCATGAGCAATAAGAATAATCATCAAGAATCGGGAAGTTGTCTAAATTAATTCTTCTTACGAAAAAATAACTCAACTTCCGGAGCGCCTGGAGTCGAACCGAGGACACCTACATAAGATATCTCATATTATCCGCAGGCCTACTCATGACATCTATAAACCCTGAATGTTTGAGCGCAATATTCTTCTTAGTATTGTCTGCGCACCAAATATGTTTTCCCTTTGCTTTTAAATGTCACGGTCTGAGAGTGACATCATGACAAAAAGCTACTTTTCAGTTCGTGGTACTAAGCTCTCGTTCAGTTTTATTAACACGAAATAAATTTCCCGAAGAAAAGCATTGTCTCGTAGTCATGACAGATATATTGGGCCATTGTTATAAATTGTATAAAATCCCGTTTTTATGCAGTAAAAATCGAACAATTGGACTAATTCGGCACGGATTCGTGTTCTACTTGCAGGAAAAATAATCGTCTTTCTTTTTCCCGTCTTCTAATTTAGGTCAGGAGTTGGTATCTTAATTAAAAGTAATTTTAAAATGCAATTATAAAAAGGCTTGTACGGATTTCAATGGTTTTCTTCTAATTGGACTTGAAAATGAACATTTTGGGGTGTAAGGGGAAATTTTGGAATTTTCGATTTTTCCTGGTGGTTTTGGACCTACACCCTCCAAATTTCAGCCCTGTGGAATATTTGGAAGTACCTTAGGTTTTATATCATTATAATATATATATCCTCCGTAAGAAGCAGCTATTTATTATAGATATCATATAAAACCTAAGGTTCTTTCAGAAATGCTACAGAGCTGAAAAATGGAAGGAACCTCTGGAAAAATCTGAAATTACAGCAAAAGTTATATTTAATGGGTGTTTTTGACTCGAAATTTCAATTTTAAACAACCATAAGAAAAGTATTGAAAACTGTGGAGGACTATAAAAAATTGCTTTTTTAAATTATTTGCAATTAAGATATAAAGTCAAAACATGCATCGCACTGTGGATAAAAGAATGAAGTTTATTTTTCTTGAAGACAAAATTCAAATTCATGCTGAATTTACGTAAAAATTTGATTTTAATCATACAATTATGAAAAGCTTTATGATTTTCATCAATGAAAAATATAAACTACCATTGAAATGACTCCAATGCATTTCAATGAGACTTGCCATACTTCAAGAGCATTGATTTTAAAGCTTCTACTGCATTATAATCCATTTGATACCAGCCAACGATGTATACATATGATGAGGTGATCAATTTAAATTAACTTTTTATCCGGATACGTACTAAAAGGCACGGATGATGACACTATAATCATAACACAAAATATCCTAATTTTTACATTAATTTTAGTGTAACATATAGGCTATTCTTTTAATGGTGATCATAGTTATTGCTTAAAATGGGCGATCTGAGCCATGAAACTTGAAATTAGAAGACTCGACCGCGAGCCAATTGCCAGAGAATTTAGAAATTCCAAATAGATGCCTTAATTTCGCAGAAAATGAAAACTATTAACTTATTTAAATGGGTTGTTCAAATGCTATCGCGTTGGTTTATTTACGAGTTTATACGTTGGTGTATGGTGATTTTTTAAGCGCTTGCAGTACCAACAACTCGTATAATATATAGCTACTTGTGCCTCACTCACTCACTGACACAAAACTCTTAGGTACTTCTATAAAGGTTAGAAATCTGAATTTTGGCAAGTATGTAGGTCGAGTAACACAACCGACAAAACAAAATAAAAAATTACAAAAAAGCTAATATTTTGAGGGGTATTTTGTAACCCCAATGTTCCATTGCAATACCACATAAGGAAAGAAGTGATTCAGTGCAAGACTTTCTAAAAATGCGTATTTACATTACATAAAATTGAGATACGAACTCGAGAAAAGAACAGTTGTCTATCTAAAAAACGGAGTTTTTAAGTTTTGAAGGCAGAATTCAGATACGTTGGCGAAATAGTGTAAATATTTGCTTTTAATCGAAAAAAGTGTGATTTTTTCCTCTTTTCAACAATGGAAATCTTTAAATACTATGGCAACGACCTCTATTATTTTAAAGGGATCTGGTATTATACATTACGATTGCAGTGATTTAATGCTTTTAATGGAAATTAATTCCGACATATCGAACTTCCATAACTCGAACCTCAAGGGAAAGCAAAAGTTATTCGAGTTATAAAAAATTTCTTTTCCTACACATTTTTATCGTAGGAGTTGCCGTTACCAAGAAAATCAAACAAGAAAGCCGTAATTTGCTTTGAACTTAGAAAAATTCTTGCATAGCTACCTAATTGTTGTCAACAAAAACAATCTTATTGGTTACTGAAGTAAATAAGATCTGCTATAATTACGAAAATACGTGGAATGTCATTATGTGTGCATGCAACATTTTGTAAGCAAAGGGAAATGCTTTATCTACGACGAAGAAAAGAACACAAACGTAAATATTTAAATACTTAATTGAAATGAGGTATGTTCTATATAATGTTTGATTATTTGATTTGATTAGAAAATAGAAGGGCAAATAAAGATTTAATTTTCCTGGTATCATTTCTAATATTTAGTTTTGCAGGATTTAGTCATTAGAATTACAGAAATACGTTTATTAATGCATCAACTTAGTTGGAGAAGACATTTTTGGTAGACGGAGATACAATCGGTTTGGTGCTTAGTTGTTTACAGTGTCCGTTCGTTCAAATTATATCGTATAGTTTATATACTCCATCTCACAAAACGCACCTATTTGTGATACACTGTACACTTTCCTAACTTGTTTCAGTTTTAATTAGACCGACACCTATCAAGGCGCTTGGGTTGTCACCGTGCAATATAAAGGCACGAGTTTCATCCCAAGACCATTTAATTTCTTCATTTGAATAACTTAGGAATTGTTGCAGCATATTTTTTAAATGAACTTCAAAATTACTGAAAGTTATCTTATAATATTTAATTATAGATCACACTATCTGCTTATTTTCCGTCTTTGCTCGGATACGAAGCATTTTCAGCCAGAATCCAGATGACTTTTCCAAATCCAACACATGAGTTTCCCACATAATACTGGCCGTGACTAAACATGCCAAAACGCAGGAAGATTCCGATACTTAAATGTTTGTCCTAAATAATTATTATTAAGGAAACATAAATGTTTTGTTTATTTGAGATAATCAAAAGAAAATAATTGTTTCGATTGATTATGTTTAATTTTGGTTACACGACAGTGTTTGCCTAAGTACAATGCTATTTTAGATTGTATATCGTTTTGTGTTTGTTTGTCGTGGTGTTCTGTGGGAATCCTCTGTAGTGGAAATTTTGATTGGCTCCCTCCAACCGTACGCTTCATCTTCGATTTTGAAAATACGATGGATCCTAAGGATATGTTATTTGACAGTCACCTGACTTAGAAACTCAAACAAAATTGGTTCAATTCAGAAACAAATATATCAAATTTTTATTTTAAAATTAGCATTTTGTGCTAGTTCAGTTACTTGCCGTCAGAGGCAGTGCTGTCTCTTCGGGCAGGCAAACTGACGCTTGCTCCATTATTGTACGATTTCATTGGATCATATGGAAAACGGGAAATAGTTTGACACCGCCGATAGTAATTTTTTACTGAGCTACGTATGAATATAGAGGTGCTGAATTCATATGTAAGTGCTTCGAACAAGTTCAATTTAAATGTTTCAAATAATGTAACGTAACACAAATAAAATTACGTCAATGCATATAAAGTCATAATATATATAAAAGTTACTTATAAGTTTTAATTTTATAGTATTACTTGTTTATTTATTGGTTTCATTCTTGGTTTTGGCTCAAGCGCTCCCAATCATCAGCTTAATGTAACTCGATCGGGGATAGTAGTCGGATAAGTCGGCACGGAATGCATAATATTTCAGGATCAATGTAAAAGCTTTTCAAGTGATCAAGTAGTTGCTCTTACAGTTATAAAGTAGACGACATACTTGAAACTACAACGTTGACTCTCCAATAACAAAATGTGAAATGGGACGAAACAAATTAATGATCTCAAAGAAAATCACGACTACCTATGATGTTTTCTTTAAATTATTTACTTCAGCAATATAACTTTCAAAGACAGGTGAGCCACGTATTCGTTTGCGAAAAATTTGACCTACTTATTCTCCTACTTCCGCAGACCTCATTACTAAAACAATTGCGACGGATTTTTGACTCAATGTCGCATATTAAGAAAATATCTCCTCGACTTCGTTCCAGCGGTTCAGATGTCCGAGAGAAAATATAACACAATAGAATATCGAAACCCAAAAGTTCGTAGAATGATTCTTTTTAAAAAAACTATAATATATTCGCTGAACTTTTTACCCGCGGATTAATCCCAAAAAAGCAGACTACTACAAGCGAATGACGAAGTTATTTGACTCTCAAATTCCAAATTAAGACCTATTTATTACAGCCGACTGTTTTAGAATTATCCTCGAGAGCAACCAGCGGGGAAAATTTTCGAGCGGTCGCATCATTTTGCACTTCACCCCAGTGTCTGAGCGGAGAGAGAAAGAGAGAGGAAGAGAAAGAACGGGAGAGAGAGTGGGCGAGAGGGTTAGTGGATAGAATGAAAGAGAAAGAAAGAGAGGAAGTAAAAGGGTAGTCAACCGAAGAGTACCCAACAACAGGGGGCAGCAGAAGCAATGGAAAAGCGGGAGTAGGAGGGAGTGTGTTTCTCTCCTATTTGTTAGGGGCGGAGGGCGAGATAAATGGGGGAGGGTTCGCAGGGGAGGAAGGAGGGGAAGAGGGATAAGGGAAGTGGGCGGAGGAACGACTGGGAGGATACAGAGAGATAGCGGAATCGTGAGGGGGAGGGAATGAGGAGGGGAGAGTGGGGGAGATGGGAGAGGGGAGGTAGGAGAGGAGAGTGGAGGGAGAGAGGGGAGGAAGTGAGAGGAAGAAGAGAAGAAGAGGAAGGGTCGCGGAAAACGGAGATTCTCGTGCTTCTTTTGTTGCCGACCTGTTTTTGTTTTTGCCCAGTCAGCGCCGGAGTAATTACGCGATTCCGCTCCATTAACATGCAAATGAGAGCATTGCCGTCCCTAATTATCTTTCGGTACAAAAGGCGGCTGCTCGCTGCTGCTCAGGTTAGGCGAGGCAGATGTTTGTAGGCGAAGCAAATAATAAATTCGTATACTAGTTTCTTCTCTTGCCTTCTCCATCCCCTCTCTGTAAAACCCCTGCCTTAACCTAACCTCTCGCTTTTCCGATACGGTGCGCTGGGAAAAAGACCACCTCATTTGTTTATGTGAAACTTTTCGAGATTCCCGGTTTTTTGTCACAGGTATCCCTGCGGAACGATCGTTGTCTCATGACTCCGCGTTTCTTTCGTTTTTTTATTAAATACGCTCGCCTTCGTCATTACGCGAAGTTAAAAAAGTGTGGGTGATTGGAATTCACCACCTATAATTTTCGTGCTCCACAATTCATTTTAAGCGAGGCAAAGGAGACTATCCTCTCACTTGAAGCCGTATTTTGAATTTAAAAAATAACAGAAGAAACGGGACGGGCGCATTAATCCGCGCGTGTGCATCCCGTACGTGTTTTTTGGTGTGTTAAATCACCGAAATTATTGGATTCTCTGTCTCTCGAATGCGATGTGTGTTTCCCTCTCGTTTCCTTCCCTCTCCCTCGCCCGCGCCGCGTCATCGAACGCAAAACAAATGGCATTCGCTTTAGCCAATGAGCTTCACTTATCTCGGACTTTTCTGCGAATCAATGTGTTGCAAAATACATGCTCACGAAGGCTTAAATTTTTCGAGCTAACGTAAGTTGTTTAAAACTTTAGTGACTTTGTTGTCAAATTTTTGAAAAGCATCTATGCAAAAATAATGGTGTAGCTATGGTGAAAAATGTTTAGTTTGGGTATATCAAACCATGTGTTGAATGTTCGAGAGTTAATAATAAAAACTCCTATAAACTTAAATAATGGCAGGTCTTAATCAAGAGCCGTCTGTTACAACTGGTATTATAATATATAAAGAAAATTTGTGAATAAGTAATGCTGAAAGTGAAATGAGCGCTGACTTGTGCGGTCTCCCCAAATCACACAAGTAGGGGACGGGACGACCCCAGATTGAAAAATCCGACCTCCGCCGGATTCGAACGTGGGACCGGTGCGTGGAAGGCCAACGCTCTAAACACTGCGCTGCTGCCACCTCCTTCCTAAGGTTAAGTTTTGTTAAGTAACACATATTTGCGGTTTTAGGATAATATAGCTTGAGTGGCCCATAGGATAAAGGCAATGCTAACTACCATTTTTTAGAGGTTGAAGTTAAAACTGCCCTTTGTAGAAAAAAATGAATTCTGTCGCCTATAAAAGCTAAAATTACCCGTAGTTCAAATTAGCATAATCAAATCATAGAAATTAACCTAACGTCGTTATCTCTCGGTGCATTTAGGAAGAACGAGCGTTTTGCTAAAAATTATAATAATAGCTCTCATTAGTTATAAGCACAACGAGATACTCTCCTTAAAAGGAACCGTCGTAATTCTAAATGGCTAATTGCGGAGTGATTTATGATTTGATGAAGTACAAAAACTTAATTTTTGTTGATTTACAGGAAAAAATGATAACATCAACTTTATTTCAAGAAATGGCGAAGAATATTTTAAATACGTATCATATTTAAAACTCAAAGCACAATAAATCTGGTGGGCGGGCAAGAAGGGATGCGTTTTTAGCACATGAATTATTATATTGAATTATCGTCATCTAACGAAATTTATTCTAGCAAGGGAGGCTCCAGAGGTAAAGGTCATCTTTTTATCCATTCTACATCTTAAGATCTTTATAATTTTGAAGATAATTTAAAATAGTTTGTTTTTAGGCTGGTTTCCAAACGAACGATTTTCATGAAACTTGGTACGAGGGTCGTGCTGCCAGGGTTCCCTTCCGGGTTATATTTTATTTGGCGAAGATTGAAGTCTCGGTTTCGATTCCAGAGACATTTTCTCCTATATGTTTTAGATAAGAAATCTCAAATCCATCGTACAGAGATGTTTTCTTTAATACATTGAATCCTAAAATTGTGGTATCGGAGCGAGATTTGTGCTGTTTTAAGGAGAAAATAATGTATATTCTAAATATTATCACTGGATTTTGATAATTGATCGTGCCTTCCTGAATCTCTACTTAAAATAGCGTTTTTGCGTTTTAAATCGCATTTTATCGGATTGCTGCCAAAGATACGATTATTACCGAACTAGGCTTAAGCATAGACGAGTGCACAAATGGGTTATTATTATTATAAATAATTTATATTAGCATCGCTTTATATATATATATATATATATATATATATATATATATATATATATATATATATATGAACGGTCACCGGAATAGCGTTTCTCTCAGACGCCCCCTCCCAGTTGCATTACATGCTAATACCCACAATGTCCCCTTCAATAGTTGCTACAATGTTAGGATTATTCGCGCTTTACCCTATGACACTCCTGCCCCCCTTCTCCGACACTGGGAACTAGCACATATCCATCTTCTCGACTCTTTCTCTCCGCCTGGCCTCAACCTCCGCTAACCCTATTAGCCCCCTTACAATGTCTCCTTGTTACTTTGTAACTATTCGCACTCTACCTCATCACACTCCCTCTTTATTGGCTATCCACCCCTCCTACTCCCCACCTCCTCCAATCATCAACCTTCCCACATCACCCTGTCATTCTCCGCCCAGTGTGTCACTTTACGTTACTCTTTCGCTGAAGAAGGGCATAGGCCCGATAAGCTTGCGTGTGTTTTTGTGTTCGTGTGTTTTACGTGTCTCTTCGACGCCCCCAGCAGCCTGCCAGCTTGGTCCTCAACTTGGTGAGTGTCCGCTGGGCTTCCCTCAACACCTTGTTGCCACCCTCATCACTACCTTTTCTTTTCCTTTAGTTAATATATATATATATATATATATATATATATATATATATGTATATGTGTGTGTGTGTGTGTTTTGTACCCCGTCAGATCTGAAAATAATCGAAAGCTGCTTACGGGGTTCGAACCACCTCAGCTCACCATCGCGTAAGACGAGTACTTTATTCACCTCGGCCACCAGATCCTTAATTTCGCGCTGCGAGATAAAATGTATTTAAATTCAGTCGGGAAGATAGACAAGCGCTCATCATAGCAACGAGATTAAACAAACTATTGTCATTGTTAATTCTGTAATATTTAATGGAAGTCTCTTTATTTTAATGGATATTGATACGAGCATTCCTACGTTTTTTTGATGGGATATATCTGGAAATAATTTTAAGTTTTTATTTATCGTATTTGTTAATGACAGTAAGTTTTTATTTATCTAAAATACCTTTTGTCTTTATTCACTATTTAAGATAGATAATACTGTTGTAAAGGATGTTAATTTGAACATATTTAAATTAAACATTTTAAAGTGTTGTGTTGTAGCTTAACAATTCATCAGATAACTATATTTATACAGTGTTTTATATGGATGGTTGTTGTGATGTTAGAAATAGAACAATTTATTATTTCTGTCATTTAAGTAATTTTGTAATTTGGACACTTTTTACTATACTGCTCTCGAAACACGAGTATGTACAACTAGTAGAGAAAGAACATGTTCCTTCATTGCCCGAGTTTTAGAAGGTAATGCTTTTCTTCCCGGAGTAAATTTAAATAGCAATAAGCTTGAAGTAGCTGTTTGAAGGAGCAGGAGTTACTATGGAGTGAGAAATTTAAATTTCTTCGCGATCTGTATCCTAGGGCTCTCAAAGAGAGAGAGAGAGAGAAAAGAAGAGAAGATAAAAGATAACGGTCGTCTCCAGCGAACCTTTTCCCCATCCCATTATCCAGTCGCTTCCTGACTTAGTGCATTTCTCTCTTTAAGCACAATAGGGTTGGCGAGAGGGATTATACGGATCGATAAATTAAAATCAAATCAAATAAATCGAGCTGAGGGCATTCAGAGTGGAAATCAAGCGCCCGTAGCGCCATTTACCCAACCAGTGCTCCAGAAAAGGAGTGCATTAATATATCCAGTTGGCAGCCTTGCGTCTTTTTCAGTTTTTGCAGGAAATAGCAAGAATTTCAGACCATATCCAATGCACTCTTTTCTCCTCCTTAAAGAACCCTATTTCTTGTTCACTTTTTTGCATTTAATCTCGCCTGCGCCATTTGTTATCCTTCCCAGAAATATCTACAACTTTCCACCACTCATTCTCTCTCTACATTCGCCATATCACCTTTCAATGGATCGGCAGGTTCTCTGTAAAGTACACGGTCATTGAGTTTGTTAAAGTCGATTGCCACTTCAGTAAATTAGTTTTTCTTACATATCATCCATCGCATTAAAACAGAGTTCCGAGATATTACATGATACTCGGCCCTAAGTTACTTTAAACGTCAATGTTGCTTCTGATATTTTAAAATTTTTACTGTTTCATTATAACCGTTTACTGTAAAAATATGTAGCGTTCGGAATATTTTATGTCGTGCTCTCCGTTGATTATAACATTTCTTCTCCCACTTCAGTCTCGGAACCTTTATGAATTCTTTCTCCTCCCTCGAATACTCATCTCAGTGTAACCTCTCCGCGCCCCATCAACCCCAGAGAGCATACCTTGGTTAACCCTCCTTTCCCTGCCAAACGCAATTCACCTCACTACACAACAACTCTCCCCTCCTCTTCTCTTCTTTAAGTTCAATGCCATGCCTCCAACCCTTTCACTTTCTTCTCCCCACACCCTCGCTCCCCCTCTATATCTTCTCTCTCTCCGCCTTTTTTATCCACCCCGCCTCGCATCTCTACCCTCGGGGAGGGAATAAAAAAACAGGAGCGGTTTGCGCCTCCGAAGAACTTAAGGGAGAAGGGAGATAACGGGCCGAATGATTTTTTAAAGCGCATTTATCCCAGTTCCTGTCCCTCTCTCTATCCCTTCCTCCTCCTCCTCTCTCTTTCTACCTCTGTCGAAGCTGAAAAACCTTAGGCTGAGCAGCCACAACGCGCCTTATCCTCCCTTTTCACCTCCAATGGCAATTCGCTGCCAACCCTTGGTGAGTTTTTTCTCCCGCCAACCGCTTCGCATGATATTACCTAAAAACCAACCAAAAACAAAAAACCAATCCTCTCTTTATTTTTCTCTCCCCCTCATTTTCTTTCTCTTTCGCATCAAATTTATCCCGTTCTGGATAAAAACGCTTTCATCTCTATCCCTATATATTTCTTGAATTGCTCTATCATCATATGTTCTATCCCGCTTTTTGTTTATCATTCTATTTTTCAAAATGTTCATCCTTTTTTTTCCTATTTAAAATTGCCTCTCTTTCTCAATTTCCTTTTCTTCCCATTTATTTCTATCTTTTTCATTTATTCATTCCTTTCCATTCATCTTTTTATTTCTCATCGGTTTCCCCTCTGTTTTTTTCCTTCTTCGTGCCTCTACTTCTATTTCTCTACATATATAACATTTACATACATACATAAAATCAGTTCTCCCTCTCTACTTTCTTTCTATTTCTGTTTTTCTCTCTTCATTAATCTAATTATTCATCTCTCCATTATATTTTTTATTTTCCCAATATTCATTATTTTTAACGTATTTATGTCTCTCTCTCTCTCTCCCCATTCGTTCCCATGCGTCCAACCCCCACATCCCTCTCTCAACTTCTTCATTTCCCTTTCTCTCTTGTTCTCTCTTTATCACTCTCTTCATCGCTCTCTCTCTCAGTAACCAACATACAAAATTACAGCGAAAAATTCCTGCAACAATCCATTGGGCCGCGGCAATATGAATTAGTCCCAGGGAAGAAGTTTGGAATGGTGGGAGAGTTGGAGAGTCAAGAGAGAGAGAGGGAGAGATAGATAGATAGAGAGAAGTAGGGAGGGAGAAAGAGAGGAGTGGAATGGCAAAGGTTTGGTGGGAATGAAAGAGAGGAGAGTTTGCTGCCTGCCGTGGTTTTATCCCGATACAGGTGATGTGGCCACGGGCATGTACGAAAAGTTCCGTACCAAAAAATTAGGAAACTGATTACGACGGTGAAATTCCCTTGTACTCTTGAGTGTTGGCTGGTAATGAAAAACGGAAATTTATGTATATTTTCCATATTACAACAATCGATTTTCAGGGTAAGTTTTATAGATTGGATTAAGGAATCCGTCGATTTCTATTTTTTGTGTTTTTACGAGTGTATACGTATCCTTCGCATGAATGTTAGTAAAACTGCATGTCTGAATACAGCTTGAAACAGGGGAAAACTTTTTCAATGAGCTTGGCACAACTGTAGTTGTGAATACTTTGGTATTTATATTTGCAAATGCTTCGACGAGCCTGGCTTCGGCGGCACTGATTAGAGTTTAAATCGGAAGTTACAAATAGATTACAAGGATTATATATACTAAGTGAAAATCAAGGATTGTAAGATGAAATTTTCAAGGTTAGAGGTTTAGTTACCATATTTATTCGAAAAATAAGAATTTTTGTGCAAAATTTTACGGATCAATTTTTGTCACACTTCCGCGGACCAAACAAAATGCTTTCGAAGGCCGCATGCAGCTCCTGAGCCGTAGGTTTCCAACCCTGGGTTTAGAACGTCGGCAAGTCGTATGAATCGTATGTTCCCAGCTGATTCACCTCTTCCTATGCGCAATGGGTAGTACTACCAGAGTAATTTTTGAACAATAATTGTAAACTTATATATATATATATATATATATATATATATATATATATATATATATATATATATACACCAAAACCTCTATTCCCTATGCCCTAGCCCGACGAGGGCGGAGAATTTGCTCGGACAGAGATTCCCTGTCCGAGTACTGCTCCACCCTCGAACATGCCTTCTTACAGCGCGGATACCCGCCGGATCTGATCCGAGACCAAATCCGGCGGGCAGTCGCACCCGCCACCCCTAACTCCCACCCCAATACCCACACCACCACCGATTCCACCCTCCACTTTTCACACCCTTTCTGTCTTCTCCCAACACCCTACCCATCCCCAACCCCCTCCGTTTCCTCCAATCCTCGACCTTTCCGCACTACCCTTCCACCCCCATGCCTCCACCCAGTGTCACCGCCATCAGCTGAAGAAGGAGTAGTTCCGAAAGCTTTACGTTTGTGATGTTTCTGTGTTTTTGTGTTATTTTACGTGTGTCGCTTCGACATCCCCGGGGCCTCGCCAACCTGAAGTCGTCTGATTGGTGAGTGCTCACTGGGTTTCCTCATCCCAACACCTTGTTGACATCCATATATTCATTTTACCTTTCCTTTTCCGTAAGTTGTTTTATATATATATATATATGTGTGTGTATACAGTGCTTTTTTCTGGCGGAACACACCGGATCGGTGTTCCGGCACCTTTTTACTGCTATTTTAGCGCAACAATAATCAAACTATTATTTGTAAAGCGCAAAAAGAAAAAATACGAAAGTTCAGAAAATGCATAAGACAAAACTTTGTTTTAAACAGACTACTTTTGAAAGGCAAAACTGAAGAAGCGAATGACACCCTTCACCCTCTGTCTTGGACTTTTCCATCTTACAAGACGATATTTGGTTGTCTGCGCATTGGAAAGTTGTTCAGCAGTGGGATGCAGTGGATGCTATTATAGGCCAAGAGCAGTGAAAATTTCACACGTTATAATATTTTCAAGTTTTCCTTAGTAATATATGTAGTGTTTGTCATTATTTTGGGAGTGTTTTGAAAACTTCGGTTGGTGCGTAACTACTTGGATCCAACCTGTAATGAGATTAATAGTAACAGTTGCTTTTTTAATATAATGCATTTTAAATGAATCTTACAACAATGTAGTGCCGACATTTATATGGCCATGATTAAATAGTACTGTTCACCAGTGTCAGAATCAGTGTGGTTTATTTCGTGTTTCTATTTATTTCTGTGCCTCGGAAGGGAGTGTGGAATTGTGTGCTATTGAAAAACATGTTTTTATTTATTTTATTACCTAATTTTGAGTCTTCAAGCTTTTTAAAATTTTCAAAGTTAATTCTTTATTTATATAGTCCATATTTATTTATATGTATTCTCAAATGAAATTGTTGAATCACGTACCAAAACTTGATAGATTAAAATCTACCACGAATGTGGATTATGTGCAAAATTTCAGCTCTGCAGCGTTTGTGGATCCTGAGATATAATGAAAAAGGGTGTTGGACGGCAACAACGTTGAAGCAAACTTCAATAAAAGTCGGAATCGGAAAGTTCGATGCGCACTAAAACTTGAAAGACTAAAATGTATTACGAATGTGGTTTATGTGCAAACTTTTAGCTCTATTTCCTTTGTGGATCCGGATATATAACGCATCAAATATGTTGAACGATGACAACGCTCAAGACAATTTTAATAAAAGTCGGAATCAAAATGTCCGATGCGTACCAAAATTTTGGAGCTTCAAATTTACTACAAATGTGGATTATGTACAAAATTTAAGCTCTGTAGCGTTTGTGGATCTAGAGATATAACGCGTTAACCATGTTGAACGACGCTCAGGCCAACTTCTATAAAATTGTGTAAAAATGGGAAAGAAAATATCCAAGGATATGGATTATGAAATCTCAGCATATGGTGAATCGTGAAAACAACAATTAACGTAAGTGCGGAAAAGATTATTCGACCGCAGAGACAGTCAAGTCACAAATCTACTGTTAAGTTAGCGGCAGAAGCTGAAAAGGAAACACTAGAAAATGTTTGTATGAAATCGTTATCTCGCGAAAAAATTTAATAGCCCAAGTATTTTGTACGGCATGTAAAATGGCAAAAAATAACCATTCCTTCAATAATTTTGAAGATGAAATTGATTTTCAATCTCTTATGGTGTCGAAATGGGTCATATACTTCAATAATGCCTGCATCAATATTTTCAATCACACATTCAATGGCATGAGAAATAACTTAGTTAAAAAGATTGTAAGTTGAAATAGCTGGATCTCCTTAATCATTGATGAATCTACTACTCTGAGCAATAAATCCACATTTATTCTATATGTGCGAGTTTTTATCCCAGATTGCGGAACGAGTGCTCCAGTAAATCTATTCCTTGATTTAATAGAGCTGGAAGATATTACGGCAAAAGGAATTTTTACCTAATTGTTTCAACATCTCAAATAATTTGAAATGACAGTAGATTGAGTGAGCATTTACATTCTGTTGCTTGTGATAGCGCGGCTGTGATGTTAGAAATTCGTTCCGGAGTTAATAAATTGATAAAAGTAAGGTTCTCATATGTAATTGCATGGCACTGTGATAATCACAGGTTAGAATTATCAGTAAGTTATGCTGTACATGCTATCTCAGGAACCAACAGGTTCAAATCCTTTATTAACAAACTATATCTACTGTACTATGCGTCACCAAAATACAGCGGAGAACTTCATGCATGTGCCAAGTTTCTGGAAATGAAATTGTTGACAATTGGGCAAATTTAAAGTACTAGGTGGGCAGCCTCAAGCTTCAGGCCAGTTTTTGCAGAAGAAAAAAGACTGAAGCTTTAGGGCTTCATTTAGTTGAAGCTAAAAACGATTCCAGCAGAGACAAGAAAGACAGATGCTTGTACGAAGGTTTTCACAGGAAAATTACTTCAGTGGAATTTATATTGGATTTAGCACTGATGTGTGGTGCACTCCAAGAACTGTCTGATATAATAATACAAGAACGTGACATGGACTTATACAGAGCCAATAGAAAAATGGAGCATAATATTCAAATATTTGAAGAACGGAAGACGTCCAGGATCATACTATGAAAATGCCATCATTGCAGCAAAAAATCTCAAATTAAAAGAAATGAAAAATGTGATCCACCCATCTGTCTAAATGCTTTTTACGATAACCTGAAGGTGTTCATGGCGAAAAGACTGCAGGATGATGAAGAAGCCTATTTACTGAAATTCTAAACAGTGGCCAGAAGACGTAGAAAGTAATTTTACATTTGGTGAGAAATAAATTAGAAACTTGTCCAAAAGGCTTTGACTCATTGAAAGACATGATTTTTGGATTTCTAGAATATCTGGTTAACAAAAAAATCCCTGAAAAATGAATGTCATTGAAACTTTCTCTAGACAGTATTCCTATCTCTTCATCAAAATGTGAAAGAGGTTTTTTATAAATGAATCTTATAGTGACTCCATCAAGATCTTCGTTGCTGATAACCACTGTGTCAACACTGATATTCATCAAGATTGTTGGACCTACTCTGACTCAATTTGATTGCACAAAATATGCCCAATCATGGCTACTTCGCGGACAACATTCTGTAACAGCTACAGACCAAAAAGCGGAATCGAGACAACGAAGGCACTGAAGAATGAAACATATTTGGAAAATCTGATAATCTTCTACCATGGGTGAGTTATATTATTTGTCTTCCAATGCAAGTGATGTAAGGGTAAATAGTTGCTAGGTAGGCGGTTTTCATTTTTCAATGTGAAATGTACGGTTCAACTAAATCGCTTTTCCGTTGAGCTCCATAGTATTGCTTTTAACATCCAAGGATGCAAAAAAGGAGTTTCTAAAAACAACAGACAAACAAAACCAGTTAACAAAATAACCACAGCTTAATCTCCAGCCATTAATCCTTTCTAGAAATGTAAAATAATCGTACAATATGCTTGGATTTTAACAAGTTTTCATAGAATTCATCTATCATAAAATTACATAACTCCAATTTATTTTTTTATAACATTGTTTCCATTAAATTCAATATTAAAATATATTGTTTCATTCATACTACACATACACATACTACACATTCATACTACACCCTTTCTGTGAATAAATACAGCATATTTATGCATCGCGTTCCAAAACTCCACCAGATAATTCTTCTCAAACGCATGAAATGCGTACTTCAATGCATAAGCAGAGATATTCACTTCATCAGACTTGGTTCTTTCTGATAAATTAATTTTATTGGACCAAATTCGGCAATAATGTATCTCAACGTTAAAAATAAAATCCCTGCCATCAAAGTTCAGTTCGTTGACTGTCTTTAGATCTATAAATCCTGACACGGTATCAAATTAATATGCAATGGCTGTCATATATTTACGGATAATTTTAGACTAACATCGGCATAAACAAAATTGCAATCGGAGTACACAGTTTCCAAATGCGTTCTTTGAGATTTCACAATGTTCTCAATATTTTTCGCTCAGATGAGAATTTAACTAGAATCAAGCGAGGTACGTTATAAAAGTAGTCTTAATTATTGTCCGATTTTAACCAAAATTGGAATCGATA
Organism: Tanypteryx hageni; assembly: GCA_028673005.1. Lineage (NCBI taxonomy): Eukaryota > Metazoa > Arthropoda > Insecta > Odonata > Petaluridae > Tanypteryx > Tanypteryx hageni. Next base: position 103,184,340 of record CM054112.1, on the reverse strand, counting down.
AATCAATTTTAGCAAAACTCCCCAATACCAAATTTCATCAAAATACGTCCATCGGTTTCCGAGTTTTAATATGCGGACGGACGGACGGAATCGACCTCCCCTAGATGCGTTCATTTCGCGCACTTCGTGTAAAGAACGTATAAAAATAAATATATAAATAGAAAAATGTTATCATCAAATTAGACGGCCAAATAATTATTCGTTTTACTATTATTTTTTAAGTTTAGCTCTCGAAATATTTTTATTATTTTCTATTGTACACAACTCAGGATATATTGATCCTCGTAATATAATATTTACGATTTTACGATACTCTTCAGGAGCCATCTTTTGTGTAAAACTAATAAAATATTTTTCTCTTCTGCCTTAAGATAAGTCGTCGCCAATGTTACTTTACTGTGGTATACATAAAGTCCAACTCAAGTGTTTTACTAATCCGTTATTTCTTTATTTAAAATTCCTATTTCGTCTACCGAGGGGACTTGAATTATTGAGGCTTTTGAATATCCTTTGCAGTTTTTATAATTTCAAAGAAATTCGTTGCATCAGTAATTCATTCCAGGAGAATTTATTATTATTTCTTCTACGCAGTTCCCCATTTCGCGCCAAAATTATTTCTCTCTTCCTTCGTATTATTCTTTCCAATTACTGTGGCTAATTAAATTAAATTTAACTCTGTTCTTCAAGTAGCTAAATATAATTTTAAAAATTCAATATCTTGAGGATCTCCGCCTATCTCGTTTCTCAAGTTTGGAGTAAATACCTTTATTCGCACAACTGAACTGAGATTCAGAGAGAATTATTAGCTTAAATGGATTTTTTGTAAATAATTGAGCGATATTTAATTCATTGATAGTAAATAAATATAAAATGGGAAGTATTTCATGTAATTTGCCATTATTTTTTTATCTTTTAACTATTGTAAACCCTTTATAAAATTCTGATAGTAAAATGAAGAAATATAAGAAATATAACTCGAATTATTTATTGAGATAGTTCAACAGAGAGAAAAATAAAAACTGTATAATTTATTGAATGAGAATTTTTAATCCCTTTGTTGGATTTAATACTATTGCATATGCAATACTTCCATAAATAATAATTATCCCTCGCTCAATTTTGTAAGGATAAGGAACTGTGAACCATTAATGAACAAAAGAATATCGCAATATTGCGAAGAAGTAATTCATTACACAGTTTTCTTCGACCAAATGTTCATATTTTCTATCGCAAATTATTTAATTTTAAAATTTCAGGATTCATAATTAATGACAATTATTTTATAAATTTTACAGGCATTTGGATATATATATATATACAAACAGCATAATTTTAAATTTTACCAAATTCGATTAATAATTACACATATTAATAATCACATTATTGAATATTTATTCCTTATTAAAATTCAGCAAATGTCATTGATTAGTTTTTCATGCATAAATCAAGAAAAAAGGAAATAAAAAGTTGTGATTTATTCAATTACCGCTGAGATTATCTGCAAAAGAAACGATAAAGTTGTAACTTTTTCTGCAGATATTTGATACAATAACAGTTTTGCTCGTAGTAAATGTTGCTGTATGGTTTTACTAGATCAATTGATTATTGGTATGAATTGTATTATTTCGAGAGAAGCAGTTCTTCTCATCTACTTAGCTCTCAGCTCCAGTTTTTTACTTTTGGGCTTTGATTATTAAAACCAGTCTGCAGAAATCCGATTTCGTTAATTGATACATATCATATAACTAATATATCGTCCGATTTTTTAATTATAATTACGGCTCAAAATGATGCTCAAAATTCACGTATCTAAAAAATTATTTCCATAAAATAGATTTATTGTAAATGATATCATGAGTTAGCATTTAAATTATCTGCTACGATATGTCGAAAAATATTGATACTTTTTGCTGATATCATTGAGTTCATTTTGAGAGAATATGTTATGGAAATATGTAATATTTTTGGTGCACTTTGCCCATTATAGAAACAAATACATATGCTTAAAAGAAAGATCCACCGGATTCACTATGAATGCCATAACACAAATTCCAGCGAGCGTCAATCCAATTATTTAGAAACAAACAACTTGAACTGACGGACACACTCAAAAGGTCTCCTCCTCAAAGAACATGAAATTGAAATCGTCCGCTCTGTTCGTCTCGCAAACGTCCTGGCAACCGAGATCCGCATTTATCGACGACTCGGAAGTGAGTCATTCCACCGTTACGTTGATTCGAGGAATGCGACAGAAATCTCAAAAACGACACGTATCGCCGATGGAATATCTCGCTCATGCACCGTGAAACACGTCATTCATCTCTTTGCCCGAAATATCGCTAATCCGACACCAACACGTGCCACACATCTCCATCAAGTGAAGACCAGAGTAGTTATTAAATGAAAAAATGACAAGGACGAAGTGGGAAAGCCAAACATTTCGTCTCTTGGACCTGGGCGAAAAAGACAATGTACGAGGAGGAAGAATCGTGGATGGTGAGGGTTGGGGGAGGGGGTCGTGAGAGGGGTTTAAGGCTGTTGGATATAAGGGGAGGGATTGTCCATTGCGCATGCGTAGATCCGGAGAGATCGGCCGTGGGAGAAAGAGAGAGAGGGACGAAGCGGGGGAAGAATGCAAGGATACAGGAAGGGGTACGGGAGTGAGAGAGGGGGTGGGCGGGGGAGGAAGAAGAGGGAGAGGAGGAGATGGAAGCTGGGTCTGCGCCGAGTTACACAGTCGGCGCGAGATTCGGGAGAGGCAGCAGTGGCCAGCAAACTCCTCTCTCCCTCTCTATCTCTCTCCGAATTCGGAGAGCGCTAGCGTAACCGGATAAGGATCTCCTGGAATCCCTTCAACTAGCGTTTTAAAGGACGAATGAAGTGAGTGAAAAAATCTCCTAGTACGATAGAGGAGAAAAGAGGGGCTCGGAGTAATTTTCTGGTTCGACCGTTTTCGCTCGAAGTCTGTTAAGAGATATCCTGTTGTTGATGGCAGATTATTTTCCTGCATCCGTTAAATGTTTTTTAAAATCGTTTAACGAGGCAGTACAGTGACATCCTGAGAAAGAGGGCTGTTTTTTACAAATGAACTTGGTCGTTTCCAAAGAAATCGCGTGAACTTCGTGGGAACGGCTCTTTCAAGTTAAAACAGTGTCGGGGTTAAAAAAGTGAGGATACTTAACCATCGCAAATTTAAAATTTACGATTTGAGAACCTTTTGCTAAACAAACGCAAACCTTTGATATCACAGTCGTGGTGATAACCTCTTAAACAACTGCAGAAAAGTATTTGAAGTTTAACGTTGGTAGACTGGGCACACGATTACGAACTGCGTCGGTGGAAGAAGGAAGAATACTTGGAGACACGTGTGAAGGGAAATACGCCGTAGAAGTAATTGAACATCTTAATAAACTCGAGTGTACAAAGGATCCTCCTATCCCACTTCATTGCGCACGCCTTCCTTGGATGGAGATCTGACAGTAGAAGGTGGATGCGGTCCCTGGCAGCCCTACTTCTCCTTCCAGAACCCCTCAGGGGACGCTAACTGCTTTTAAGGAGAATCCCCTGGAGGGCTGTGGGCCGGCGGACCCTCCGGCAGATTCCGGTCCGCATTGGGATAGGAGAAGGGTTCGCTGATTTCGGGCCTCGGAAGGTGGGTATCCCGCCGGGGGTGCTTCTCTGTCGACGGCAGCTAGGATTAGACCAATGATGCACGGCTGTGGCATATCCCGCCCCACCGCCGCCGGGGGCTTAAGGCCTCCAGCGACTTCTAATGTACTGCTGGGTCTATTCGTAATGCTGCTCATCTTCAGCACTAGCGGTGAGTAGGGGCATTCGGTGTTTTGTACTATAAGCCCAATTGGCTTACGTTAATGAATTTTACCTATAAGAATTATTCCTTGGTTGCGATAAATATAAGCATAATTTCATTGCTCGTGTATTTTAGAAATTAAACTACTCAAGATGAGAAATTTTCCATCACTATACGTTTGGAAAATTCTGATCTTATTCTGTCTGAATTCATGATTCCTATATAGATGTTTTTCCTTGGGAGACATGAATTATTTGAAGAGAGCTGCTTTTTTGCTGTTAGGTTTTTATTGTGAAGGAACGTTACTTTTGAATCAACATCATAAACTTTCTTGGCAATGATTTGGATATCGTATATTAAATGAAAAGAAAACTAAATCAAGGTTTTCTGTCATACTAAAATTAAATCAACACAAATAATATAGTAATTAATTTTTATTAAAATGTTTTTTCCATCTCACCAAAATCATTTTTTGACAGTGACCGTGAGTTTAAATTGCGTACAATTAATTGGAATTAAATCGAGTACCCCCGTTTACTCCAAACAATCCTATACGCGTAGAAATGACTTATCCAATCTAAGAGTATTTTGAAAAATGCACGATTTATCTCTGCGAACTGATATCATAATCATACTTTGGAAAAATAAGCAACTGACGTAAAACAGAGAGAAGTGCCACACGAAGGACAGAATAAGAAAAAACTCTTACTTATTTGAAAGATAACATTCTAAAGACGAATGTATTTTTCTTTAATTGGTTTTACTTTCTGTTACATCACATGATCACATCACCAATGTGTTAGGTGGTCCATATTAATTGCACGTCATAAATTAACTCTTGTTCAAAAATAAAATAATTATTTTTAATCAATGCGCTAAAATTTTCAGACATCAAACATCACCTGATCAAAAATGTAATATTGTAACCAACAATGTAATTCGACGACCAAATCAAATTATCGACATATTTTTTCGATTATAAAGCCATTAAAATTTTCATAGGGTCATATTGGATTTTTCCGTTGTAATTCATTGAACTTTGCTGGAACATGACATCTTGATCGCTTGTTTGTGCTTAACGTCCAATGAAATCCAATGTTATCGAGAGTGACGGAAAATGTCATAAGCATTCCCAATCTCTCTCCCTCTCTCTGTCATTCTCCTTCTCTGGAATCTAAACTCATCGATGCCACCTTTGATCAATGACCGCGACTCGTCACGAATGCCATTAGAAAGCAAAATACCCCGAGGACAACATCGGTATACTCGCATAAATGAAAGAAAACGTTTCGTCGAAACTAGATTACTGGGGCCTTTTCTTGAAGTAATTAAGACTTCTTGCATAAAATAACCAATTGGGTTGTATCCCATTTACCACCATTACTGAATCGAAAAACAAAAATGATGTGGTTTCCATCGATATCATTCTATTAATCGCTGGATCGGTTTGGATTAATTAAGTTAGATCGTTCGTTATCAAAATTCTCCTTTTTCTATCGGGAGGCTGAAACTAGATTGCTTTTGAAAATAAATTCGACTATCCCGCCCGGTTAATAGTAGTGCGATCGCGATTTTCAATCGTCCTACAGAGGACGGATTCAATTAAAATTTTCATTAGTTTCCACTTCCATGTCCTGCTAATAAAATGAAAAGGATTTATAAAAAATCCGCCTTTTAAAATCTTCAGTGCAGATAAGACTTTTTAGGGAAACTTTTGCATTTACGAAATTAATTCCGGCAATTTAACTTTAATTGCCCCGCGCTCTAATTTTAAACGGGATCCTATTTGAAAAATCTCGAGTTTCTTGATTCACCTAACGGTCTAAGGAAGGTGATTGATCACTTGAGCTATGTTTAACGAAGGTTTCTCTCAGCTAATTGGTTCTTCCTCTAAAAAAAGAAGACTCCCAAATATTGACAAAAAATATAATGTCAAACCAGACGTGTTCAGATAGAACTTCCCCTTGTCTCATGCGGACGAAGAGTTTTTCTATCGAAAATAAATAATGGGCTTAGAATAAGTTAGAAACTGGGTTTAAATTCCTTACACTAGAGAGTTGTGAAATTCTTTTCTCCACAGAGAAATGTCTTGGAGATGTGCAAAAGATTTGTCCAAATTGAAAAATTTTAAAACTGCATTGTATTTATGAAAATGTTAGATAATTTGTGATATCATGTTTCTTAAAATGCCAAAGTTGATTAAAATTTACTGGTACTAAAAATTAGCAAATATTGTTAATTTAGATTTATAAAAATTTAAAAGATAAACTCACCTCAATCAAGAATTCTTCTATTTTTTATCTAGTTATTCCTTCATTTTGACTGTATATACAGTGTAATCACAGTTCATCAACCATATAAATGATAAAAATGACCGGACAATTATAAAATTGTACCGTTTGCTAAATGTCTTCAGTGAATATTTTCGTTAAATATTTATTCCGCTAAAATTACTTTCTGGTTAGGTTTCGAGTTTTCTATATAACTAGGGTAATTGTAATCGTCTTGTAAACTGAAACTAGTAATCGAAACTATTTTGAGAAGAATATGAAAAATCAAACGATCACTTTGGAATTCTGTATGCTCAGGAGATCAAAAGTCATTTCAGTGTCTCTTTGCATAATTCTTCCACTATATGTATAATTAAATATTCAGATTAATGTCATATTTTAGCACGTTAATTAATTTATTCTTTTTGAACAAAGACGAATAATATAATCCAAAAATTTGCATGGTTGATCTTCCTGAACAAATCAACGCCATGTGTAGAGTCATATTTTCTCTTCAGAGCAGCATATATCGCTCGATATTCTAAGTTCTACTGCAAGGTTCTTCCAATTTTTCGCATATATTTAAAAATTTATTGAAATTAACATTAGAGTTTATGTAAACTAGCCAAATTCGAAATTTCGCGAGCAATCAACCTTGGCATTCTAAACTACCAGATAATAAAACTGTTTATGTTTCATTTAATTCTATTTACTGTATGCGATTCGTATGTTTGGAAATAGAATGTTCTCTAAAAAGAATAAACCTCAACCTTTTTCAATTATTTGTAGTATTTTATATTTTATCATAAATGAAATCATTATATTATTATCCATAAAATAAAATAATCGCGTAGTAAATTTTCATGTAAAAATTTTACATTGATAAATTTACAGATTTTTGTTAGTAAACGGAAAACACTAGTATAAAAAAGCTTTAGTCTTTGCCTTTATTGCAAAGAAAATTGAAATATATAACCCTAGATTAAAAATAAATTTCGATAGCCTTTTTTATGTAACAGAAAATTCAATCATTTTTCGTTTGAAAGTTCCTCTCCACTAGCTTTATGAATGCGTTATTGTCATAATTACTGCTACGAGAGTCCGCCATCATTTAATTCCTCTAGGCGTTTGTTCGATCAAAATGAAACTCCGATCACATTTATCCGGCGTTTCCTCCGTCTCGGCGAAGGCGTGACGTCACGCAGCGAAATAATGCAGAGGTTCGCGTCGTGGTTATAATTTCAGTAATTTTAAGGAGCGATTGTTGGAGAAGAAATCGCGGACGAGGTGGGTCGCCCATTAAAAGCGCTTTATCTCAATCTCATGATGAATAAGGGATGAGTTTGAAACCAGAAGCTGTAATTACCTTGAATTATGCAAACGACACCGAGGGGTCAAGCCGTATATATAGTCCCTCAAGGAGTTTGGAGACTCATTTTAACGGTCGACATCCTAATGGAACCAAATGTTAATCCATAGAGAAATGAGTCATCAGATCAGTGGAAAAAAGAAAATAAATATTTTTTTTTCAAAGAAACTTTTGTTTAGGTCGCTGCAAGCTTACATTGCAGCTCATTGTAGTCCTTTAATGTGGTTTGCCTTTCATGTGCCCTCGGATGTATGAACTTTAGGAGAACGAATTTCGAAATGAATTGATTCAGCGAATTATTTAAGCATTTCGCCCACGCTCTATCGTACAACGGGTCTTTATTTTTAGAACGATGTTCAAACACAAATTGTATACAATTGCCGTCACAGTCGATCGGATGATCGCTCATAATCCATATTTGTAAAATAATACGTGCGTGTATATTTTGCATCGCAATACGGATGTTTGTCATTTGAAAATGCCTATCGCTGAAACCAGATTTTTGTCGAAAACTTCGATAAAATATTTTCATCCTTAAAGATAAGCTTCTCTGCGCGCCAAAAAGATGTTTCTCGATGGCAGTTTCAATTTTTAGAAATAGTTTATTTACGGAGAATGATTTTTGTTTTAAAAGTCAGAAAATGATTTTTTAAATATTTTTATTTAAGAACTGGTAATTAATGATCTACTAAAATAGATGATGTAAGATGATATCATACAATTACATATTAGAATATTTCTTCCAAAATATTTCTCTATTAGTATATATTACAAAAAGCAGAATAAAATATTGTAAAGTAAGACCTCAATAAAAACTTAAAAGGTACAATTGTATTAAACGTTCTATTAAACTTTTTTCTTTGGTTGTAAGAAAATTACACTAGTTTTCTTGTTAGAAACAAAAATAAACTTCGATAAAAAGAGTCCGGAAAAGCAGATAATAAACATATCTCCCAAACAGCTGGTTCCGATATCAAGTTCCCTCGGTAAAACGGGTTTAATTCCATCGAAAAGAGCAAACCACGCATATTTTCGCAAGGTCCCGCTTAATAAATTGATGAGCCACTTTAACGCAAATGCAAAAAGGCTTCCTCATTAGATCATTCCCGACGGAGCAATGAGAGCGAGGTCATTCATCACGCGAACGCACGCACGAATGCAAAAATGGGCGCACACACGCACTTACACGCGCACACCCATGACCAACCCCTCTACGCGAATAAGCGTTCGTCGGAACGAAATTTGAAATTTAGGAAGACCACGTCGAATATCGCCATTAATAAAATTAGAAGAAAATATGAATACCCGCACTTTCACTCGAGGAGGAGGGGGTTGCAGCTCTATCTTAAACCCCCTCAGACTTTCATCCTCTCGTGGCCAAACGAGCGACCACACTTTTCCGCACGCACTCTCTTATTATCGGCTAAACGGAAAAGAGAGTGGGAGAGGAGAGGCGGCCACCCTCCCCCTGCGAAAAACAAAATTTCCCAGGAGCGTTTCGACTCGACCGCACGTACTACAACGGCCTCTCTGCGGCGTCGCCCGAATTAATGGTCGAATATTAAGCATTTTCCACGCGATATGTTATCCCACCCAATCCTCCCCCCTTGCAAAATCCGATGCTCTCGCTAGTTAAGCAAAACGGCTTCCCAAAAAAATTACACCAACACGCACCCACACACACACACACACACACGCACGAACGCACTATGTCATAACGGCCCCCTTCCGTCTGACGCGCCAAAATTGAGCGCGCGAGATATGAGCTTTTTCGATGGCCTGAGCGTTGCGTGATCGAGAGAGAGAGAGGGGGGAGGGCGCGTGCGGGAGTGGAGAGGGCGAGGAAAATGAGTTAGATAAATCACGCGCTTCATTAAAGGGCGGAGAGTCTTTCGATCAAAGGAAAACAAAGGGTCCTGCCACGCAGACCGATATGGAAAGGCACCTCCGCGAGAGAGAGAAAGAGATAGTGTGTAAGAGAGAGAAAGAGATAGTGTCTGTGAGAGAGAGAGAGAGGAACCGGTAGTTTGTAGAGAACAAAAAGGCGGCGTTTTTTTGAAGCGTAAAGATTCGTATAGCCGTGTGTTGAATAAATATTTGCTCATCTCCGATATGAATCGGGAAGCTTTTTCAAGTGTCGGTGGATTAAGATAAGGTAACAAACAAAAGTTTTTTATAATGTTTTCTGACGCTGCACGATTACGCAGCGAAACCTGGTGGATTAAAGGAAAAAAGCACGATATAACATGCTATAAAACACGAAATTCCTTGTCTCTTTAAATGGAGTTTGGTCTAATGGTTTTCTGAAAAATTTCAAAGTTGTTCCTTAAGTATCCGGTTCTATACTCAGGAAAAATAAACATAATGGAAATAAAAGTATAGTAGTACAATATTTCGTGGTCACTTCTGAAGTTGAATACAATAATATGGGATTAATTTGTTTTGCATTACATCTTTCAAAAAATATTCAACTTTTTGTCATATTCTCCTTTTATAACATTGATTAACTCAACAAAAGAAAATAAAAACTGACATTGGGATATTTTAGAGCGTTTTTATTTTAAATCTGGAACGTTTTCTGTATATTTTGCATTTTCTGCATTTTAATTAAAATTTTACCCTCCTGGATTGTAATTTCATTCAAAGTTGAATTGAAAGCGCTTTTAATGAGTAACAGCAAAAAATCTACGGCCTCTTTGGAACCAAATATGTCAAATTATATACACTATGAATACGCTTTATATTATGGTACTCCGTTTTTTCCACTTCAAAGGGAGGAAACAAATACTTGTGCCAAGAAATGAGAATTCGCGTAATAAATCAAACCAGTGCGACGAAGCGACACAAATTGATAATTACAATTTTTGGACGCAATTTTGAGGTTTTCAACGAGCGCATTTAAAATGGAAATGCCAAAATTCAAAAATATTTCTTGGAATGTTATTTAATTGGATGCTTCCTAAAAATTTTCCACTCGTTATCCTAACCTAAACTATGCATTTTATCCATATATTTTAAGATATTAAATTCCTAATGCTATTTTTATGCATAAAATAAGCAGTCGCAAATTTAATTGGGCGTCATCATTTATTACCAGCCACTTTACGTGCTATGTAAATAAAGTGTAGCATGGTAATATGGATCAAGCTCCACCCAAAATATATCATTGGATCTTATGATTTGATAGTTTTATATTGAAAGAGTTGTAAGGGACGCGTGCACTCCGTCATATTTTTCAGCACAACAAGGCATAGGGACATAAAGCCGAAACTTGGAGAGATTGATCATTTTAATTTCCTGAATCCAAAGCAAACGAGGCAGGGAAAAGAGGCGCGAAATTCGCTCGGAATCCTCAGGCTTGAAAGTAAAAAATATTCCACAGATTTCGTCAACCGCAGCATTGTCCCCTTTAATTTTTTGGCGCATTGAACTTCAAAGCGTTTTCTGATAATTTTTATTGCGTGCTCCTGGACAGCAACTACTAGTGTTAACTATTATTACATATAACTCCAATTTTAAATTTATAGGAATGGATATAATTTATATGAAACTGTAATTATATTAAGACAGAATGAATTATATTCATCACACTTGATTGCTACTTCAACTGCGAACAAAGTTATCCACTCACAATTTTTTAATAATGAGAGTTATTATTAAATAAATAAATAACTATAAAATTTGGAATCGGAAAAGGTAATTACAAGAATTTATTCATTTATATAAACACCATTTAACTTCCTATATTTCTCAGTGAAGACATTTTTGAAAAATGGCTAAACGTGGTTTCAATTGCTGCAATGATAGAATTTACGAAATATGTTCAACGCAGTGAGAGACAGCGAATATATCAATTTCCGCGAAATGCTGAATTTTCACCACATTTAGTTAAACAGCCAAAAGAGAAACTTCGGCGGTGGCAACTGATGGGCTGCAATCAAAGTGAAATTGTATCGTATTTATGTTAAATAAAAATTATTAGCGAAAATCTGACTACATAAGTAATTTATTAATAAAAGAAACACGATAACTTAGCATCAAAATTAGAGTTAATAAATTATGTAAAGTAAAAGATAACATAATCTAATGGTTTATTAATCTTCATGCTTGTCACAATAGTTTCAATATTTAAAATACAAAAGACTCTAAGCTAATTCTACCATTCTTTTTGCCTCTACTACAAATGAACTAACTAACCCAAGTTATCGATAAAAAGGCATTCTATAGGGATGAAAATTTGTTCTGATAACATACTTATGTAAGTTGCCGCAAGATATTAGAAGTGGCACAATTCAATTAATTACTTTTTTGCGGTTAATCATCGAATAAGTACATGACAAATCGTATTGAATAGTTTTAAATATTACGATAATTCTTAGAAATGTCTATTTTTATAGTAAATAGCATTTAAATTTTCATTTTATAAGGCAGTAGAATTGTTGTATATTTTAAGCAGCTCATAAACATTTATTCGCGCCATTTGGGAATCAATTGATCATGGGTGACAAAAACGTGCACACACAATGTATAGTTCTAAACCGCTACCAAAGCATTGAAAGGGAAGAATCACAAATCACTCAACAAGGAAGGTCTCTTAATTTCGTATATAATTAAAAAATATTAGATTAATGTTCTTTACCTAATTATATTACATATTAATCCCTCTTTAAGAATTTATTAAAACATTTATCCGTATCCTTTTTATTCTCAAGAAGAGTTTGAGGACTGCTGATTCGTTTATTTTGTTATTTGTCTTGAACTCGTAGAGCGACATTCTGATATTACACACTAGTCTCATTTACAATAGGTTGCACGAGTTCCGGCCGTTCTTTCCCTTAAGCTGAGACCGGGAAGATTAAAATCCTATTCAAGCCATTCCACAGCTATCGACAATTATCTCACTAGGGTTAAATACCAACCACGTCGTTGCGATATTCACTGCTCCGCAAATCATTAAAGAAGGTTTATTAAACGCCTTCTTTTTGTGTTAACCTGGATAACGTAAATTTTTCGTTAAAATAAAGTTTCCCTTCGGGGAAAAATTCCCCGCCAATCAGTTCACTTCCCTTACTCCGCCGGACAGAGGAAGCAGAAAAAAATTTCCTTCTTCCCAATGTCGTATTTAGACATTTTTTGTCCTCACTCCGACAAAACTTAATCAGAACTAATTTTCCTCCATGCGCGGAATTTCCGAGGAATCAAAAGGTAAGCTGTAGGCCGCGTGCAATAATTCCCAGTCCTTCATCATTGCGGTTTCCTTGGGTCTGGTGAGGAGCTTTACAAACGTCACCTCGTGAGCTTTCCATCTTCTCCGTAAAAATATCGTCGGTCTCAAAACTTGCTCAGTGGACTTGCTTCGAACTTTGCTCACCTTCAAAGTCCCTCTCTCGCACATACACGGGGATCTCGTGGGAAATTAATTATTTCTCGTCCCTCTTCCTACCTCTCGACTCCTCTCTCCCCCTTTTGACTCTTATGCTCCTCCACCTCTATTAAAGCAGCTACCAACGCTTCGCATCCAATTTCCACGAGGTTTGTAGCGTGATTAACTTTACTTGCAGGTAAATGTATGAACAGGCGCGGAGAAGCGCGGGGAGGCATTCTTAATGATCCTCCGCTTTGAAAAGATTGATTCAAATTGAACTGTAACCTCGTTTGCGTTTCTTGTTGTTTGTCTTGACGGAGAGTAAGAGGAGCGGTGCGGGAAGGCAGCGGGTTGCGGAGGAGATTTAGCAAAAATCATTTCTTTCCGCTCGCACTTTTACTTCCCGATGAGAAATTCGCGTCTCAGAGAGAGGCAAATTAGCTCCTTGGAGAAAATGAAATAAAAATGCATTTCAGAAACGCAGGACGGAGATTCCTCGAGGCGAGATTAATCTCCACAACCCAAGATCATCTTGTACCTTGATAACGTGACACTTCCACGGACTAAGGATTTTATGGTCTATGAGTTGAAGTTAGTTTCAAAAGTTGCCGTGAATATTCCGTTTTCTCATTTGCTATTAAAAATTTAATTTTAAATTGGAATCGATAGAAGTGTAGTTAAACAAACATTTCAAATGAATATAGTAGGGTTGACTTTGAATCATTCATTAAATCTTCAATTTAAATACAAGCCCTGTTATCCTAGTAATCTCGTTGGTGCTGGATGACTTTTGCTTCTTAGATTAAAATATTTATTCTCCATTTAGTTATTTAAGTAGTCATTAATCCTAGGATGATTTTGTGGTTTTCTGGCGCTAAAATCCTTACAGTTTGCTTTATATAATATCACAATAGTATTTATCTATAGTACCTTTAGATTTTCTTTCCCACTAAATTAAGCCTTTCCAATAAAAGATTTGTAACTTTAACTTGGATTCCAATTTCAGCTCATCTTTAATCACTTACAAAGTAGTTGATGTGAAATAAAAGTACCCGTTTAAAGTAATTTTATAAGAATGATATTCAGATATAAAGTAGGAGTAACAAGAGGTTTGCTCATTTCATATTTTTCTGCCATTAGAATGATTTCTAGTCTTACGATTGCATCATTAGCAAGTTGCGAGTAGCGTTAGCTAAGTAGTAAAACTATCACTTCATATACTTAATAAAAAATCTCTTCGCTCCCTTTTTCTCAGAGAAAAAAATAACGCTTCGAACAATCTTCAGCGCAGAAAAAGCATTGTCAAGTGGCGTGCGTGTCCCCGCCTAATTACATCAAGAGTATTTTCCTTTTTTGAACACGCAACCTTTGATTAGAAACAGGAATGAAAAAATACTAAAAAATACGACAGTCGCTCACTCATTTCATGTTATTTGATATAACAAATCTCTATAGCACTCAGAACAAAACGTCATCAACTATGTTCCACAAGACAGAAATAAAGTAACGATCGCAGCTAGCAACACTAGGTCGGCTTCCTTGTTTCGTATCCATAGGGATCAAGAGTGTCATTCCATCGGGCGCGCGGTATCGAGTGCGACGTAATTATATTTCCTTCGGCGGCACTTAAAAAATTTGCATGCAGAAGGAGAGAGTGGACCTTTTTATGCGCGAGCAAGACATGAATCATTCATCCGTTCGAAGGGGGAAATTGCGTTATCGACGAATTTATTCCTGCGAAGAGTCCCTTCCAAAAACACACGCACACACGCTAGTCTCACCCCTTTACTTTCCTCCTCCTCTCACTCCCACGCCTGTCTTTCCCTCCTCCTCCCTCCCCCACTCTCTCTATACCATCTCCCTTCCGCTTTCCTTTCCCATTTCTCTCCCTCTTCCCTTTGCCTCACCATGACTCTCGCTCTCTATCTCCATCGTTCTCTTTACCTCTCCCTCCGTTTCATTTCTCCTTCTCATTTCACGTCCTCGAAATAAAAGAGAGGGAGAGATGGGAAAAAGGTCAACAGATTCCCTGGAACGACCAATCAGCGATAGCCGCGCACACACTCAGACATCCACACGCATGTACAAGAGGGCGGGCATTTCCAGGACCTGCGTTTCTGGTACGAGAGGAAAGGAAAATCCAGAGAAGACAAAATAAAAAAAATTCGGCTCACCGGTAACGGGTAAATCAAAGTAAAAAAATCCCCTTACCATTCATCAAAAGAAAAGATCCGACACACCGGTGTTTACTCACTCCAAAATATTCAAATGCATAACGAAACAACTTCGAAAGAAAAATAAATTATTTTGGGGGTAGAGGATTTCCGAAAACAACGCAAAAGCACAAACTCTCTCTCTCTCCGTTCTTGCTTTAAGAATCTTAGAGGAGTTTTTGATAGGAACAGGCTCTCATATCCACTCCCCATCTGTAAATCCCCTGGCCGTCCTCCGAGCGAAAACCCTCCTCCTACACCGTACTAACGCCTAAACTCATTCCCGCCCCCTCTCGCCCCTCCTCCTTACTCCCACTCCCTCAGTAAGCATGAATGATGGCAGGCGAGATGATTGCAAGGAAATGAGAATTGATGACGTAAGGCAGGAGGGGGAGAGAGCGATGGCGAAGGAGAGAGAGAGAGAAAAGAGTCCGGGTTTAGGGAGAGGATTAAGGGGAAGGAAGAAGGGACAAAGTTGCGTAGGTGAAGGAGAAAAAGAGAGAAAGAAAGAAAGTAAAAGGGTTTCCCGCGACGTCTACCGGTTGATGGTGGCGCTGTTGAGGCGGAGAGGACCAGAAGCAAGGAGGGAATGGCCACTATAGTAGGGAGGGATAGGAGAATGGTGGTAGGGAGGAGGAGAGGAGGGAGGGAGTAGATGACGGCGACGTGGGAGGAGGGTCACCGGATGCCGTGGGTGATTGGGGACCAAATGGGATTGGCTCTGAGAGGGTGAGGGAAGGATAGGGGGCGGCGAAGGGGAAGGATGAGGAAAGAGAGAAGGAAAAGGTGAGAATAAAAAGAGGAGCTAAGGGAATGAGAAGGAGATGGAGAGGGGGAGGGGTGATGGGAGGGGGTAGGGCAGAGGGGGAGGGAGGGGGGGAAGGAGAAAGGGTAATAGGGAATCGGTTGGGCAAGCGGGGAGTTCTCAGTGGATACCTGGGTCAGCCGGAGGGGTGGTAGGGAGGGAGTGAATAGGGGAGATAATGGCCGGGGGGTGATTGGGCGTGGTGGAAGAAGGGGGAGGAGGGGAGGAGCGATGGAGCGACGAAAGGGAGGAGAAGAGAAAAGGATGGGATGAAGAGACGTGGAGGAAGAAAAAAGTGCAAATAGTGAAGGTTTAGGCGGATGGGGAAGGTGGGCCGAATGAATAGGAAGTAATCCAACGGAGTTAATTGGAAACAGAACGGCAAGGGGAGGTTAGGTCGAAAATGTTTCCTGCACCTTATGATAATAAAGACGAATTCCTCTAGTAAGGTAATTAGTACGTAAATATTAAGTGTATATATTTTAGAAGAATAAACGTTGTTGGTAAAAGGGAAGGTGAAACGAAGCGGCGGATATTAAAGATCGAACATATTAAAGTGCATTTTCAGAGAGAAAAAGGTTTTCAGATAAAACTTGTTGAAGATATATTAATCAGAAATGATATAACAAAATGAAACAGATATGGTACAGCCGGGAAATTTTGTAGAAGATAAATATATCGGTAGTTATGAAAAACTTCAATGGGATTTTAGGCAAAAAATATAGAAAGAACAAATACTTGCAAAAAACGATAAAAATAAAACTATGGATGGCAATAAAAAAATGGCTCATAATGCTGACATAATTTTCAAAATAAGTTATAAGGTTACGCCATTAAAACCAATACTCTTAGAATATGAAACAGAAACGTGCGTACTTAAAGCTAGACAAATAGATTTCTTTAAAAACTCGCAAGCGAGTAACTAATGATGAAAAAATTAAGACCATTCATTAGGAAAGTGTATTTAAAAGGAGCGAGGGAGCCGGTCAGCGACAAAAAAGAGGAGAAAGAGGAATGTGAAAAGTTAAACGGAAGTATGATTTTTTGGATGAGCGAGCATTAAGACGGAAAGAAGAAGAGAGAGGATGGAAGGGAAAGGGCGCTCCGTAAGGAATGCATTGCGCAGAGTTGAGGGAGAGAAAGAGAGAGAAATAGGCAGATGGAGGACAGAGATAGGGGGGGAGACAGAATGGGAGAGGACGAAAAAGGATATGAGCCGGCGCTGAGGATTAAAGGGAAGGAGAGATAGAGGGCGTTGTTAAAGGAAGCAAAGCCACGGAGACAATGGGATAATAGTATATTTTCTAAAATATGCAAATCACTTCCTCAGCGGATCAAAGCATCACCTTTGCTTACGCTACATTTCTCTGTGTATTTCGCTAAAAAGCAAAACTAAAATTCGAGATAATTTTGAATACAGCTCAGATTGTCAGAAGAGAGGCTATTTTATTTTCATGGAAAAATTTCTAGTCTTGTATGTTTCCGCAAATGAAAATTTTATGGAATTAATGGATTCACAAAGGTATGGGAAAACAACTGCTGCTGAGTCAAAGATTAATTTTCAGTAGTTTTTCTATTTATATTACACAATGATTCAAGGACTATTTTTGTCTCTTCACTTGAATCGGATCATCAGCAATATTTCTATTCTGCCTGTGAGCAACGACGCAAAACAGCTTAGCAACTTTACGGTTTCATGGTAAAACTGCTTTTTTCTCTAGTACTTTAATAAATTTGAGGACGACTGTAAATATCAAATTTAATATAAATTACTTCTTTGTTTACCTAAAATTGTTATCTTGCGATCAGTGGCAGTCTGCTAAGTGTTCCAGATGTAAGTCAACGGCACTCGAGGCGGTGTAGCATGCGATTTCCTCTCTCCTGTCGAAGTTGGGGCCAAAGCGGAAAAGTTTGATTTCCGCTGGAATAGAGCATTTGATGGATGTAACTTGGCGATGATTTCCCTTGAATTAAATTGATCGGTGCATGAATATTAATCAAGTGTTCGTTTCATTCAATTAATATGTCCTCCGACGCATGGTATGATCCAGATTAAATTCGATCTCCACGAATTATCACTTCAATAACTCTTGTTTCGTACTCAATATCTGTTGATCAAACAATCATTGGTCTTTTCTCTCTGTTCCATTTCTTTCTTTGGTATTTCAAATTAAAATTCAGGCAGCTAGTTTTTAAAAACTGTCTCTTAATTTCTTTTACTTTCTTATAAGGCACATTACAAAAACTTATGTTAGAAATATTTTTCAACGCTTTATTAGGCGTTCTTTACCAGCGAAGCGATTGTAGCAGAACGCCTTATGGGCATGTCTCGTTCGTCTGTGGTAACTTTCATCTCCTAAACCGCTTGACGGAATTTAACTAAATTAAGTAGGAGTGATCCTTATTAAAATTTATTGCCCAATTGTGATTTTGAACTGCATCTGTGAATTATAACTTCAACATGACATAATTAATTTAATAAACTTATACTTGTATCTCGTTAAATGACCACCGTCAAGCAACAATTAAAAACCATAAATTTTTCTCCCTAACTCTCATATGATATGTAAGGTATACATTAAAAAATGTATTCGGATAGAGGGTTTTAATTACCACAATAAGGTCCGCCAGATCACGTAATTACGAGCTCTAGTTTTGGAGATGAAAATTCGAGAATATCCCTAGCAAAACATCGCATATTTTGTTTACATCAATTGCTAAGACGGTTTTTTCGGAAAGCAACAAATAAATACCATATTTTACTCTTCCTGGCTATATATGAACTGTAAGTTATAAATTTCAAAACTAGCTTTACTCGCGCAGAATATCTGCACGCTAGTACTTTATTGCTAAGCATCATAAATTCCTTTATACAACAATTTTCGATCTCTTGATTTTTTGATACAATAGTTAGAGCGTCAAATGATATCACCATCCCTCTCTCCTTCGCTCTGTCTCCCTCCCTTCCTCTCTCCCTCCCTTCCTCTCTCCCACCCTTCCTCTCTCCCTCCCTTCCTCTCTCCCTCCCTTCCTCTCTCCCTCCCTTCCTCTCTCCCACCCTTCCTCTCTCCCTCCCTTCCTCTCTCCCACCCTTCCTCTCTCCCACACTTCCTCTCTCCCTCCCTATCTCTCTCCCTCCCTCTCCCCCCCTCTCTGCCTCACTTCATCTCTCCCTCCCTCTCTTCTCGTTCTGTCTCCCTCTCTCCGTGCCTCCCTCTCTTTCCATCCTTATCTCTATCCCCCCTCTCTCTCCCTCCCTCCGCCTCTCTTTTCTCCCACCTTCCACCTCTCTCATTCCCTCCTGTCACAATCCATAGCTCTCCCTATTTTTCTCCGTCTTCTTCTTAATCTCTTTCCTCCAGTCCTTTTCTAATTCTTCATCTCAGATTTATCTTCAGATTTTACAATACACTACTATCATTATTATACAAACATCAAATAGTTTTCAATGCTAGCTCTATCAGCTGTGCTTAGCAATACAAAGTTCTTACCAAAGCTCAGCACCTTCAGCGTGCCACGCATTGCCGTAGCGTTATATATATATATATATATATATATATATATATATATATATATATATATATATATATATATATATATCTGGATAAAGGAAAACAGTTCGCGAGATCACATAATTACGACCTTAATTTCGGGTATAAAAATTCAAGAACCGTCCAATCTTTTGATGCGTTTTCATACGTATTAAGAACTCCTTTGAAATCTCTGTGTATTCCATTTATGGAGTATACTTTTCCATCTTGTTGTTAATTCAGACTACCGTGATTTCAAATTTACTGCTTTATAAAGACAATTTTTATGCACACATAATGATAATAATGGAATAATGTAATTATCTAGGCATGTAATTGCATAATTTTTAGGTTTCCTAATAAGACCGTCATGATTTTTTAAATATTTTACTAATAAATTTGCTTAAGTACCATTTTAACCACAAAATATTACTTGACACGGATACTTTAACATAGGTTGCTGATTAGTACTTAATAACGTCCTTCAAATGCTACGCAATATAACTTCGATTATTAAAATATGGAGATAAACGATTACACGAAAACATTTTGTGGGCTAAATTCTACCAAAGTAATTTGCTGGTTAGAATGATCTAAACATTTCCGGTGTTTGTATTTAGTAAACTTATTTATACGTCCTACATGACATACTACATCAAAATTTTAAATCCCGATAGATTTCAAAAGTTTTTAGTCATTGTTAACGTGAATATTAATAATACCAAAAAAAATATAATGTGAAAATCTCTGTTGTGTTGGTTAAAAGGTGAATGCTAAAATATTTCCGGTAATAAATGAGGAAAAGGGTTATTTGTACGCAATTAATGATCAGTAAATAAAAATTCACAATAAGATAATGTACAATCCAGGACCGCGTCGAGAGTTTCCCTTAGCTAGAGCCATGGAAGAGAAGCAATAATATATTTTCAATACTTGGGCAAAATAAGACCTTTCCCTTTTGTGCTGCCAGAAATAATGAAACACTGTTAACCACAACAGATAAAGAGTAATCTGGCAAGTCTTTCAAAATGAGAAACATTTTGATGTGTACTTCATCAAGACTTAAGACCTCTCCGCTTTTGCTCCACCGTAATTACCTCAAATAGAAAGTCCCATGTGTTTGTCCGGACACATTTTCCCAACAATCCAGCCATAAGCGTCGGCGATAAAAGTGAGGTAATGCTTGGCTTCCTTCTATGACCTCATGGCGGAAAAGCTGCGTCACGCCTTAAGCTGTATGAGATGGTGAAAACCCAATATTCGGCTGATTGGTCCAGCCGGTTTTCTCGCTAAAGAGATTGTGGTAGTGGCAATTCTGCGAGGTGATAGTGGACTCCACGGTCACCTCTTAACGTCTCCAGACGAGCGAGGGGGTTTGTCGTGAGGCGGGATCGACGTAGGAGAGAGGTCAGCCGGGGAGGAGAGGATAATGGGAAGCAAATGCTCGGTGCGTAGAATGGAGCGGCTGGAAAAGGGAATATGGCGATAGAGGTCAAGCGAAAATAAAATGGCAGAGAGTGAGAGAGGGAAACGGAGGGAGAGGGAGTTCTCTCTCTCGCTATATAATTATATATATATATATATATATATATATATATATATATATATATTTGAAATTTGTCCTTATCCCTATAGTACTGCTTTTTCTTGTTACCGGCGTATTATCTTGCGTACCCTATCTCCTTTCGGCATTAAAATATATTCACATCTGTAACAATGGTTATATTATTTGACAAATATTGCCCTTCTTCTTTGTTTTCCATGACCTATTTGCAGCAACAATTCTATGAATTTATCAACTGTATTATATACAAATATAAATTTGCCCACGCATGTTCATAGGCTAAATTTTTCTGCTTTTATCTGTAATATACGCGGCGATTATATATAAAATTTTCTTAAAAAAGGAAAATTTGAAACCACGTAGTAGGTATATAAAACCGTTTTTCAATTAGATTTTTAACACTAAGAAAAGTTTTGTTTTTAAGCGATCTACAAAGTTAATATTTGTAGGAAATTTTTAAAAATTATGCCGATTTGCAAGAGGGATATCATTACTATAATTCTGATATAATTTTTCTTTTAATTTTTGATATTCCAGAAATAGCATTTCATGCTATATTTATATACTTACTAGCGCAATTTCCCGTCAAATATGACGGGATTATCATAAAAGTTCTCTAAATATATAAGATTTTGAAATGAAAAATCAGTAAGATATGCTATGATCTGGTCTGGCTTTCATTCAAAATCAAATCAGTGTTTTTGAAAATTATCTATGTTTTAATTATAGTGTCTAAGAAATTATTAGTAGAGTCAGAATGATTATTCAAATATTTGCTGAAATTAAGAGGAAAATCGAAATAATAAAATATAATGAATAAAAAAGTAGCTGAGATTTACTTGAAATATTTCAGCAAATTATAAGTTATTTAAAACGTATAGAATTTAACTTAATAAAAGAATTATTTTAATTTTATTAACTCGTAAAAAACGGGATAAAATGTGAACGAACTGTCAATTTACCATCAAAGAAAAATTGTGTAGTAATTTACTTACTATTAACTAAATATTAGCATGAACTGCAATGAGTTTTAACTATATTTTAAGATCTCACTTTTTTAACTATATTAGTTTTGAAAATTTTCCAGAAAAATCACGTTAGTTGAAGAAATTTAAATAAAGGCATAAAATTTTACCCATGTATAAAAGCCTAACCCTTGTTAAAGAACTAAATTGGTGAATTTATTATGAGGCCAAGAATAGATTTCAACAATTGGGACAACAGTGGCCCAATATAAATAAAATGCGTGAAAACGTGAAAAATCGTATTTAAACGTAATTTTTGGAGATTTACGAATGAGATTTAAATACTTCTCTTTTTATAACTAAGCTAAATACCTTATTCTTGAAATATTTTAAAAGGTAAACGAAAAAGGTGTGTATTCAAGGAATGGCTTTTTGCGTGATTCATATATGCGATGCGAATTCAAAACTCTGGTTAATTATAAGATACACTGAAATAAAACTACAAAAATAACTATAAAAATAGTTATATACCAAAAATTTCAATTGGGAGTTGACTGAAAAGAAATTAATGAAAAACGGCTTAATTATACATAATTCAAGCGCCTTCTCTCTCTGGTACTAAACATTCAAAATACATTTTCCTTACGCATATACTATAAGGACGACAATAAAATCTAGAGGTTTAACCCTGACACGGTCCGCAAGAAAACATATTTTTAAAAAGCTAAAAATTTTCCAATAAATGTGATTTAAACATATAACTTGAGCGATTTCGAACCGAAGGCAAAATTGGACGATAAGAATAAGAATTTATGTTTATGTCTCTTTAAAATGGTTTAGGCCCGAAGATCGTAGGCCAATTACTTTTAATTAAATTTTGCAAAAGAAAAGAAGCCTGCAAGTGAAAAAAGGTATTTTTAAGTGTTCTCTTATGGAGATTTCTATATAGAGCGTTCCGGCGGACCAACGGACCAATGAGCGGACCAACGAACGGACCAACGTACAAAATAAAGATTATGTATGTTTATGTATGTATTAGAATGTTTGTTTAAATTACATTAATAATGCTGAGTATCAAAGTAAACTCTCGGATGGACTGTCACATTTTCTTTCTAACTGAATTTCGATTACTACGATGAAAATAACTAAAAATAGATAATTACAAAAAATTTCAATGTGAAGTTAACTGAAAAGTAATTAATAAAAAACGCGATTTTAATTATAAATTATTCGGGTGCCTTCTCTCTCTGGTGCTAAACATTCAATACACATTTTCCATACGCATCTAGTATAAGGACGACAGTAAAATCTAGAGGTTTTACACTGACACGGTCCGCAAGAAAACATATTTTTAAAAAGCTAAAAATTATCCAATAAATGTGATTTTAACGTACAACTTGAGCGATTTAGAACCGAAGGCAAAAGTCAACGATAAGAATAAGAATCTATGTTTATGTTTCTTTAAATTGGTCCAGGCCCGAAAATCGTAGGCCAATTACTTCTAATTTAATTTTGCAAATGAACATAAGCCAGCAAGTGAAAAAATGTATTTTTAAGTGCTCTCTTATGGGGATTTCTATAGAGCGTTCGGGCGGACCAAAGGACGGACCAACGTACAAAATAAATATTATGTATATAATAATGTTACAACGCAGATAAGACGTTCATATATATTTGAATGTTTGTTTAAATTACATTAATATTCCCGAGTATCGAAGTAAACTCTCGGATGGACTGTCACATTTTCTTTCGAACTGAATTTCGATTACTACGATTTTCTGATTCATGTTCCCTGTAAGGAAACATCAGCAATATTATTTTTCGTGAAGTTCTTTTTTACGCCAAATCTCTATCGCCATAATTCTTTCATCTGGTGCCTTTTACATCTACTCGGATGTTTTTTGATTTGATTGCAATATATCGATTCGATTCCACACTCGCTCGTCTCCGCTTTATTTTTTTCTCTTTTCTTCACTCGCTGATGTTTGCCCTCCGACCCTTGATATAAGTGAGGTTTAGGGAAGCTTCGTTCTCTTTTGCTTGCGCCATATTTTACTTCTAGCTACTACGGAGAAGTTAACGAACTTTTAATGGCAGTAAATCAAGTAATAAATGAATTATTAACTAGAAAATAAAGTTCTCTCCATCAACAAATCACTTATAAAGGTGTAAGTCAGTTCTGCAGAATTAATTTTACTCGAAATATTTCTATACGAATATTTTCCTCTCCAAAATAATATCCAACATAATATACATAGATATTCATTGAGAAACATACTGCGTTATTGGACGCGATTTATAAAAACTAGAGTGTAAGTTTAAACATCCAAATTTTATGCACATTATTGCTCTTCTAAAATAAGATTTCATTTTTACAGTATAGTTCAGAGTTTTCTTAGGAAATTTGATTTGTCCGCATTATGAAATAATGCTTAAACACATTATTTAAAACCTTACAGCCCTTTCTTGAGATTATTAAATACACTTTAATTTTTCATATATATATACGCCATATATTAAGATAAGTAATTGATTAATTCAAAGAATAAATAGAGGGCATATATTGTGTATATTATCATTTAAATGATAAAGGTAAATTCTCTCGCTATAAAATGGCCATTTAAACTATGATCTCTACAAAGAAGCCAGCTGGACGATATTTCACCGATCGTTGATTCTAATTAGAGCCTACAATCGGTGAGTTATCGCCGAGAGAAATTGCTCTGTGGTTATACTGCGCATTCGTCTTAGTAAACGTTTTGTAGCTATAGGAGTTAACTGTATCATTTATTTGATTTATTAATAGTAAAATATAAAAGCTCTGAAAAGCGTTATATAAGCATACTTGCATGTTTTTCATCTGAAGTGGATTTCCGATCTAAATATTGTAGATTAATTACTTCTAATATAATTTTGCAAAAGAAAAAAAATCCTGCAAGTAAAAAAAGGTATTTTTAATGTACTCTTATGGAGATTTCTGTGGAGCGTTCCGGCGGACGGACGGACAGAATAAGAATATTATTTTATCATTAAGTGTACCTTCTTTCTCTATGTGACTTGGATCACTCTATTGTCTTAAATGAACATTAATATTTCGCTATGAAAACGAAAAATTTCGATTAAAAAAAATGGAAAGGTGTACTCCATGTCAGGATACACAGTTTCCGAATATGTTCTTTAAGATTTCTTAATGTTATCAATATTTTTCGCTCAGACATGTATTCAACGAGAAGCTAGCGTAGTACGCTGTAGAATGCATGTAGGTCTTCATGTAAAGTGTGCGTAATTGTTGTCCTATTGTAACCAAAATTGGAATCGATCGACTAATTTTAATAAAACTCTCCAATACCAAATTTCATCAAATTACGTAGAGGTTCCCGAGTTTTAACATGCGAACGGACGGATGGACGAACGGATGGATGGACAGATGGACGGACGGACGGGCTGACGGATAGACAAACGGACGGATGGACGGACAGATGGACGGACGGCCGGATGGACGAACGGACGGACGGATGGATGGAGGGATAGACGGACGGACGGACGGACTGATGGACGGACGGACGGACGGATAAACGGATGGACGGATAGACAGACGGACGAACGAAAACGACTTTCTCTATGTGTGTTCACTTCGTGTAAAGAACACAAAAAAACTTGGTGGTTAAAAACTTAATTTTGACAAAAAATCGGCAGGTACCGAATGAAAATGAAACTTCATTCTTTTCCCAAGTTCTGGGTTCAAATTATATATATATATATATATATATATATATATATATATATATATATATAGAGTATGTTAAACAGAGTTGTGTGCCACTCTTGCGTCTCCAGCGCCAACCACAAATATAATTGAAACTGCCTTTATTTAATGTTAATCGTGACGAAATTTATAAACAAAACTTAAACTAAAAACAATAATAATCGAATTTCATTTGTTCTATGATAATTCTATAGGTTATTTCATTTTTACCTCCATCTCTTGCCTTACTTTGGGCGAGCCTGTCGTTAGGTGACTGGCAGCACCCTCTGGCTGACGCCATTTATAAATGTGTCATTGTTGTCGTCCACATTGATAAATGTCCATTGCACTGCAATAGAATTTTTCCAATTTTATCTGACGTCCGCCTTTTTCTTCCACTTAACCGTTAAGAGTGTCAAAAGAGATGTCCCGCTTGTCATTGGTCCTTTTATCTGTCTCTTTATTTCCCAGAGAATAAATTCGATAATTCCCTTTCTCCAAAACTGGTCCTTTCGTACAGAAATGTTACCTCTCTTATGACATTTTAAGATCCACTCTTATAAAATTATGTAATACGTTCCCGTTTAATTTCACGCTTAGTCGTTCATTTTATGGTCTTTCCAGATAATATCTATTACACACGTATATATAATGTTAAATAAATCCATCACAATTACTTTAAAATTTAACCCTAAAAAGGTTACGCAGGAATCTTCGAGCACAATGAATTACCTGGGGAACTAATGAGTTCCCCTTTTGGATAATGTTCATTAGCCTCAAAATAAACTTCCACTTTTATCCAAGGTTTAATTAATAAACAAATCGATGTTATTACAATTTTTAATTTTTATAACAAATAACTACTTTGTGTTCATTGCATATGAAATCTCCGCAAGAAGAACATTTTACAGTAGTTTTTCGAGCCAGTGCTCTAGAACATCTTCCACATTTTTTGCCTGATGTTTTAGGTAACGAGATTCCGAACTGTTCTGCGATGGCTGTTTTGAGACTTCTTGGGATATTTCTACACCCTAGTCTCCGTTCCATCCAAGGTTTCATGAGTGATCTCCCCAAGAGCAGCAAAAACTTCTGTCTTGGCATTGCAGGGTTCCCTTTCGATGTCACGTTATGCCTATATACTATATATGAGTTCAAGGCTGCTCCATTCAGTATACCATAAAAAAGGAAAAGTGGCCATCTTCGTGTTTTTCTTGAGCAACTGTTAAGTTTGGCACATTCCATCATAGACATCCACCTTTTGTTTTATTATAAAATGCTATCATCTCTGGAAATTTCGTATTCTTACACACCACAGACCCTTGATGCATGCTTGAAAGTAATATTACAAGTCTATTCCTTTTTGGCACATAGGAAACCATAGACAACTCATCAAAAACAAACATTGATGTGTCACAATTACGATTTTCTGTTTTCAACATCTGGGGTTGTTATATACGGTTTATTTTTCCGCAAGGTCCTCAACATTGTTAGCTTATAGTTATACAATAACAATGGAATGGAACTAAACCAAATATCAGTGGTTATGTTTCTATTCGTACCATGAATAGTTTCTGACAATTTTTCAACAAAATAATCAGCAAGGGGTTTACTGTCCGTTTGCATTTTTTCCCCTGTTTAAGGAATTCCATTTACCATATAACTAGTCTGGGAATCGCGCATTACAATTTTCAACCCATACTTTGCAGGCTTATTTGGTATGTACTTACGAAAACTGCATTTGCCACGAAAAGTCAGAAGTTGCTCGTCGATTGTGCAATAGATTCCGGCAGTGAAAACTACTGCGCATTTTTGTGTAAAGCAATCCCACACCACCCTGACTGGTGCTAAATGATCTATCTCTTTTCTTTCCTGCCGTGTACTACGATCATCAAATCTGAGGCAGTTTATTAGAAATCTAAATCTTCTTTCAGACATCACAGTTTTTGTTATTCTACGTCCTCGTACTTTATGCCATAACATCTTAGTAGACACAGAAATCGATTTCTGTGCTCCAAAATATATCACTAACCCTAAAAGCGCTCGAATTTCCTCCAAGCAAGTTACATCTAAATTTATGGCTTCGTTTCCATAATGTTCTTTTTGCAGCTTCATTTCTTCATTTGTATATTTTTGAACTGTTTGAAAATTTTTTTTGTCAATGTATAACGCAAAATCATCTGCTGGAGTCATTGCGGTCTTACATTTATTTTTTGGACCAGGTATTTCTTGATGGAGTACGTCCGAGTTTGGCTGACGGTTGTGATGACCAAAGGTCTCAATGGTCCCTTATCAGCGAAAATAAGCATGTAATCTTTATTGGCTGTAGTTTTTGGTTTGTTGGCGGTAGTTAGATCATATATCAATGGAGGCGCCTTCTTTTTCCTTGGAACGTCTTCTGAACATTCCTCTTCATCCGACGACTGTTCAGATGGAATGGGTGTAATATACTCTCCTCCTGAATCAATTCCAGAAAATACGACAATTGCCACATCATCTTCTAGCAACTCGTCCTCTTCGGATATCGGCAAATATGACTCCTTCAAAATTTCTTGCAAAATAAAGTGATAATCTGCTAAACATTATTTTCATTTTTATACCTCTCAGATATAGTATCTACTCATCAAATCTCAAACGATCCTGGATTCGAAAAAAATATTTACATGCTTAATTTAAAAAATTATGACATAACTCTGAACATCAAAATCTCCAGTGACCGTATTTGCAAAAATTTTTGTCAAAGCACAGAAAAGCATTCATTTTCAAAGCTCGGATTATCTTCCGATAATCTCAAAACACTTCCTTTCACTTCCTTTACAACTCTCCCCAAAACTCTCTCCATCTCTCTTTCTCTCTCACTAAGCACTTTAAACACTCTTACATTTATCCGTTATAAAAGATCCCGGACGCTATCAGAGCCAAACATCAGGGACCTTTTGTCCTAAATCAATAGGAAAGGAGAAACACTTTGCCTTATCCCACTCCCCCAAACACACAAAACTACCAGCGTTCAGCAGCATCCTCCATCACTCCTCTTCTAACGCATCTAAAATGGAAGGCTATATGAAAAATTCATGAAGCGTAATGGGCACTCAGAATATTATTAGCTGTTTTTACCGCCCACGTCGATGAGTTTCGCTCCTCTCTTTCCATCGGCAATCAACCCTATACTCCTTCAGGCACTTTCCCATCGCCCGGCGTAATTTTAGTCTTTCGCTCGGGGTCGAAATTACTTCACCCCATCGAGTTTCAAACCATTTAGCAATGCAAGAGGCTTGCGTCTCCTCTCGTTGTCGTACCGCTAGCGAAATACACGCTGCCTCAATCGCATCCAAAAGTAACGCGTTTCTTTGTCAAAATATCGGACGCGGCGCGATATAATATGCCGGAATCTACCGACAATTCATGCAGTCGCCCCACGGAACAAACCATCCCCTCTTTTCTCTCATGTTTGTGTATAACCACAGCATCTAACCACACATATCCCTCTCTCATGACCACGCTTACTGCCTTATCTCTGGAAAACCAACTCATTACCCTCTCAACAATCCACCTCTCGCGTCTAACCTTTACCCATATTGCGGTGGGAAAAATCCCCCCCCCCATACACTCCCCTCTCTATATCCATCCTCTCTTTTTCTCCCGCCTGAGTCGTTTATCCCACTCCTTTTTCCCCCGAGCGCCACTGCTGCCTCCTTGCGCACCTTTCATATGCGTCGAGGGCTGGAAACTTCCCGCCGCACCGCTTCCTTGCTCTCTTTTCAACTCTTCTCTCCATCTCTCTTCCTCTCCATTTCTCTTCCTTTCCATCTCTCTCCCACTATCTCCCACTCTTTTCTCTCTCTCTCTCTCCCACCGCCCCTCCCCTCCCCGTTCTTCCCTCAACTCCCTCATCCCGCTTTTTCTCAGAACATTCATCTCCCTCGGGGGCATTTGTTTAATGAGTTAAGGTGGCCGTTTGTTGGAGAGATGAGGAAAAGAGAGAGATATAGGGAGGAAAAGAGAGAAAGGGAGAGAAAAAAATAGAAGGCAAAAAATAAAAAATATAATGGAGGCTTGGGGGAAAAAGAGAGCATCGCCACCGTCGTCGACGTCGTCATCACGTGACACATCAGCTCCTCCTCTTTCTTTTCTGCGTTTTATGTCTCTCTCTCTCTTCTTCCTTTTTGAGGCGATTTCTCACTTTCTCTCTCCTCCCAACCTTCGCTCTCTCTCTCTCTTTATTACTCCCCATCGGCATGAAGATGCGTCGTTAATTTATCTGGGAAAGAAAACGAGGAGAGAGGGAAAGAGAAAGAGAGGGAGAGAGAGAGGGAGAGAGAGAGGGAGAGAGAGAGAGGGAGAGAGAGAGGGAGAGAGAGAGAGAGAGAAGGGAAACTCTTTTGAGGTGATGGAGTGAAGGACTTGTTAAAAAGGGACTTATATATTAGGGAAGAGGTAAAGAAGAGGGATGGGAAAGAGAGTAAATGGGCAATGGGGTCTGAGGGGGAATGGGTGCTTTGGCTCATGAAGGTGGTTTTGGACAAAAGAAATAGTTTAAAGAGTATGGAAATGACAACAGGGACGGCAGAGAGAATTTTAGTGGAAGGAGAAAATATTAAGGATCTAGTATCGGAGGGTAGGGCGAAATCCTACTTGTTTTTTACCTTCCTTGTTGATAGACGAAGCAAAAAGCGAAGTACAACGCGGTAATGGTCAGTTTTAGCTGGATCGCTCACTATTCGAGTTGAAAATCAGATGGAGGAATGGAATCATTAAGATTTCGCCTGGAGAAACCATAAATATTATGATTTGGCAAATTTTGAATTCCCCGAGAGATTCTAATTGAAGACGACATAAGACGATTAAAAAAATAAAACTGATGACAATTCCTTAAAAAAAATTCCAATCAAATGTGTTGATACGAGTGGTAGCTGCTGCATAGAGGGCACCGTCTGCTGTAAGTTATCTCTCTAATTTGATAATGTACCATAATTAGAATTTTTATTTTATTTTTTGAAAAAGGTTTGGAATGTTTGAATAACTGCAAACAGAGCGTCCAAATACTTGAAACTCTTTTATGATTCAAATGCGATTGCCTTTTTTATTGTAATCCAACATAAATCAACTACTGACCAAATTAACAATATAGGCAACAATATCGAATGTAATAAACCGAAAAACTAAAAGTCCATACCAGCAGGCCATATCAAAGCGCATTATATTAAATTATGATAAAAGCAGAATCGAGAAGAATTAGGCACCGCACAAAGCACTCAGGGTATGAAATAATTTTAGATATGCATAACTAGGTTTAGAATTTCGTTCTAAATAAATAATAGTAAACAAGTAGTACCTGCTGCGCAGATATTTTATTTGAAAAGGTTAAATTGACCAACTGAGATCAAACAAATATTTTTTAACTGTTAAATTTGAATGAACATTTTCAAAAATACTATTAACAAATACTACAACCTGGTCGTGTTTAAGATTTTACGATATTTTTAAAGTAGCGATACTACTTTGTAATATATAACCTTGGAACGGTGGCACTGAAAAATGAAATAATAAGGGAACTTTTATGAACCATTGTCTTAAAATACATTATTTCGTTCTAATTTCATTCATTTATAATTGAAGGCGAGGTTTAAACGGTTCTTTTAATTTTTATCAAAAGGATCCCAATGTCTTTGAAAAGTTATCTTGCTGGATCTGGTGTGTCTGTTATATCCATGGTTACAAGCGAGGGCGGATTCGCCTTTGTTGGGAGATGTGGACTTACAAACTCATCACTTGACATTCTCAGGAAATTTTGGGGTAATTTATTATCATCGTGGTCTGAAAGATTTTCGAAAATGACAGGCATGGGGATAATAATGTAAACGTCACTACTACATGATACGCATTAGCCTTCGATGAATTACGTTTTCTGGATAGAATAATGTAATTTCAGGTCAACATTTAAATGACCAAGTTGATCCCCCTATAAGGAAGTAGTTATTTAATTTTTGCTGCGAATGGATGAGCAGATAATTCCCATATTGTAAAATTTAAACATACTGAAGATGTTGTGCATTTCCGTAGGTTTTCCTTTTTAGCAACTGCAAAGTAAAACAAACAGTCATTAAGCTAAACTTAATTATTTGCTTTCTCTTAAAGACATTCATTTGATAAGTTTTGTTGATTTGACCATTAAAGGAGTGCGGGTGTTTTTGTATCAACAGCCTTCCTATGCTCAAACTTCACCAAAGACTGCCAGTATAACTTTATGGTCAGAGGTCGTTCAGCGTTTTATGTCCAATTAAGAACGGTAAATGTGTTTGTTTTGAGGCACTTGAGATAATTAAAAATCATCATCTAAAAGGGTAGAATCGTATAAATAAAAGCAAATTTATTAAAATCCCAAACGAGTACATTGTCTCCAAAGTAAAGATAAAGGAATCAAAGCTTGAAAACGGAAATCACACTTTGAAACAAAAATAAGTTACTTACCTATCGAAAGGAATTGAGTGGTATTATATAGAATCACACGTAATTACTAGAAAAAACAAACCAACTCTAAACAAATACAAATATATGGATATATCAGCAAGATTATCTTTAGTGCTAATGAAAAAGAAGTATTTCAAGTTTTATTTGAGTAAATTCTTCATTCAGAAACTGTACATGCTTTAAAAAATGGACAATTCTGCATTTCACACGACAGAAAATAGTAATGCGTCAAAGTGCATTAACTTTATATGCTTTATGTTCTTTTTGAAGGGAAAAGTAAACTCACACTGTTGAAGCCAATTACTGCCTGCTTCGATCAAACAAAATTTACGATAATCTGATAAAACCATTAGCGAACTATTATTTGATAAATGCATTAATGGCACATATTTACAATAGAATTTATCTAAGAAGAGCTACGATGAACCTCCAAAAACCTGGTATTAATATGAATTTCTGGAAATTCAGAATTTATCCCAAAATGTTGTTCCATAAAAAGCACAAAATATACACAATGGCCTACGAGGAAAAATTAATTTATTAATTGGGAAGTATTTATATTTTGAGGGCGATATTAGAGCAGCCTAAAAAGAGCGAATTTAATTTATGCATGTAAAACTCGAATCTGTTCATTTTGCCTTGAGTTTTTATAATGCAAAACCAGATTTTCTCATGATAATTTCATGTTCTCGTCCCAAGGAAGTATTAATGTATACATAATAATGATGGGCATTTCAATAAAAGTGGATTATTCTGTTTTATTTCTGATGTACCGTACTTTTAAGGTTTTTAAATTTAGTTTATTTGGATAAATAAATAAATAATTGCAATAGAAAAATAATTTCAACTTACATGGTAATAAATCGTTATAACTCAGCTTAAATGATATATAAATACTATACAATAGGTTTTTAAGTTTATTATGCTTATTGCGTATTTTTTTATGACAGAATGATGTCGTATGCACAAACCACTTAATTTTGAAAACTTTTAAAGAAAGCCGTCTGAATAACATATCGGCGAAATGGGTATTAGCTCTTTTACGGGGTTGGAGTTTCGGGCGCAGTATACGACCGAGAACCGTGTGCATTTTTCTTTTATAGCCGTCGCAGTAGATTCCAGCAACGATGGACTTAGGTTGATTGCCCTCAGAGTACCAGATAAGGCGGAGCTGGGAGAGTCGGCCTCTTTGGAATGCAGATTCGATTTGGGAAACAAAGGAGCCAATCTCTACTCGGTCAAATGGTATAAGGACGACCACGAGTTCTTCCGCTATACGCCGGACGACAGGCCGCCTCATACACAGCTGTTCCCGGTTCAAGGAGTCAATTTGGACGTAAGTTAACTTTAACTTTATAATGAATAAAAATAATGTTGTATTCTAGCTCTTTAAATTTCTGATTTGTAAACATCCTTATTAATTTAATCGTAATTTCTTGTTTTAGAGCACTGGTAATTTGCTTCAAATACTGCTTGTGGAATGACAGATTTTATTGAATATATTTCTATGAATTCGGAATGCGCATGGAAAATTACCTTAAAATTAATTATTCTATAATATGTATATAAACATACATAATAGGTAAATGATGTAAAATTAATTTCATAATTTATGAAAAATCTCAGATTTATGCTCCTAAATTATTTAAAAAATGTTATTTTAATTTCATCGAGTTAATCGTTCGAAATTAATTATATAACAGCCATTGGTGTTCATTCAGAATTAAACACTACATATTTATCTGTTATCAACTGTTTGTGCACATTAAGCACAATACAAGTACTCAACTTGGGTAGTTATCTTCTTATCATCCCCTTTAATTAAGAGGTCGATAGCTTCACTGGAATCCCAACCAACATGAAGACACCCTGAGCAGTGTAAGAAAACTTCTCTCGGAGACTCGCAGAAATACATCCAATTCCATTAAAGTATAACGATTCTAAGTTTTGTACATATTTGATGAAAGCATATTTCGTTCCAACTGCTCATGGAAAATAAGGAAAACTGTTACATCAACTGTATATAAGCTAAAAAGTAAATATTATTCTGCATTTAACTGAAAATAAAATTTTGTTAACATGAATTCAGAAGAATGAGTTCATTAATATTTTCTCATTATCTATACTTGTTTAATATATAGGGGCGCATTAGTTTTATAAAAATATGAGTGATGTTAATTCACATTAAAAAACTTTTATAACGTTTGAGAAATTCTACTAAAGAAGATCATTAGCACCGTTAATCTCATACCACAAAATCTGCAATTCTACCGAGTTAAGTTGGTTACCCATGGTAACGTTTTATGCAGATGATGGAACTCAAGAGCAATTTCGGCAATTAAGAGGGATGATATTCACTAAGCGGTTCGCTTCACTTTCAGGAGTCGGAGTCGGGTGTGTCGCACGTCACTCTACGTCACCTCTCGTTCGACAGCTCCGGTTACTATCGATGTGAAGTGTCGACCGAAGCTCCGGATTTCAAGACAGTCTTGAGAAGCAAACACATGACTGTGTGGGGTGAGTTGAGAATCTTTAAAGCATTTACTTTTGCACTTGTACCTTATAACATATAATGAACATAAAGTTAGCTTACTCTTTGAAGATATTTCCTTTTGTTAATTTGTGTAATCGCACCTGTGATAAAATTATTGTCGTCAATTATAAAAACGATCCAAATAACATTATAAGTTAAATATTGTTTATGTAGTCGAATTGAAGTTTTGTGCCTGGAGAAATATCATTGAATCTTTCTGTTCAGACCATAAAAGATGCATGAATTGGAAATTCATAGGAGCAAAATATTTCTTAAAGACCATCTTTTCTAAACTTTGCTCACCAAAGGTCTCACGTCAGCTATGCAAATCTATATAAAAATGCGAATCATTTTATCAAAACCTGATTTAGATTCATGTATTTTTAGCGCTATACAAATTTTTGCTAAGCGAATTCGCGATCTTACTTAGAGCGGTTCAAGGGAAGGGGTTAGTGTTTTAAACAATTAAACTCATCAAAATAGCCTTCAAATATAAAACTCGTTTGAGTAGATCAAATAAAACACATTTCCCGATTATTTCTATAGTAAAATTATACATTTGATGGGACAATATTTAAAAAGTAAATAAAAAAAACTGTAATTAATTATCTAACATTGTGCGTAAATTAATTATGCATGTAAAGTTGGAATTAATTAGCGGTCAAATCAAGGCTTATAATGTACATCGGTTTCCTCCTTCATCAAAATTCAGTGATATTAAACGATTTACGATTTATGCGACGAACACATACGCACAAGCTAATGGATGAAATCCGCACCGAGTATTATAAAAACTACTATGTATAATAGGCTGATTATTGATTAATATTCAATAAACATATAGATAATCGGTTGTACTTCCTCTTACTTATGAATTATTAATTAATGGCAAATAAATAAGCATATATTTGTTATGGCATGGAAGACACTGTTACTCATTATCACAAAATTCATTGTTATTTATATCTCCGATTGTAATTCACTCTATACTCTGATTAAATTCATTTTTGAACGATATAACTAAAAGCAAGAATAATTTTAGGTACAGGCAATATTTTTTGCTGCGGCATCGACTTATGCAAAAATCAAGCAATTTTATGAAAATAGTTCATACACCACAACTAAACAAACCAAAACTTTCTCTTATTAGTAATTTATCATACAAAAAATAAGAAAGATTATCTATCGAATTTCAAGGATTCATTGTATTACTAAATTGGTTTCAGCTCCACCAAGAAACGATCCAGCAGTTGAGGGAATCAAAAATTCCTACGCAGTTGGAGATGAAGTTGTCGGCAACTGCACTTCTGCAAGTTCATATCCGGCAGCAACTCTAGCATGGTATCTGAATGGAAAAATGGTAAGCGCGCTCAAAAAATCACATTTGATTGCCTCAACATTGCATGAATTCATTAAATAGTCCAATTTCGAAGCAATGCCAAACATAAAAGATGAAATCTGTAAATTCCGAAAATATTTCAGTTCTGATTATCTCTTTAATGTGCATGCGATTGGATTTAAGATGTTTGAATTTTGTGTAGGTACCATAATTTTGGCGAATAAGGACCATTAAAAGTAAAAAAAAGTAAAGACAACTTTTAAAGTCCCGATATGGTTTTCAGTTACAGCTATAACGCATCGAGGACATTTAACCTTCAACTATGTGCAAAAAATTCCACTTCGTTAGATTTATTTGAACATGTTCGAGGCTCTAAAGTAGAACACATCCTTCAATCTTGAAACGCGGAAGTTAAGTCATTCATTTTTCAGCCACTTGGATTCATTTGGCATTAAAATGGCTTTGCGACGTAAAAATTTAGTCAGCCGTTAACAAAACGATATTTCTGCCGACGCATAAGTCTCCTCACATGTTAATCGAAGGTTTAGATAGATAAAATTGATCCCCGCTTGCCCCAGGTGGACCGGTTCTCGCTCATCTACTACGCTCCGTGGACCGACGAAGCCGGGTTGAAGGTGACGCGGCTGGGGATCCGTTTCCCGGCTGAGGAGCAGCACTTTAGGGAGCTCTCCCCGTCTTCCTCCCCCGCCTCCGCCGTCTCCAGGCGGGTCCTCGAACTGCGCTGCAGCTCTACCGTCCAGCTGATGACGCGGCATCGAGTGGTTCGATCCCTGCTGTTGGCGCCACTGTCGGTGTCTACGCAGAAGTTGGCGGCGCACGAGAGCGCCAAAGGAACGGCATCCGCCATCGGTGAGAGCGGCCTGAGGAAACGCGGTAGACTGATCGGCCTGGCATAAAAACTCCAACTGCTGCAGGGGGTCAGATAGAAGATTTTTCCACTTTCGTATCGCGCCTGATAACTTCCAATTATATGGCGGGACTCGATTCGTACTAATGAATCGAACCATTTTTCTGAAACTTAAAAACACACGACTTAAAAGTTATATATACGAGTTGTCGGTGCAAGAGCTTAAAAAAATCATCATACAACAGGATCTAAACTCGTAAATAAACCAACGTGATCTCCAAGGCAACATCACTTCAGCCACGTGGAGTCTATATGTATTAGGCAATAAATTCCATGAGTTCTAGCAGAATATTTATAATTTTCCGCGAAATTAAGGCAACTATCAGTCCAAATTTTCGTATTTCAAGTTTCGTGACTCATGCATAAGAATAATCATCATTAAGACAATATCCTATACACTAAAATTATGGAAATATTCGGATATTTTGAGTTAAGGTTATGGCATCGTCATCCAGGACTTTAGAACGTATTTGGATAAAAAAAATCGCGAAATAGGTATGACGCCATTATATTTAACTTTTAAAAAAAGTTCAAATTTCTCGAAAAACTACGAATAACAACATTAAATACTTTTCATCTATTACTAAATTTCGTGTTTTAGTAGATATAATGACGTCATCATAAGTTTATGTCGTAGTTTAAAATCAATGGCATTATAATATATATATAAGACAATAATTTTCATTTTCCGCGTAATAAACACATATATCCGGAATTTCTAAATTCTCTGGCCATCTGCTCGCGTCCAAGTTTTCAAATTTCCGGTTTCATAGCTTAGATCGCCGTTTCAGCAATAGCAACAAACATCATTAAGAAAATAGCCTATATATCACAGTAAAATTTATGAAAAAATCTGATGTGGCCACAACATTTCTTTCTCCATACCTGTAATATTTCTAGAAATTCCAAATAGATTACATAATAATAATATCTTAAGAAACTGAGGGAAAATTTTAGACTTTACAAAGAACAGAAATAAACTCAAACCATAACCTTCTGAGATTGTATATAGCCACTAAGCTTCAACAATTAAGAAAATAAAAAGGAGCGTCAATTGTAAACAATAGTCGTCGGTAGGTGGTGGCATGGTGGTGGTAGCTAAAAATATAAGATATCTCTTAAACAATGCATTATATGGGAAAGTGTTTCGAATCAAGGTTGTAGACAATCAAATTTACTACAACTTTTATTCCATTACATATTTACATATATCCAATATTAAATCAAATATTTCAAAATAACGGATAAGTGACAAGAGAATACACCCACTTCCGGTTAACCGATTTTTACCAAAACTTAATCGTTTTTTGTGGCTTTTATAACAATGTTAAATATAAAATTGACCTGATTAATAGTTTTTGAGTTAGAGCACCCGCAAAAAACCTGTCACATACACACAGATATCATCGAGAAAATGGTCAAAACGTTTTCAGGGGACCTCAAAACGTGTATTTCCGTTGAAATCTCGAAATCGATTTTATCATGAAAACAATACTTTCCCCTATACTACGTATGGAGAAAGTAAAAATTAGGAGATTTTGATTTAGGATTATGGCGACATCATCCGTGTCTTTTAGTTCGTCTCCGGAAAAATAATTAATTTAAAATTATCACGCCATCATATGTATACTCGTTGGCTAAAATCATATAGACTAAAATGCAGTCTAAGCATTAAATCAATGCTCTTGAAGTATGGAAAATTAATTCCCATTGAAAGGCATTGGAGTCGTTACTATGGTAGTTAATATTTTTCATTGTAGAAAATCTGAAAACTTTTCATAATTTTATAATTAAAATCAAATTGTTCGCAAATTCAGCAGAAATTTAAATATTGTCTTCAAGAAAAACAAAATTAATTTCTTCATCCACGGTATAGTTATGTCCCGACTTTGTATTTTAATTGTAAATAATTTATAAAAGGAATTCTATAAAGCTCTGCACCGTTTTCAATGCTTTTCTTATGAGTGTGTTTAAAATTGGAAATTAGGGTAAAAAGTACCCCCTAAAAATAACTTACTAATGAATTTTAGATTTTCCAGTTGTTTACCCAATAATATATATTCATGCCAAATTTCAGCTCTGTAGCACTTTTGGAAGTATCTTAGTTTTTATATATATATATATATATATATATATATATATATATATATATATATATATATATATATATATATTTATATTAATCATTAAAAATTGTTACATTGTTTCGTATCTCTATTTTTTGTCTCGTCCACGCTTCCTCTCCAACGTAACCACACTGAAAACAACGTATTGACGTATGTGGCCAGCGGTCCTTGTGATTGAGACCTCTGGCTTACACGTAGTACGCTAAACATAAATCGGAACAATGTCTTCGTATTCTTGCCAGCGCCATGGTGTTCCTTTTGTTATTTAAAATAAAAATGTCATTAATTCAGCCCGAATGAAATTTTTAATAGTTACGTTGCTTTTAATGAAAATGTTAAAAGCTAAATAATCCTCTTATTGTTAGTAAAATGTTTGTCTGGTGCATTTAGCTTAATAATATCTACAAAGTTTCTGGGGTACCTGATAAAATATTATAATTCTTTATCTTTAGAATATATTCACCTATTCCCTCGTTACCAGTCATACCTCGGCATTTCCTAGAAATTTTAAAATTAACGAGATTGGGTTGCAAGAGTATATTTATATTCAAAAGAAATGTTTTTTCTAAAACTATGCCTACCGTTTTTTGTCCTATCATTCGATAAAACAAAGGTATTAAAATATGTGATTCAGTGATTTAGAGACTTTAAGTTTAGCAGCCACGCTCGTTGTAATCAAAGAAGTAGTTCGATGTTGTCACATATTTCGAATTTGACAACAAAATTTATACCCCTATTCTTTCACTCTCTTCTTCCAGGTCTCTCGGGATTCTGGTCACATGCAACTTGCGCTTACACGATGGCGTTCCTATCTTTCTACCTGCAAGGCATCATCACAAGATCCGCAGTTCTGAGAATCAGCGCCCCGAGGTCGTGACGGGACCTTCAGTTTCCTCCTTGTCCCTCCAGTGTTCTACGTGTGGGTGTTTAAAGCCATCATTGTTTCCCCCCTTAAAAAATATTATCAGTAAGTAAGGAAAGATTATGTGTCAGTGTGCAATCCGAGGTCCTGAGGAAGAGGAGGAGAGGATAGAGTCAGAAAGGACAGATTTGGATCTAAAGCAACGAGAAAGGGAATACAAGAAAATACGTGAAAACGCGAGGTAGATCACGTGATTTCCTTCTAATCGTCGTCCGACGAGATGATTGACAGAAAAACTGAAAGACAGGGAAGTGCTTCAGTCTGTTTGTCTTTTCCCCTCTCCGAGGGATAACACTGAAATTCGCTGCGAAAACAAGTTTCATCAAAAGGCTTCCGAATAAAAGGAAGTGAAGGGGAAAAGATAATTGGCCCGACCGCCTCATTGTAATGCATTAAGAAAACTCAAGATATTGCCGAGTTTTCCAACTGCTAGCGTTGAAGCGGATGCCGAGTGAAGGATGAAAGGGGCTTATATGAGGCCAAAAAAATTCCCCTCCTAAAAAATGAATAATTTTTCTTGGTGTTACGTCATCCATCCTGCCAAGGCATGGTGCTACCTTCTTGTCCGTAGATTTCGTAGGTATTTGTAAGTTCTATTTAGGAAGAAATATCTGTCCCCCGGACGTATTAATGAAAATGCAAATCTTTGTCATCGCTCTGATAAAAAAAGAACTGATAATCGTCCTCGGTTGAAATCATAAAGCTTTAGTATTGCTTGAGAAAAATAAAGGCGAACGTTCTGATTTTCGTGAGGTTTGAATACGATTCGATGAGTTTCGCCTCAGTCGCGAAACGCTGAGTTTTGTTAATGTTTTTACCGGAGGCAATCATTGCGCTTCAAATAAAAGATAAATGACATTTTGAATCGAGTTTATATTTTTACTGGAGTTTTTTTCGGTCGATGGAATGCCCCCTGTTGATGGATAATTGGTCGAATAGTAGTCTCGTAAAAAGTAAGTCGTGTAATTGTATCGTTTAATTTTGAATTATTTTAAATTAAAATGCTATCGTTGCATGGTTTTTAAATTTTACTTCAACTTTTGGAGATATTATTTTTGAATGTAATCTTAAATCATGGCACTTTAGTTGTACGATATATGCATAAGATGACAGTTTTTAAGGTAAAATAAGAGCCACAAAAGTTTTTTGAATTTTGCTTGCTTGATTGTGATACCGATTCAAACCACAGACGTGATACTTTCAAAGTGAGCGAAATCAAGAGTAATTCGTTGCGGCTATCAACAATTTTTATTTTTGCACATTGTTAATTTAATTCTGTTTTTCTTTTTAAACTATGGTATGTGAAATATTTTGTATATAATGTGTAAAAATTTCTCTTCTCGATGGAAACGGTTTAAAAAGAAATAAATTACATGGATAAATTGATGTTTTTTTATATAAGACGACACTGTAATTGTGACCCTATAACACTGCATACTTGTATGAATTTTCAATTAATATTTTAAACCTTTTTCTAACGATAATGCTATTTAATGAAATTTATTGAATGAGAAGGAACATAACAGGAAAATTGCTATAATCCTCTTAAATTAAAATATTACTTTCTCTCAATTCTCATCAGAATTATTTTATAGCAAAATAATAGATAATATCTTCACAATTGGAGTGGCAAAATCATCGTACTATCCTGAAAGCAGCAAAATATATAAACCCCAAATGGAAAATAATATTATAAATAACCATCAAGAAAGACTTTTATTAAATTTCACTTCAAACGTTAAAAACGTTCTTACGACCCAGAACAAAAAACAGCAAGTTGTAAGTGATAAGAAACCAATACTGCACTCATCTCGACAGCGCGCTTTCTTATTGTACATTTAGTATATTTAAGATACCATGACAATAAATAGAAAGCAAACCCCCGATACTTAAAGAGGCAATTATCTCAGTGAAGCAGCCGAAGTAATTTTAGAAGGATCGTAAATCTACTTAATAAAAGAAAGAAATACACTTGTCGTTACAAGAAACGAAATGGAAATGGCGCGTGAAATACGCAGACTAAGAATAGTCGCACGTAAGACGTTAGCTTTGCGTCTCCAAAGCATTCCTTTCGCTCCCCCTCCCCGACCACCTTTATGTACATACGCCATATATTTTTCCCTTTAAGAACCACAAACAAAGGCGAAGGAACGCGTCCTTTTTTCGACCCGAAATACACCCATCCCGATCGAAGCGATACTTCTCTCGCCTCTCCCAGCCTCAGACAAAAGGGAACAGAAAAAAAGAGGAAATGGCGGAGGAAGAAGAAGAAGCTACATCATACCCCTGAAGAAACATACACCCACGCTTATCCCTTCCCCCCTCTTCCTAGCCAACACATTTAACTTCAACCGCACCCCATTCTGTGACATCCCCTAGCGTGTGCGGGACCAGAATAGCCCCTTACGGGAAGGGCCTTACCACCCCAATTTAACCCCCTTCTCCCCTCGCAACCCACCACTCTCACTTTCCCATCCTACGGCATAGAAAAAAAAAGAGCGGGGAACATACTGTCTTTCAAGACCGCTGAACTTTTAACGGCTTCTAACCTTCTTCTCGGATCCTCACCGAAAACAGACCCGCAGACACCTTTAACCCTCCTCTCCTGTCTCTTTCTTTCCCTTTCGCCCTCACCCAACCCCTTCACTTCGCCCTTTCCTTTCTAAAACGTTATCTAACGCGGTATTTCACACTACCCTTAAAAGAATGAGATTTTCGATCTTGTTTTATTTTTTTCTCTCTCTTGGCTTCTGAGGTGGCGGCGCTGGCGAAAGGGAACGTATGGGTGGATGACTGACCCTCTTCCACTCCTCCTCCTCCACAAAGAACATCCCCCCCCTTCTCTCTCTCTCCCAGGTCGCCCACATGCGGTCTGACGAGCTACCGTCTTCATCTGTTTTTTTTTCCTCTTTATCTCTCCCTCTCATCCTCTCTCTCTTTTCTATCTTTATTTCTCTTTCTCTCTTCCTTTTCTGGTAGTGTTTGTTGTTTTTTGTGCGTCTTCTCTCGGAAGCAAAAGGGGATCGATTGTGCTTCACTACTTCTAGAAAGTGAAGGAGATTGGATGGAATAGGCGGAGATAGATAGAGAGAGAGTGTGAGTAAGAGAATAAGGTTCCTGAAGAGTGTTTGTGTTGGAAGTAGGAAGGGATGATTTTAAGGGAAGAGAGGGGATGGGGTGGAGTGGGAGTTTGGTGAGCTGAGCGTGGTCTAAAAATGAGGAGTGATCAATT
The DNA here is from genome assembly GCA_028673005.1 of Tanypteryx hageni. Lineage (NCBI taxonomy): Eukaryota > Metazoa > Arthropoda > Insecta > Odonata > Petaluridae > Tanypteryx > Tanypteryx hageni. The sequence continues at coordinate 103,141,155 of CM054112.1, read as the reverse complement.
CGGGGAGTGAGAGGGAGTGACAGAGTGAGAGAGAAGGAGAAAACATAGTAATGGTGCTTATCTACTCCTGTAATGGTGGCTTATTTATAGAATACGCCCGACTAGGAAGCGGACTGTTAGCTTCCTGTTTCCTTAAAGCATATCTTGAGGACTATTTGTCTTTTCTTTAAATTCCTTTTGCGAGTCCCATAATTACGTAATTTTTTTATAAATGGAAAAATTACAAATAATTGCAATTATATTTTTGTCGTTAATACGAAGATTTTCTTTAATGTCACTTGCGTTAATAACCTTAATATTCGGCGTTTCCCGAGAAATGTAGCACACCAGTGATTACGATATTTGTATCGTGAGTAAAACTATTAGAATGTTTTCCGAAAATGACCTTCCGATAAAATGCAAATGAGGTTTGCTGACATAATTCTGAAAATTTCTTTGAGCGAGTAAAACATATTATTACATTGCAAAATCCAATTCATTGGTCGATAACACAAAACATTTTATGTAAATTTCAATTATGGAATTTATGAAATTTCTGAACATGGTAGGTATTCTGGACTTAACAACGTGAAAGGCAATTAAAAAATTATATTAGTCAAACGACTATACTATTTCTAAAAATATAAATACCATATGTAGATTAAAAATTCCTTCATATTTTTAATAGTTTCATTTCAACATTGAATGAAAATATTAAACACTAAAATTTAAACGAGAGCCACGGAATAAATGTAACAAACGAACTTGAATAAAATGAAATTTGGGATGTTGCATGGGGAATGCATTATTAGGCGCATGGAGTTAGCCTTTCTTTGGATATGATACAATTCTTTTTGTGGAAAATTTATTTCGTATAAGTACGTAAAAGTTCAACTAACGTTTAGTTTCACCATCAGAAACTTAGGGAAAAATTTATTAGGAGCCACAAAACGTAAACATATACAAGTAAATTGTGTAATCTGATAGGTGGTAAAATATTTTATTAGTTCGGATAATTTAAAGTCAATTTTCCTGTTCAAACCTAGAAAATAGTTTATATCGCTTATCGTTATCATATCGCGATAGGGATTTGGGGACAAATAACACGGAAGTGTAACCCGAAAATAAAGTTTATTATCCTAAAAATTTCCTTCACCTGCCAATGTAATAGGTTACCTCAACGCCTGAAGCGTTTTCTCGTTTAATGGAGTTGCCTATTACTCCCATAAAGGACCGAAATTGGTATCGAAAGCTCTTTTTCTGGCACGGGGAAAAGATGTAATCAAACTCCGTACTCCAGTCGTTCAATGGAATTATCAACCATATATATCTGTATGAGCGATCTTTTGCCATTTCGATGGGGGAGAAAAATGCTTATATTGTCTCCATAATAGGACATGTTTCCTAATAGGTTGGTGATACGATTCGTAACGTATAGGGGTTATTGCACAGTAAAACAAAGTCTCCGTGTTTTGGTAGGAGAGAGTGAACTCTAGTGATGTTTTGGGTTGGAATGATGACGGCTTGATGCTAAGGGAGTATAATATAAGAGATAGTCACTCATCGCGAATACTGCTAATGTTTGATCGATCCTAAAACCGATCTTGATTAAATGTTCTGATGATCTGCTTTGGATAAATCAAAAAATGTAGATCTCATGCGAAGACTACCCCTATATAAGCATTTAAACGAATATAAATACGCCGTCCTTGCAATCATTGGTTGAACGTGTATTGGATTTAATAGTATCATCGTGGTAAATCATCCCTGTCTGGAATAATTTTTCATACATGAATACATATATGATAAATAATTCAATCTTCTCGCGTGTACTTTAAACACCTGTCCTCGCCATCATCCCAGTTGAGCAGGTAATTTCGCCTCGCTCGTTTTTTTAATTAATCACTAGAAAAACTTAAAAAATTAAGAGTATTCAGAGAATAAAATATTTGTGTAGCGAATGAAATGTATTTATGGACAAACGAATCGTATGACGCAAATTAAATCCAAAATTGTCAAGTTTTAACTAGCCAACAAAGGCCAACAAGGGTCATTGGGTAGTCCAATTACTTTTACCTATCATAAATATTTAAACTAGACAGAAAAAATATCACACTTGAAAAAGTTGAATAAGTGCAATTTCATTTAAAGTCACAGCTACTGAAGCGAGAAGAATTTAATTAAAACACTTAATTATTCAGTTGATGTTTCAATATCAGCTGCATAATTTGGAGACTAACAATACCAAACTATATTATAATCCGTATATAGATGGCGTCATAATTTCAATTTAATTTTTATTTTCTTTTATTTATTTTAACTGTCGCATAAACAGCCATTGACTTCATTTTGCAATTAAAATAATAAACATAAAGGACAATCACAGACAATCATATCCATTGCAGGATTGGAACTTGCGACCATAGCAGTAGGAGATAGACACACTGACGACCCTATGGCAAAATTTCAGTTTATGCATTTACAGTTACTGCAGCAGTGAGCGTAACTAAAAGTTTGCATCGGACAGATTTGAGCAAATGATATAGTTTTCGTATAAAATTTAACATAAATAAATAAAATTGCTCTATCATAGATAGATTTTTACTAACAGAAGCTCTCGCATTATCTCAGATAACGTTTGATGAGGAATTCTAATGCGGCCCGCCACGTAAAACGTTTGTTCACTCTTGAACTAAAGCAAGCAGTTCAAAAGGAAAATAATGCCATTCTATAGTATTTTTTCGCAACCGTAAGCATATTATAATAATAAAATGATACGATTTTTGTTATTAAATATCTTTTCGGATCTTATTTTATTTTCAAAAACATTATAAGCGGTCTACCTTCTAACTTAGCTGAGTGATGGAAAAGGCAGTACATATGCAGTAGAACTCCAGTTATCCGAACGTCGATTAATCCAATTTCCACTTATGCGAATAAAATTTTAAGTTGCTGAATGTACCTTAGCCTTTATGTTGCAGCAGTTGGATATAAACGAATACAAATTTATGACCAATCGCTGCGGCATTTTGATTTACCCTAATACCTTGAAAAACTTTCCTTTGATACGTCTTCATTCAGTACCTCTTCTTTGGCTTAAAACACTTTCCAAACATCTTCTGAATGATCCTCTTTGGGTAAATACCGACACAAAATGCCCCAACATGGGTCCGAGAGTTGGCGGCGCACCCGGTGCAAATAACAGGAGCACGTTCCCTAAGGGAGTCCGAGCTCGAGCATTGATACAACAACATACCTACGTGTCTAACAATATCCACTTATAAACACTGAGCTATGATAGACAATGGAGATGTTGAAAAGTTGATTATGAATCTTGACAGCGGAAAATCATAATCGTGATTATAATGAGGAAAAAGGGTGGTAAACGCCCGGGAGCAGAAGAAGCACTATGGCCCTGTATCTCTCTCCCGGGTTCACCCACTATATTATCACCCCCAGACTGAACGGATGACTGTTCTAAGGCTATTTTGATAGCAATTATCCTCTTTCGAAGAGATTAGGAGAAATTTATGGTCCTTGCAATGGTTTGAAAGGCATTTTAAAAAATTAGTCAGACAGCTTTTGGACATCTCTCGTGGTTGTTAGACATGCCCTCTTCTTCAGTTTTTCCGTACATATTTGCTTTTCATTGGTTATATATTTGATTTTTTGAGCACGTTACAAAGTAAGTTATTGTTTGGATAATAACATATATTTTATCGATACGTGTTTGCTTGATTCACATTTAAAGACAGGAAAAATGATGGCAAAGACATGACAAAAATCTAACAACTATCTCAATCTTTCTTTGTTTCTAGACATTAGTCGTATGTCTGTAAACAAGTTCTCTGAAAAGGACTTGATTTCTATTGCAGTGATTCAAGATGAAACAATCGATAGATAAACAAAAGAGGAAATGAGTGCTGAAAATTTGTTATAAAGAAAGGAAGAGGAAAATATTATACCAGATTGATTTAATACTCTGCATATATCATATTACGTCTTATCTTTGATTTTGGCATCACTGTACTTGGGATGGTTCATGTCATGCATTTCATTATGTTCTCGCAGAAGTTCAATAAGCTGCACTGTATTCATTTTTCGGAAGAAACGAATACACTGACGTTCAAGTACAAACTATCTGTACTTTTCCAAACCTTTAGTTCACACACACTAAATAGCAAACAGGCACAGAAACGTTACGACAGAGATCCTTTTAAATGTTGCCCTGACGGAAGTATGTCGTGTCGTTGCCGTGAATGGCTACATTTATTTAAATGTTGCGAATCCGAAGTCGTGTCGTCGCCGTCACATGTCGTTTTCGTGTCTTTAAATGTGAACCATGCCTAATTCACGCACTTTTTCTCATAATATCTTAACAAAAAATGCAAATACGCGCTGTTTTAGCGTAAAATATTCGCACGACTACTTCAACTTTTCTTATTTCTGTTAAACATTTGCTTTTTGTGTTACCTTGGAAAAAACCGTGCGTTTATTTTTTCAAACCCACAGATGCCCTTTCTTTTCTCCAATCATCCGAATTTTTAATTATTCGAACCACCCTTGGTCCCAATTAGTTCGGATAATCGGAGTTCTACCGTAATATGCTTAATAAAATTCATTAAATTACGTTTCCGTCAGAGTTTCCGAATGAATGCAAGACATTTGTTCTTTGAAGTTGAAGGAGGAAGTATCAGTTATAAGAAAGTTTTGCACTTTAGGTAAAAAATAAAAATTTTTATGTTAATTAAATTTAGAAATATCTATATAAGGCGAGGTTAGAACAGGAAAGGTGATACAAATGATTCAATGGAAATAAGTGAACATAAAATACTTCATTATCATTCATTACCCGTCGACCGTAAAATTAGTGATCTTGTCATTTAAACCTTAGATTGAACAAAATTTAGCCAATATATCGGTTGAATTATAATTATCGTAAAAATCATTTAAATCTCTTGTACTGATGCTATTTCCAGTTAAACTTAAGCTCTTTGAGGTTGGATTTTTTAGAAAATGTACGGTAGGATCTCAAGTTGAGTAACTTTGACTATATTCCGAGAACAGATGTGGATTTTCAAAGCAACCGCTAGAGAATAACTGTAGCTGAGCATGTTGTTAAGCATATTTTTTGCGGCTTTAGTGAATAAATGCAATGATATTAGAAAATAAACATCCATAATGATACTACTTTTTATACGTAAAGGTAAATTTCCATGAGTTATATTAATTATGTGTTTTGCAGCATACGGTTCAAGCAATATTGATTTAGTTTCTATATAAACTCTATAAAACAGCGGTGAGTATCATGATTTTTTAACAGATATTGTAGCGATAGAGTGTTATTTACATTCAGTAGCGCTCTATTTTAGTGTCAAACGCATTTTCCCCATGCATTATATTCTGGTCTTTGATGAGACCTTAATGGATTCATAGCAAAAGGTTAAGTCTTTATATGAAGTTCTATAAATGAGAAAGTCTGATTAGAAAAAATAAAACGCTAGAGGAATTTGCAATAATGGTTTTATTTCTATTATGAAATCTTTCCACAAAGTGGAGCATTCCCAACTGGATTTTGTCCAGTTGGAAGGTCTAAAATGCTAAAAAATAACCAAGGAGAACATAATCAACGTTTTTCGCTTCATGAGAATGATTGGTTTTACTCAGCTTCACTATTAATTAATCCATTAATAAAATATTAATGTGCACTTATTTGCTGAACCATTTCCATTTCTAAACACCTAAAAAAAATTCTCCGCCGTGTCAAAATGCTCCACCCCGATGAATAGCAATCGAATCCCTTACAATGAATGCGACGTATTTCCAAATATTAAACGTATCAAACAAATTTATGGACAAAAAATGTGTTTTGATTGGAAGAACGCATTCTTAACGAACAGATGTGCGATAATGACCGTCAAAGACCATCGCAAACAAATTTGATCCATTTTCATGCGAGATATTTCACGAGATAAAATACGTCACATACATACATCACTCCTATTTTTATAAATCCGCAGAGGAAAAAAGTTGGAAAACGTTTGACCTAGATCACCTATTCAATAAAAATGCAAATTGAAGTTTGGCTCTCCCTGGAACTTATGCAGAGCGTGATGTATTCTGCTATGCATGTTGCGTTATGAAGGGGCATGTTTCGTTGAAGAAGTACGTATTTCCTAACGATCAGAAGCGACTTGGATGAGAAGCGCTATACGTAATCATTACATGTAGTTCCTCTTGTGATTGAATCGAAGTTTTTTAGTATTGCAATTTTTAAAATGGTGGATTATTTTGCATTCCTTCAATATATGTTCTAAAATTTTCTCCATAAGTTGAACCAATAAATATTCATCGGAAATTCTAAATCGGAAAACATTTGAGTTTCATTGTTTGTTATTTAGGCATTTGTATTTTTCCAATGTTATGATAATATCGTGTGCCTTTATTAAATATCTCGTCACTTTGATCGAAGAAAACATTTCATGAAATATTTTAATGAGTTGGAAATCTCAGATTAAAATTGTTCAAATCGACTGATATGAAATATGTATCAAGCAATAAGCAATAGAAACAGTCCTCAAAATATTAGTGAAGAAATATTTCTCTAGGTAGAATTTTTAGAAAAAATAATCGCAAACAAAACTGAAGGAAAAACCTGAGATTCACAAAATAACTGATAATAATATTTAACGAATAAAAACGGAATTTGAGTTAGTTTAATCATCAGCTATCTTAAAATTATTTTACAATGATAAATTTGATTACTATTTCACTAAAAAAACTTTTCCTTTGTTTTTGAACTCTGAATTATCGTATAATGCGTATTTATCAAGGGAAGAATTCGGGGGAAATGAATCTGTGTAAACAGGGAATGGTAATAGACGTCATTAAGTAAACACAGATACATACAGCTACTTGGAAGCGATACAGCTGGAAAATTTTTTTTGGAATATGTGTAAATGGGATTGTGTTTTTCAGGCTGCTATTCAAGTGAATTGAAAGGAATTTTTTGAGCCTTTGCGAAGGCATATGAAGCCAGATTCTGCAAAATATTTTCCAGCCAGAATTTTCGCAGGTTAATAAACAATGTACTTATGGTATTTCATTGGTTAGTTACTGAAGAATGCAAAAATTTCATTTCCTTTTTTTACTCTTTCATATTTTAAAGAATGAAAATTCTGGAAAATAAAGAGTTATAACAGTACATTAAATGCATTAGTAGTAAAATTAAATTAATTGATGCTCGACATTTAACAGCGTGATAAATCATTAAAAATTACATTGAAAAATACCAAATAGATTACAAATGGTCAGAATATTATTATTGCAAAATATTTATTTAGCATTCCACAAAGACTTACAGATATAGTCTTATAATTAATGTTTTCAGTTTACTTACAGGTTCTTCTGTTAGCCCGTTTTCTTAAAAGAAACAAATTTGGAATGTAAATCATAAATAGGCGCCTTCCGTACGATGAAGTATTTGAAACTAAACGAAATAGTTTTAACGAACGCACACCATAAAACAGCGAAACGCCACAAAACGATTAATTCTCTGTCTATTAAATATTTCTTTATTCCCCTAACTTTGTGCATTTGCAAACGTATTTATGTAATTTTAGTATAATGACTAAATATTGCAAAACGGTATATCAGAAACGAATCCGGAAAATAATTAAATTTATATTTACTTTTCTATTTCTTATCCTATTAACAATTACGCGATGCATAATGTTGTCCACATAAGATGATGTCACATGCATTCATATTTCATATAACGTTGAATAACATAAGAACAGTTGCGTCTTCAGTTTGGATTAGATTGCCCCCACATGAACGACTGCTGTAGGAAACTATTAAACAAAATCAATAGATAATATCTATTACCGATAAAATTAGCAATTATATTGTCTTAAGCAATATAATATTAATTATTTAAACTGGTAATAATTACTTATCAGATATAAAGAAAGGTGCTATTTTGATTTTCAGTCAAGTTGGCTCCCCTGATTGGGTTATGCGACTCAGTTATTCCACTTACTTGTTATTTTTGACCTTAAGTCATAAATACCAAATTTATAAAAATATATTCGGCAGAATCCAAGAACTAACTCCTACGGACAGACGTATAGTACAAAACTTATAGGCACTTACGTTGAAAAAAACGGGCCTAAAAATGGGTATTACTTAACATTAATAAGATGGAAGAAAAACGCCCTTGTTATAGAGATTCGATTCTCCATCGGCACTCAGGAGAAGGAAGGTTTATTGCTGTCACGTGGAAGTCAAAGGACATCGAAACATCGCCTTCTCTCTCTCTATCCTTCCTCTGAACAATGTAGTGCCACGATTTAAAAGAAAGGTTAAGATAATGTGAATGTATGAGAATTGGGTTAGATATTTTTGGGGGAGAGGAATCGGGGACGTTAAACCGGGAAAATACACTGATAAAAGTAACAGCTAGAACATAAAAGTTGCATAAGCCGTGGGAAAGAAAGGCAATGATAGCCTGGCCTCATTCGATATAATATAAAGGTGCGCTCTTCTGGGGACATTGGGCAGTTGCACGAAACAAAGATTGTATGTGAAGAGAAATATAAACACAAAACTATAAATACTAGAATTACGCGCAGAAAAAATCCATTTGCAAGAGGTTGCATACAATACAAAAAATTTGTTTTCTAAAGGAGAGAATATTATTGGTTATTAGCTTAGAAGTAAACGTATATTATTATTCTTTATAAAAACACCATCATTCATAAGCACATATACATACATAGTAAATAATACAAGCTTTTTAATAAGCGAAATAAAAACTCGCACAATGGCCTCCATAACAGGCAAACATGAGATGGTGGAAATCTTAATATGAGCGAAACAAGTGAAGAAGATTCGATATGGAGAGAGGATAAGAAGGAATGGGAGGAGATAGAAAATGAGAGGAAGGACTGAATAGGAGCACAGGAAGAGAGAACGGAACAAAGAAGGAGTATGGGATGAGGTCCGTAAGGACTAGGAGCCGTAATGGCCGACAAATGAGCATCACGTGATAAGTGGGCCTGTGGGAGCGATGTAAGGAAGTTGGTGTGTGTGTAGAACGAGGGCGGATGGGAGGCGGCTGCGAGGTGCGGCCTGTTGTAGGAGGGGGAAATGTCGAGAGAGAGAGAGAGAGAGAAAAAGGGGGCAGTTGAGGGAAGGGGGAGGTTAAGGGATGCCTGTAACTGCGGGGTGGAAAAAAGGAAGAGGAACCGAGGATATGCGAGTGAAATTGTGTTTGTTGCGTAGTGTTCTGTGTTGAGCGGTAGTTGATCTTCTGACCACATCGTATGATAGTCCAACTAGTAAGGAATTGGCTCCGTTCAATTTTAGCCCAGGTTATTCAAATATATTATTTCAGCATGGAAAAAACGGATATTTTTTTTTAAATTACACATGAAGCGAATCGTAGCTATAAAAACTCATTTGCGCAGTTACATAAACTCATGTTTCAACAATTCTGTATTTCATATAATTACATGATAAATATAATAAAACTATGCAATAAGTACTACGTGAAATAATCCTGGCTTGAGTATTATGTGTAAACATATTTTTTTTAAATAGGGAACAATTTTATAAGAAAACTGTACTAAAATAACAACTTCTACAAAGCCTTAGCATTTTAAAACGTTGTACTTCACAAGCGGTAAGTCTCTCTTTCAATTATAACATAAGAAAAAGAAATTATTATTATTATATGAATTATTTTTCAAGTATTGTTACCAATAGATTTATTTCAAATGCAAACGATGCATAGCTTTCCCTTAGGAAAACATTCAACGCAAGATATTGATGTTTACAGTTAACCACGAGGTAATAAATCATAATATGTATATTTAATATCATAAAGCTATTTTATCAGAGTAAATCGAAAATTAAATAATCAGTTTACAATGCTAGCCAGAGAATGTAGTCCATTGATAAGGACACTGAAAATTTTCTATAGATGTTCCTAGATATTTACCAAGAAAAACCTTGAAGTTAATTACAATTTAAAAGTCTCTTTGAAACAAATTGGGCGAACCACTTCCCGCTCATTCGTCTGCCATTTGATTACACAAGAAACCGAAGCACATTCGAGCATTCATTAAATGAATTCTTTTGGTAAACTAATTATTTTTTTAAGATTGCCAAATACTCTGTTTAGTAAGTCAACTTGTGTAGCTCCCGTCACATATTCCTTAATTAATTATCTTCCCTTAAAAAATTGGTTTTGAAAAAGGCAATGATTGGACGATAACTTTAGACGAGACCGCCCCTCTAAGGCGATGAGAACCCAATAGGTTAAACTATACCAGCGCTAATATTTTACACATAAATTTCCTTAACTAAATCGTAAAAAAAACTATATCGGCGCAAGCAGCCAGATTTTACGCTCCTCTCCGAGCCAGAAAGCCAATAAGATAAAGCGAAGCAGAGAGGAAAAGATCGAGATCCATTACGGACTTTGAGGTGACAAACACGGCGACCAATCTAGTAAAAATAATCGATAACAATAAAGCGATAGTGCGCGGCGAGAGGGAAAGAGAGAGGAAGTAAGCGAGAGAGGAACAGGGTATTGCGCCTCCGAGCCGCCACGGGACGTAGTGACGCTGCCTTACGACCCACTCTTCCGACCAATCACGACGTCCCTCTTGGACGAAAGTGAATTCCGAGCAAAAATGGGGTATCAATCCTCACATCAGTGATCCGGAAAACAAGAGAGAGGGGAAATCGAGGGAGGGAAAAAGGTTAAGAAAGCGACGAGTCGATGAAAGAAGGGAGAAAAGAGATGCGGAGAAAATGGAAGAGAACACGGATAGAGAGAGAGAGAGACAGAGAGAGAGGAAAGAATACGTTCCAAAAATCTTTACGGAGAGGAGGTCGCGCGTTATTTTTTTAGTAGTGATGCAGAAAAATCGAAGGAGAGAGGCTGGAGAGAGGGAGAGAGAGAACGAGAGAAAGCGAGAGGGAGGGAGAGAGAGTAGGAGGGAGAGAGAGTGGGAGAGAAAGAAGAGAGGGAGGGAGGGATGGGGTAGAAGTAGAAACAAATGAAGTGAAAGGAGCGCGCAGGAATTCATTGGGGAGATAAATGGATTAAAAAGGAATAGCGACTGACCATTAGTCTGAAGTGGGATTCCGGACGGAATGGAGAAAAAGGAAGTGACCGGGATTTCGGAATGAGAATGAGAGATGGTTCATCTGCGGGCGTACTAGAAAATGCGAATAGGGAATGGATTTCGGAGAAACGAGGGAGGATTAGGTTTCGGATCGGAAGAAAGGGATAGGCGGCTGTGCAAAAAAAAACTCAAAGAAGGAAATTAAAAGATGGGGTATAGTAAGTGATACAAGAAGAATAGAGGCGAAAGGATATGGGGAAAAGAACGCTTAGGGAAGAATTTAGTGACGGGAATGTAAATTGAGGATATGTCCCGCAATTAAAATTTTAACAGAAGAAATAAGGTAACGGCCGGAGATAATTTGGGAATTCGGAAAGATAAAATATATTATCTCAGTGGTCATTTAACCTGTGACTATTGGAGCCACAGTTCCAGCGAAGACGTCTTCAAGGCAAATTATCGAGATCGTCTCACCACTAAGGGCTGCTGTATTGTAGCCGAAATGCGGGTCAGGTTTCCCATAATCTTGTAATGGTTATTGGAAATAACTAAGATAAATATCTAAGTTTTTAATTTTTTATATCGATGTTCTTATTTTTGAAAGCTTTAAGGCAGGGGTTCCCCACGCGATGTCCGCGGGCGCCTTGGCTCCCGCAAAGGTACGCTGTGGCGCCCGCCGAGGTTTGTTCAGGTATCCTCCCAAAACCTTTTAGCTCTTTTGACTTATAGTATTGAGTGTCCACGAAATCTAGAAAGTACTAATCTAAAAAGACTTCATGCCTTTGTCTCTTAAATTTATATACAATATCATACACGGCATGATATGATTTCACTCACAGTTTTGTTCACAAATTCGTCGACCTCTCGGTTGTTCCAATGTATCGTATCATTTTACCTTCAGTCGTTATCGTAAGGTATCCCAGCCCATTTGTAGGGGCTGGCGTACGGTAATCATTCTTTCTTTGCTATTTGACGAAGAAGTATCACTTCGTGTTTATACTCTAGTCACATACCTATATCTATTCATTGATAATAAACATAATTAATTATTAAACTATTAATAAAAGCCTTAATCTGTTGGTTGGTTTGTTTGTTGGAACGCTATATGGCATTTCCCATAAGAGGGATCTTAAATATAACTCTTTCACACTTGCAGACTTATTTTCTTTTGCAAAATTAAATTAGAAGTAATTGACGCACGATCTTCGGATTAAAACCATTTTAAATTAAATTAAATGACAATTTTTATTATTTATACAGAAAATAAATATATTTTGTTAGTCCATAATAGCTAATTTCTTTCGGAATAAAACGTTAAGGATGTTGTTAACTTAGTTAAAAAATTGTATACTCTTATTGTCTTACTATTAAATATAAAAAATATATTAAAGTGAAAACCTGTTCATCTATCTTATATAATGTTCGTATAAGTGTCAGATTTAGGTCACTACCTTCCAATATAGTTGAATATATGTAGTTCCAATTTTTTCGTTGAATTTCAACGGGCATTTACACTAGTATCCTTATAAAATATTCCAAGGAATATTTGCTTTTACGTCATAATCAAATTAATATAATTGTTTTAGATTTAAAAAATATTTTCCAACTTATATATTATTTTGTTTAATTTTATTTTCTATAATTTGTATTTTTAAGCAATGAATGGTTTTTAAGAGTAAAATTAATTTTCCTACGAACAATATTTAAAAATAAATACACATATAGCTACGAGCTGAGCTGGATCGGGGGGAGGGTACAAATACCGTCGCCCGCCGGATTCACTTTTAAGTCGAAGGCGCCCTTGCCAACATAAAGGTTGGGAATCCCTGCTTTAAGGTGTATACTACAACTTCAAAACTTTCGTAACCTAAAAACAAGCAAATATTTAAGAACGTCCTAAAATCTAATATGAAGTTCTTTCGCATGTATGTTACGGTTAAGATTTTATAGTTTAATTTTCATTTCGTATTTCTTCATTCCATTACATTCGTTTGCGTTAACTAATTGAAATACACCAAGCATAAAAATAATCTCAGAAGCCAAAGTAAAGGTGAAGTTTCGTGCATTAGATGATCTTAGTCTGTTACTGAGCCATGACATGGTATAATACGCAAGGTATTTATCCTGCAAAGTGGCTGTAATCAGTGTTAAATCTTCCATTGTTTTATAATTGAGGTTGTATAGCAATTTGTATAGATAAAAATATATACCGTATTTATCCTATTCAAAGACGATAATACATCAAAGAAGATCCCAAATATATATGAATGTAGTACTTGCAAGAAATGCTATGAAAAATGTTGAAGAACTTATTTTTAAAGTTCAACAAACTAATTATAATTAATTATTGATCTTTAACTTGACACTATTTTATACATATTTTAGAGAGTGTGTGTATGTGTTTATATATGTATGAATGTTCTTTATAAGTTTTTACACCGTAGAAGAAATCAAATTCAAAAGTTGCATGGACCCTCATATGGACCAAAGAAAGAACTTGGTCTATATTTACAGACCGTGGGGTCTGTTATACCCCATGGGGTCAACAAAATACTATTTCCATAAGAATTCATGGGAAATGATGTGGAGAAACTCCAAAATGCCATGCAGCCCTTCACTGATGTGGATATATGTATATACCTAAATATTAACTAACGATGACGGAAAATAGCCTATTGTATGCACGAAAGACTGTATACCCTGTTCATGTTTAGTCGTAATACATGTTAAATCTCTCGAAATGATTCTTTTAGCGGAAAATTTATCGGTTTAGATGATCATTTTCCAGGCGGCAAAAAAAGCTAAATTTCTTAATTGTTGTCCTATTCAAAGGGAGATAGCCATGTAAATATTAATGCAAGGAAAATCCACGCCATGGCACGCCGTAGAGTAAAAAAAGCCAACGCCAAGATAAAGGGTACAAATGGATTCATGCCCAAATATAGACTATGAATACTTTTAAAGTGAGTCAAATGATTTTTAAGGAATATTAGAACATTGTTATTTTTTACCATTAACATTGAAATGTTTATCGCAACATAAATCGATTCATCTACTCACATGGGTTTGGTAACCAAGATGTTGTTTATTGTTTACGTTTTTGCTAATAGTATTATCATAATCCACATAATTTTATTGCTGCTTTAAAGGCTTTGGTACATCTATCCATATGAATATTAAGTCAGACGTTAATGCGTAATTATATTAATGGTAAAACTTTACAATACAATACATAAAATAGCAAATGCCAATATAAACATCGCTTGAGTAATTAAGGAATGGGGGACGTTTGGTCAAGTTTGGACCTTTTTTTATTGAGGCTCCGCCCTCAAACCCCCGAACCAGCAATTCAAAATTTGCGGTACCCAACAGCAAATGTCATTTAATTTCAAAATTTATTGTATTATTTTTATGTAATATGACATCAAAAGTGACATAGCAATAAAAAGAATAAATAAAAGAATCGTTTGCTACTTAAAAGAAAACTCTCCCGAGCGAAGCCCGGCTTTTCAGCTAGTTATCTAATAAAATTGTGTGCATTTTCAAAAGCCACAGAAGATTAGCTGAGAAGCATCTGCACATAAATATTGGACGCAAAATCCACAATAGGTGCATATACATTTGTATAAGATTTCTCCTTTACGGTCCCAATTTTTTACTCTTAAATTAAAATCGGAAAAAAATAAATTTCCATAGTCATAGGTAAATAAAAAAAGTTGACAAGGTAGGCTGTTTTCGTATCCGTGTGCACGTATTTATAGACACAGATTTATAGTAGCATATGTATTTGTATGAAAAGATGTGTAAATATTACGAGCGTACATAACAAGCAAATAGGAAGAGGAGAGAGAGACGGACAGACGAGATGTTAATAGGATGTGTGTGGACATGTAAGGATGCAAAATATATAGTAAAACAAATAAGACGTAAATGGTAATCAATATTAGCGATATTATGATAATAAGCTATAAAGATTCAGAAAATAACTTAATAAAGCAGAAAAAGTAGAGTCTGAGAAGAAAAGGAAGGACCGAATCCGCGAGAAATGAGAAGGAATCGGTAGAATTGAAATCCATAGTCCATACGACTTCTTTTGAATGGAATAGGACAAAGGAGTGATCCTATAAGCGATCATTTGGGCAGAGTGTTCTTCAAAGGGTATTATCGGAGTTCGATATTTCCCAGATTTAAAATATTTTCAGTTCTACGTTCGGGAACACGTGTACAACTTCCCTGCGGGAGGAGGAAAATGCGACACTGCAGAAATTACGGCGTTTCAGAGAATTTGCGATTAAAGGCGCTCATTAGCGACGGTGAAAACAGCGTTACTGAAGTAGGATTTCCTTTCTCACACACTAGACGTTGAATAATGAGCTCAATCTACCAATAAAAGTTCCTCAGTATTGCAGTAAAGACTGCAATTCGATGAATGAATGCAAAAGAACACTTTTAGTTGAATCATTGAAAATGGTAATAGAACCAGGGAATCCTTTTTTGCAATATCTCGAGGAAAATAGATCGCGAGAAGAGAATAAAATAATCAATTTAATAATGTCAAGTAAGTAGTATTGCCACTTAAACGTGAGAAAAAATAATTCTTAATTGCTGCCATACGAAATTAGTATTGGATAAATATAACAAATTACTACTGACAATCTAGTACACATTAAATTTGTATAATAATTATATATGTAAAGCAATCTCTTAAAAGAAGTTGACGAAAAAATTACGATTTTATTTAAATTTTCAGTTTTAAAAATGACACATGATAATAAAGATATAAATACTAATAAGAATATTTTATTTTTATTAATCGGAAGCGGATATAAAATATTTTCCCATGATAAGATATTTTCAATTTAATTTTACTATTTTCTTCCGTTTCTTTTGCCAGTCTCTGAACATTCAGAAAATTAGAGTAGCTCTTATTCACCATTGCTATCCTAATATTTGCTACTATCGAATCCAAAAATTTGGATGGAAATTATTTAAAAGCAGGAATATTTAATTAATAAATTTGGCGGTACTCAAAGGAAAACTGTTAATTATTAATGATGAACGTATATAATTTCATTTTTCATCGATTTAGAAAAGCGAACAGTTTTCAGTGATCAATAAACACAGTATAAATTTCAGAATTATTTGTCCCAGAACCTACATTAATAAATATCCAATAGAAAAGATAATTTAAACCAAAGTTATAGGGCTAAATTTTTAATGTCTTATTCAAATAATCATTTAAAGCAATTAAAAAGACGTCCTAAAATCATACTCCTATGAACTTAGGGAGTTTCACCTTAAGTTATCTTCTGATGCCTATTAGGAAACTATTCATGCATTCAAAGAAAACAAAACACCTCCTCTACTACTAAATTAGCAAACTAATGCCCTGACTTGGCCTTATTTCCCTTTTTTCACCCCAGAGAAAAGCTCAGCGCGGATATTTATTTCATTTATATTTCATGCGTTTCTCCCCCTCTGTCGTGTGACGCATAAGGGGTGAACAAGGATACATAAGGAAGAAGAACATGGCATCAAAACTGCACGCGCGCGCACACACACACAACCACCTTTTACAACAGTAAACAAAGAGAGCGGCGCTTCAGTTCCCTTACTCCGGTGCGCGTTAATGATGTTTAACTTGGAGGCCGGTTGCCTTCTTCTTCCTTTTAACCTCTCACCCTATTCTTTCACTCCCCTCCCCCCCCCTCCTTCTCTTTCCGACCTCTCCAGTCTTCCTCCGTCTCCATTCCACACCCTGGGAAACTTTGTTAAGACATTCGCGAGGAGGCGGAAGATGGAGCGAAGAAAAGCAGAGGGTGTTAAGGAGGCACTGGTTTCGCCCCTCGTGAGTCAGAGGAAAGATGAACAAGTATGGTGGAGCAAGTGCAAATTTCAAAATGCGACAGCGCGAGCAAAGTTATGGCACGCATCGTCAATATAACACGCGTATTTATGGTGATACCTATGAGACCAAAGATAAATTTTATAGGATTGACAACTGGAATTTTCTATGCCATTATAAAAAGAATGTAAAACAAAACTCTCTACATTTTGTCAAAAATATCTCCGATGATCCTTTTGTATATAGGGTAACAAATATACGAGATTTATGATAAAATGTTTTTCATAATAGCCAATAACATATATTTTCTCATGCTACGGCAGTATAATTCGTTAAAAATAGAATGTTATACACACCAAATTTGCCTTGGCAATGTTTTACTATACTTATAGTATCAACGCTGGAGGTTTTAAATCATAATCAATAGCATTTTAAGTACGTTGACTGCAACAAGTAGCCACTAGATAACAGAAAAATATGTCTTAAAAATCAACAGATCCCTCGGGAAAATCCATTTCAATAAGAGTGATTTCTAAATCTACAAACCAGGATAATTTTTTAATTCGCGTTGAATTATGTTCTCCGAATTCCAGTAAATAATAAATATAACATTTCAAATAGATATAAAATAATGGGAGCTATATAACCATTATATAATTGCATATATTTCATGGATTTTTTATGTCATTTCCTCTTCAACACCACGAACTTTACTTAGTATAACTAAATTGTTACTTTCTTGAGATTGTCCGATTTCTTGATAGAATCATTTACTTTACTTTCATTATGTATATGAATAAATGTTTTCAGCAATGGACCTCATAAAACGGACAGAGCTTGCATAACAATTAATTAATTTATTAATTTATGATAAATCCTATTTTTATCATAGTTTGTGATCATTATTATATTTTCGTGTAATTATAACAATATTTTGTTCAAATTTTCATGTAGCACGCCGTTGCATTTCCTATTGGAGATTTGCACAGCATAAAAAAGTTTGGCCATCACATCTTCAGTTAGATCAGGGGTCGGCAGCACACGGCCCGAGGGCTGTATGCGGTCCCCGAGAGCAATTCATCCGGACCGCGGAGATATGATGAAAAAGTGGTTGGTTAAATTTCATATAAACAATTTCATATTTTTCAATGAAATTTTAACATAAAATCCTTTTCTGGCGATGTTTTAACGCTAGTAAATC
This sequence comes from Tanypteryx hageni, assembly GCA_028673005.1. Taxonomy (NCBI): domain Eukaryota; kingdom Metazoa; phylum Arthropoda; class Insecta; order Odonata; family Petaluridae; genus Tanypteryx; species Tanypteryx hageni. The sequence continues at coordinate 103,122,992 of CM054112.1, read as the reverse complement.
ATTTAGACTTGATTCTTGCTAATGCGATACCAGAGAATGGAAGCGCTCGGCCTTCCGAATCATTCGCCGGTTCCTGAGTTAGATAACTAGGTGAATAATTTCAGCTACTTATTTTTCTCAAACGTAATACCTAACATTGATGAATAGAGTGCGTTAACAGAAAATATCAGTAAAATTATTTAAGAAATTTTAACTATGAAACTTTTCCATTTCAAAAAGTGTGAATTAACTGTTGTTATGCAGTTGGACAATGATGAACGTTATTGTGTTTAAGTTTGAGCATGATTCATATAATATTAACATACTTTTAGTACCAGCAGACATTTCTATATTCTGTTCTTCGACGATTCTTTTTATTTATTATTATTGTACTGTATATTATTAACTTAATTAAATGTTAGCATTTCCAAAGTTATCCGTCCGACACGGAAAACTATTAGAATATTTTTGGTTCCTATGGATACATCTGTGATTTCGAAAGGACTGCCTCTCACTCTCGAAGTAATACAAACTTTTTTTTAATTTCTCGATGTTGTAGTCCTCAATTGCTTGTTCAAGGAACTTGGCGTATTTGGAATAAATGAACAGCATTGCAACCACTTTGGCAAAGGCATTCATCCGAATTAAATCATTGAGTGTAGATAATTGCATAAATCCAGTAATTTTAAGGACTCGTAAAATTTTGCGTGCAGTAAAATCTAACAATTTGGGAAAATTTATTGGAGTTTTGAAGAATTTAGATGCATCCTAATTCGCAACTTTGATCATCTAGAGGCTGTTTTTTTTTCGTTCGGGGAAGCAGTAGAGCTCTGTATTAGTCAAATCAAAATAAGGTTACTTGTCTAAATGCGAAAATGCTTCATAAGCGTTAGTTCTTAAATAGCGAGAATTTATTCTAGTAATCTTAATCGAAAATTAAATCGACGAGATTTTAAAGCTGTTCTACAAAATTTTGGGGAATTATTGACACTACCTCAGCTAAATTAATTGGCGTATTTGGGTCTGTCAATTGGTACTTGAAAAAGGGTATCTAGTACTAAAAGGATGAGGCAAATGCACGAAATGTCACAGTTAATTTAAAGGAAAAGTATCAAAACATTAAAGACTTATCGTGGGTAACGTTATGAAAAATTGTATAGAAGGACTACTACCATTAAATATTGTCTATAACGGATAATTTCAATAAAAAATACGGAAGCAATAATTTATAAATCATCGTTTCAATATTGCGTAATAGCATTCGTCATATTAAAAAGCCCTGTATATGGACTGCATAACCTTATAGAAGTGGGAGGGTTTGTGTGCTCTTATGAACCAAAGAGCAATGCCGGCGGAAGATAATTCTCCTTGTAGGAACACCGAAGTCGGAAAGGTCTGAGGTGAAGTGGCAGACTAAGAAGCAGTCTTGGTGGTTTTACATCCCCCTGTGCAAGGGAAGCAGCTTGCACATTACCTCTGTAGGTGGTGATCATGTGAGTCTGAACAGCTACAGATGGGTAATCACTCTTGTGAAACTGCGATGAGGAAAGCAAGGGGAAACTCCCTCATTATGTATCCCATGATAGGCTGGAAAACTGTAAATACCTCTATGGATCTCTCTGGGATAAAATCTTCCGAAAATAAACTAGTCCCCCAATCGGATCTCCGGGTGTGGACTACCCTAGGGGATGCACAAAGGAAATGTAACATTAATAAGAAGAAAGGAAGTAGCGTGAACTTAAGAATAGGCACATGGAATGTTAGGAATGTGAATTCAGGGAGGAAACTAGAGAACCTAAAAAGGGAAATGAGAAGAAATAATTTAGGTATAGTAGGTCTTAGTAAAGTTTGTTGGGGGCGATATAAATTCAAAGGAATTTAAGATTATTTACTCAGGAAGAGAGAAGAAGGAATTGGGAGTCGGGATTGTGATGGGAATAGAGATAGCTGAAAGAATTAGCAAGGTAGTGACAGTTAATGATAGATTAATAGCCGTAAAATTTCAGATGGAGCCAGTAGAAATGCTTATAATTCAAGTGTATATGCCAACAGCTAATGCTGGTGATGATTGATTGATATAGTCTTTATTTGGGGCGGTATTGAGACTAAGAAGTCCCATCTTCCACTTAACCCCTCGTCATGAAACATATATAATAAACATAGCACTTTATGTAAATACAAGTAACAATAAAAATACAAGAATTGGAAAAGGAAAGATGTAATTTTGTGGGGAAAAATAAGGACTGCTGAAATAATGAAATCCATGTAAAAAAACCCACATAAGAAAAACACCCACACAAGAAGGGGGTGTGAAAAACTTGCGAAACCTACTGAGATTCACTGAAGATAGTAATAACTGAAAATTTAGAACAAAAAATGAATCCATGAAAAACTTAAAGCTATGCATATGGAAAAATTTAGCACAATACGAATACGTCATTGATGGAATGAACATATGAAAATGACAAAATGAAAAAATAATAACACTGTTATGACTAAACAAAAAATAGAGGAGAAAAAAAATAAATGGATAAAAAAGTATAAATCCTGCACAATGAGTATTGTTAAGTCAAAATCAAGATTGAGAAACAATTGAAGCATTAAGTGTGTTTAACTGTTCCTTTGAAAAGATGGTGAAAGGATGACGAAGTAGATGAAATATATGAACAGATTACTGAGATATTGGAAGATGAGGAAAAAGGAAGGATCACCACCATAGTAATGGGTGTCTAGAACAGTGTTGTCGGAGAGGGACAGGATGATAAGATATTGGGAAAATAAGGGATATGGAAGAGAAATGAAAGAGGGGAGAAACTTGTGGAATTCTGCCATAGAAATAGATTTATTGTAACTAATACAAGAGAAGAATAAGGGTTAACAAGAAATGGAACTCTTTATAGACCGTTCAAATTACACACTTTTTTGACTGTTAGGAGAAATAATTCATAAAGTTTTGAAACTTGGAAAATTTGTCCATTAAGGCAACCGAACTACCATATCAAAAGTTGACATGCCTGTCACGTACACGTCGGCCGCTACGGCGCCAAAATGGCCACCGAGTCACGACCCGCGACTGGTGTTTCGCAAATAACTCGGAAACGGTCAAATCTACGGCAAAAATATATATTAAAAAAATTTGTAGAGAATAAAATTTCCTATAGAAACGTTCTTTGAATTATTTTTGCTACTACGATAGTATAACAGAAAATGAGCGTTTTTGCGGAACGCAGGCCGCGAGCTGTCTTAAAATCAAGTGTTGTGAGCTCGTTTCCACACCACCAGCGATGGCAGAGCTCCCGGCGCGTTTTAAGTCACTTATCCCTTGTTTATATCAATTACTTAACGTAAGTAAGTAATGGATGTCATAATCATTTTGCATTTCAATCGAAACTTCTTAATTTTAGAATTTTTATCTTCAACTTCAGAATTAACAATTAAGACAGCCGCTGCCGTGACAGAAGGCACACATGACAGGGCAGCGCAGACCAGCTTTTGCACATCCACAGCTTTTTCTGCTACCTGCATTACAATTGCACAGTGTAAGTTCCATGATCTTTCCAGGGGGAAGACTCTCTCCTGTCTTAATAGGAAAAGAGCATTGGATACTTTCTTCCATCCCCAAAGTAGTGGTTTCAAAATTTCACCACGCCAAGACTTTACCTGGTGGAAAACGCGAAATGAGTGCTGCCGAGCAGCGGCTGATGTTCGTGGCAGTCCTGAAAGATGTACAGCATGATTTTCACGGCTGACAGCTTTATTAAAGCTAATGAATATGTTCTTGTTGAGGCGAATTTGGTCTTTTGGAGCATTGTTCAATGCTAAAATAAAGCGCTCACCGTCACTTGCAATTTCATCTTGCATAGAGCAAGGGTTGTTAAAAACAGATTACGTCATGTAAATCGTTGCGATTTCTTTTTCCCTTTGGCGTAGAGAGCTGACGGTGTCACAACCGCTTATTGCGTGAATAAACTGAAATTTCTAAATTTTTCAAAATTTGAGAAGTTTGTGAATCTAGAGAACTGTACAGTCATGACTGAGTTTTACCTTTTCGTTCTTTCAAGAGGAAAATTTCACTATCAAACAGAGCAAGATGAACTATTAACATAAGAAGATCTATGTCTTGTCCAACCACAACCATAGAGGCGACTCGTGATTCTTCGATTGATGTTCGAACCATAGGGAGGTCAGCGTCGTCAATGCTAATTCAAACCCTAAAGAGAAATCCTATGAACGCACTGCCCGCGTTCCGCAAAAAAAGCTCATTATCTACTTTAATATCGCAGTAGCAAAATAAATGCAAAGGACCTTTCTCATAGAAAATCTCATTTTCTACAAATTTATATATTTGCCATAGATTTGACCGTTTCCGAGTTATTCGTGAGAAACCAGTCGCGGGACGTGCTCCGGCGGCCATTTTGGCCCCATAGTGGTCGACGCGTACACAACAACCAAATAAACTTTTGATATGTTAGTTCAGTTTCTCTAATGAACAAATGTGCAGAGTTTCAAAACTTTATGAATTACTTCCCCTACTTTGACTGGTCTATTTAAGAACAAGGGGGCTATCATGACTGGACTGAAGGAGAGTGCTAAAGAAAGTAGGAACAATGTAGATGAGGACTGGAGATACATCCATAGCAACATTTAAATGTTATGGGAAAAAAGGTAGGATAGATAATGGCTGAAAGAAACAAAAAACCCTGAGTCACAGCAGCCATACTACAAAAAATGGAAGAGGAGAAATTGGAAGAACATAAACGCTGAAGAAGGCCAAGAAATTACAATGAGTTGAATAATGCTTCAAGAAGGGAAACAGATAAAGTCAGAGAACAGTGGATAAATGAGAAATGTGAGGAAATCGTCGAGTGTGAAAGAATTTGTTGAGCAGTCCTCATCTATAGCAAAGCAAGGGAACTATTCAGGAAGAAGGCAAGAAATATAGAACGCAAAGGAATCAAGAACAAAAGTGATAAAATAGTCACGGAGCCGGACGATGTAAAGAGTGTCTGGAAAGAATATATTAAGGTGCTGTATGACAAAGAAGGCAAACCAGAAAATATTGAATTAGATAAAAAAGAGGATGTGGAAAAATACCAGCTAGGATCAAGTATTCTCGAGCCTGAAGTTAAAAGAACAATTGATGACACGAAAAGAAAGAAGGTTTTTGGGAGCGATGATATACCATGGGATGTTCTTGAGGTTTTGGGGTCGAAAGCAGTTAAGCAACTTACAAAATTCTTTAACCAAATATATGATACTGGCATACGGCCTGAAGACTATTTAGATGTTGTTATGGTACAACTGGAGAAAAAGAACAACGCAAAAAGTTGTAAGGATTACAGAACTATTAGTATAATTTATCATACAGCTAAAGTTTTAGACAAAATAGTAACTAAATGAATTGAAGGCTAAATAGAAAAGAAGCGGCAAAATAAACTGTTTTGTTTCAGAAGAGGAAGAGGGATAAGAGATGCTATAGAATGTATGAGGATGATGATAGAAAGAGCGCTAGAAGTCAATAAGAATATGTACATTTGTTTAGTAGATTGGGAGAAAACCGTTGACCGAGTGGAATTGAGTAAAATGTTGTGTATTTTAAATAAAATAGGGATAGATTGGAAAGATAAAAGATTGCTTAAAAACCTTTACTTAGATCAAAAGGTTAGAGTCAGGGTTGAAGGAGAAGAAACAGAAAGTACTTGAATAGGGAGGGGAGTGAGGCAGGGATGTCCTATTTCACCAGCGATATTTAACATTTATGCAGAAACAATAACAGAAGAAGCGTTGATGGCAGAGAAAGAATTTAAGATAGGGGTGAAAGTATTACCTCCATTAAATACGCATATTATCAGGGATTAATAGCAGTGGACGAGAAAGAATTTCAGAGGCTGACAGAAAGACTAGTGGATGTTGACCAACAAATTGGAGTGAAGATCAATGCCAGAAAAACGAAAGTCATAGCGGTTTCAAAGGAACATAAAGAAATAAATGTAATGGTAAATGTCCAAATATTGGAACAAGTAAGTAGTTTCAAATATCTTTGCAGTATTTTATTGCAGGATGGAAGTAGTACACAGGACGTCAGAAATAGGATTGAAATGGCAAAAGCAGCATTTAACGAAAAGAAGGAGCTTCTTACAAGCAAGAATATAAATTTAGAAATAAGGAAGAAATTAGCGAAATGCTACATAAGGAGCATTGCTCTTCATGACGCAGAGACGTGGACGGCAAGGAGAAAAGAGGAAAAATATTTAGAAAGTTTTGAGACGTGAGTATGGAGGAGGATGATGAAGGTAAAATGGACAGAGAGGAGGAGAAACTAAGAAGTATTAGGAATGGTTGGAGAAGAAAGGACGCAATTAGGGGAAAAAAAGCAAATTGGGTAGGGCACATATTGAGAAGACAGTGTTTACAAAGGACGATTTTAGAAGGCAAAATTAGCAAAAGAGGAGGAAGAGGGAGAAAAAATAGGAATTTTAGAGAATTTAAAGCAGGAATATAGTACTTATAGAGGTATAAAAGAGGCTTCCGGGGAGAAAGAGAAATGCAGGCAGCGATTAAGCTAAAACCTATCTTCCGACAGCAGCATGATGATGATGATATAAAAAAGCCAATTTACGAAAAAAAGTTATGACTCACTTAAAGCAACCAAATTTACTGTATATAATTAAATTAGTTATTATTGATTATATAGATTAAGGAGTACACTTCATGTATCATAACAGAAATATTGGTGAGTGTTTATTTGTATTTTATTCACTGTAATACAAATTTTTTATATAAAAGGCATTTTCAAGCTCAATTAGGATAGACGTGTTGCGTTAAATCACAAATTATTAATAATAAGATTTTTAAATGCACATATTGTTACCATTAAACGTATTATTAAAAATTTAGTATTCATTTTACTGAAATGTTGCTGCAAATCTCATGATATATTTAATTGTCCTTTTTGGACATAAAATATAAAATTTTGTTTTACAGAATCACAAAAATAATTGTTTTCTTACTATCTCACAAAGAGGATATGAGTACGTAATAATAGCACTTATACATCTATAAAAGAATATCCTCGCAACAGGTGCCGACATTTCAGTCATTCCTTCGCTATAATATTAACCGTAGGTAAAATGAAAAAGTAGTCGCAATAGCGATAGAAAACTGTGACAACTGGCTGGAAACATAATATAATAAAAAGCATATTAGGGCTATTATTTAAAAAATAAAAAACCTCTTTCAAAGACACCATTCCTTTGACTACAAGTGTCGTGAACGACTAGCGGAACTTTCTTTACATGATATTTCTTCAATCACATAAATAAAAATATAAAATAAAACATTAATTTCTTATGGTCCGCACGTGCTGCCGGTTCCATATCCTTTGGAACCGCTTCATCTCACAAAATCTAAGGCGAGACGATCTTATACTCCTTCAGCAACACGGTTTTCTTATAGGCATGAAAAGACCTCTCCCCTTATATTTTCCGTCATCTTCCCACCTACTTTTGTATGTATGAGTGTGTGCGCATATATATATATATATATATATATATATATATATATATATATATATATATATATATATATACATAACACATACATACATATACATACATATAAAAATATACACACACGGACACCATTCCTATCACATTACTTCTTTCCCAACCTTTCCTCCACGTTCTAGCCAGCATTCTCCCATCTTGTACGAAAGAACGTTCAACCCTTCATACCCCTAGCTCCTGTTTCGTTCCAGGAGCAAATTAATGTTCGCTTTTTTTACCATCCACTGCATTCCCAACACCTGATAAAAATGAAAATTGCCTGTGCCACGTGTTAGTGACGTAAAACTGAACGAAAAGGAAGTGGGAGGATATACGAGGCCCTTTGGCGCCATACTTCATTTTTCCTCTCCCTCCCTTCTACCTCACCTCCTCCTCTTTCCTCCTCCTATCTCTTTTCTCTCCCTGGGTCTGTGCTTTTCTTTGGGGCACTTCGTCTTCTGCAAAAGAGCTGTCTTTTACGCTCCATTGCTCTTTTCTCTGGCCATGCAATCTTTATGTCGTTATATTTTTTCTTCCCACGGTTTTGCTTCGACAAAATATGTATAACATTGTTAACCATATCATCCAGCTTTCCGCGAAAATGTCAGTTGTGTTTCCTTTTATTTTGTGGTCTTCAGCCGCCCTCCGGATTTTAGTCATTTTCTCACGGCGCAAACGGATGCGTATCAAAAACTAATGACTATATGCACACTTATAGTTATGACTTCTTAAAATTAAATTTGAAATTTTTATGAAGTCATTACTATATTTTAAATTTAATTTTAATTGTAGAATATAATATTTGACTTGTTTTTACTTTATAATTTCTATATATCCATATCCATACTTGCAAGTGTACTCCCTATATTATTGCTAACATACAAAATTCATGCATAAGAGGTTTTAAATATTGGAATGTTTATTGGAAAACATTTGAAAAGAATATTTTTTAAATAATAGATTTCTGGTTTAGTTTGGCGTTTCAGCCAGTCTATAAGATTCGCTTGAGACATGCTTCTTTCCGCCTTTACACCTTGCCCCTTCTAACCCCGTCCCCCAAATATTAATGCCCTAAATGTCTTACCATCAATTCCCCGCTGCATACACTGTTCAATTACGCATTCACTCTTTTTTCTTTGTCTATTTTCAGCTTTTCTTGCCTCTCCCTTTAGCCTTTTCGGGCATCGTATTCATACATCTCTTCCCCCCGTATATCATCCCTGTTCTCCCTCTCCTTATAACGCAAAAACTCTCATTTACACCTTATAACTAAACCCTACTTCCTCACCCTCCCTACTTCCTCACCCTCCCTACTCGCACCTTACCCTCTATAGATGGGCATATCCCTCATATATCTCCTCTCCCCTTTTCTTCGTCCTTTCCTCCTCACCCCTCCTCACGTACACTCTCCTTTTTTCACTGTATCCTTCCGAATATCCTAAACCCCTCTCTCATCCGCACATTCCCTTACGCCGCTGCCAACCCAACCACGTCATCCCCCCTCTCTCATTCTCCTCCCCCTGTTCTCTCCCCTCAGATCTCAATCGCTTTTTCGGGACGCCGCTGTGAGCGTCTTCGGAAACCTCCCGCAGGGTAGGTGTAGCCCTCTGCCGAGGGACGGGAGAAAGGGAGGTAAGGGACGAGGGAAGTAAGCCATCGAAAATGCAATATAGTGCGCGGGATGAAAAGTGGATCCCGGGCGGCAATAAAGCCACACTCCGCGTAGTCCCTTCCTCCATGCCCTTCCTCCTCTCGCCCACCAAACACCCTTCCCCCACCACCACACAACCACCCTTCCCCTTCTACGACCTCCATCTTACCCTCCTCCCTCGGGCTAGTTTCTTCCCCTTCGGCTCAACACTGTAAGAAACCTTAACCACCCACCCACCAACACACATGTACATATATGGCCCGTACATGCACCTATATAACAGTCGCGGTCGTAAGCCTACCATCATCCCATTCCCTCTCCCCTTCCTTCTCCCTCTCTTTCTCCATATCTTTCTCCCTCCCTCATCCCTCTCCTCTTCCAGTTCCTGAATACATATACTATTTATACATTTGAACGAGGGAAGCCGTCCGAAAGATTTGCCGTATACTTTTCAGATCGGAAATATAATTGAGTTGCGGGGCGCGGGCATAACAGGAAGGCCTGGATTCCACTTTCGTTTCGAGTATATTTTATCGGGCCCCCAATGATTGGAAGAAAAAAAGTAAGGCGGATCTAATCCACGATGATGATTTTTTCTACCGCTATCATCAGCTTAAGCCTATTCGATTTGATTTCAAGGTCTACAGAAGAGACGAGGATTATCTTGCTTATATTAAAATACTTACTTTAAAAAGAAATTGTTTACAGCGCACGGGACGATTACATATAATCTATTACTAAAAACAAGCTAAATTATACATGCTTTTCAGCGGCGAAGAGATACCTGGCAATACTGTTCGTGGGAATATTTCTTAGGATGCGAGGAATGGCAATAACTCAATATTTATAATACATACAACCAATAATGTTCTTCGAAACCTATTGTGTAGCTATGCACGGTTTATAGGCAATTTGGAATAACTAATTCATTTATTTCAGACGAACAGGAATACCTGTTCGCTAAGATCCAATTCTGTATACAAAAAGTTTTGATTTGAAATGTGATTCACATTCATTTCTTAGAAATAATATTAAAGAATTCGTTGGTTAGCGTTTCCAATGCATACGAGTTCAGGCAAAAAAGTTTAAATATAGTTATAATTTTGAAACCTTTTCACCATACGTCAGAATAATGGAACTCCTTTAAAAGTATAATGTTGACTTTTATGTATAAATTAGCATTACAAATTCTATTTCAATTGTGGGAATTTCAATTATTTATGAAAAATCACTTTACCATCAAATATATTAGAAAATAAACCTTGAAATTTGTTAATTATAGAGCGTGGAATTCAAATACCAGATTTAGCTAGGTGAGATATAATTTACCATTGAGGGATATATGAAATATTGATAATGCGGATTATATAATGTTTCTAGGAGCATCAACTCGTATGTAAAATTCTTGCTTTTGTATGTACACTTTCCATGGAACGTATGAGCCAGATTAAAAGTTTTATGCTTCAGTCTATAGATGAAGTCAAGGAAAAATTATTGCAGATTTAAAAATTAGCATATCGGGATCATGTGCTGAAATTCCGGAGTGTTTTTATCTCTTATAATGTATAGTACATGAGAATTTGTACAGAACATATTAATGTTCAATTTTAAATAGAATAAAGTCAAGTTAAAAATTTTAGGACTCAAACATCCGTATGCCACACAGAAGATAAGACAATTTAATTCATTGAATGCAGAATTCAGCGCTAAATTAAATCTAGAATCATGACAGTTGGTTAAGCAATATCACCGTGAAACAGCATCAGCGTTTATTATATTGCACTTGAACTTCTTTACCAAAACAGAAACGGACTCCTTTAAAATTTAAGTTTTCAAATAGATTTGATCGATACGAACAAAGGTCTTAGTTGGTTTACTTAATGGATTCCTGAAATTGAATGAAGAACCAGGTTTCAAAGGAAATAGGACGACGTAGAGTGAGACCGAGCATTCGATACCTCGTAATTATCCGCCGCCAGTTACTGATGGGTTTGCTTGCTTGTTACCGTTATAAACATAACTAACGGGTACGAATTTTTGGAAATCGTTATTAAATATATATTTCTCTACACCACACATATCCATTAAAATAAAACAGTATTAATATAACACCTTTCCATCTCTCTTCCACTGTGATGGCCGGAAGGAGATAATAACGTGACAGTTACATAAAGCGTACCCCGATTTTCTCCCAAGGATCTATCGCGAAGAACATTTTTGCCCTTCGCATTAGAGATAGTCGTTTCCGGGCTGATTTTGCTCGAAGAATCGCCGGTGAATCGTGTTCACGGTGGACGTCCTTTCACTTCCGACCTCCTAGCTCCCTCCCATTTTTCTCTCACTACCCCCCACCACATCCTCCCAATCTGTGCAATAGACTTCCTCTTCCCGTGGTGTGCGAGCGCTCTTCTGCTATGGTTATAATCCAACTTTACTGAAGGATTAGTCAAGGATTGAGAGTCGTAAGAAACTTGATGAGGCGCTATAAGGCCACGGGATGAGTTCGTAAATCGTTCGATCTGATTTGCTGTATTTTGGGGCATTTTAAAGGAGCGTGGGGAAAGAAGCGACGGCGAATCGGCACTATTTCGTGCTATTAAAGATAAAAACTCTTATAAATCGAATTCTCAACTTAATTGGTGATTTCTCATAAGATTTTACCGAAATAAATGTTTATGCTATGCTTCTATTGCGTATAACTGTCGAATTAAACAAGTTTTTCTGCAAAAAGGCACCAATAACTTCGCACTTAATGATATTAGGGTTGTTTTTTCATTTTAGGATGGAAGTTTTCGTAAAATATAGTAATATAATAATGGATTTGATTATAATGCATCCTAAAAATTGTTACTGTTTAAATTATAATAGATTAATCTAGTTTAGAAAATTTCGATCAACATTAATTTCTAGAATATTAATATTCTCAATAAAGAGGCAGAATTATAAATTAAACTGAGAATGAATTGATATATATGTATTTTGCGTACAGATTTTTGATGAACCGCATATTAACATAAGATTTATGGTTCAACCTTACGATTTTAGCAGTATCGTGTATCCGGTAAAACTTAATTCGTTAATAAGGATCCAAAAAGTAATCTATAGGTTATAAAAACCATTAATTTCCTTACGCGAAAATGAGACTATATGAATATAATAAATAGATGAAAATGTCAATATTAAATTTTAAGCTTAATAAAATTACTAAAAGAACGAATAATTCCCTATAAGTGCAACACCAAGAGGTTAAACGTAAACATGCCCGTTACGTAAGGGTGAAGGTTAAAATAAGCTCGGAGAATTTAAAAAATTTCATATTTCATCAACGTCGATCAAAAGACAAACTCGGCGTAGATTTGAACGATTAACGAACCAAATTAACAAGCCTTGCTATCTACCCTACACCCTAATGATTTACGCATGCAGGAGATCGACCTGTTTGCGTGAAATATTGCAACACTGCTCTATCACGGAGAAGAGCTGCGTAAAGCTCGGAGAATTTTAAGCGCTCAGCTCGAACTCTGCAGGATGATTTAACAGAGTAAAGCATCCGGGGGCGACGGAATAGGCGGAGAAATATGTTCTCGCGGCTACACGCAATCGTGACAACAGCAGTAAAAAACTCCCGCGCGGCAAGATATACATCGTCTAATCCTGTGTCGAAATAAAACTCATCGGTTTTTAAATCTGTCCAAAAATTAATCAGGATGGGGAAAATTCTGTTAAACCATAGCTTATGTGAGGTGATTAATGTTTATTCCAAACTTTTGGTCGGAATTCGAGCAAAAAATATAGTTCATAAATAATGAAAAAATACATGCAAATCCAGAAAGGCTCGCGATCAAATTGATTGTTCTTTCGTTTGAAGTATCGTCGCAAAAATCCAGTTCCGCTCGTTCAAAGCGATTTATAAAAAATAAATTAAAACAACGAAGAATATAATTTCAATTCCATCAGTGCGTTTTCCATAAAGCGGAAAAAACAAACAAAACTGCTGGCTGTTTACCCATTTTTAATGCAGAGAGATTCGAACAAAGGCGGAAAGATGTAATTACAAATGTTCTCCGGTGGCCCGCTATGCGAAAGGTTTGTCGAACGCGCGTTCGAATTTGATTAATTGAATTCCGACGATGGTGACGGGTTATTTGCGTGTTTCACAACTAATCCTGCGTCGATAATATTATAGAGGAACACGTGTCAAAATGCTAATTGAATTGGAAAAAACGAAGCATTCATGTTCGAACTGAAAAACATCCGAGTACATTTCATGCAGGGTAAACGCGTGATAGATATTTAATTTCATGAAATAATGGTTTTTAAACGGCTTTTTCAAACCTTTCCTTTTTTAATTTATCACAATGCTCTAATTCAACATGCCAAAAAATTAGCCGATTATCATTTTCTATAACCCGCGTACGTTTTTGGGCCGGCGTTGACGAAACCCATGAAATCGCGTATAAATGTAACATGACAATCTGAATAAAACCGCTAAATCAAGTCGACAAATGCTCATTTTAACGATACAGTTTCCTAAGATCCTCACTTGTATTTCGGTTTTGATGATGATTACTACACAAAATGGGCATATATAGAAAGGATGAAAAGAGGAGGTGCGCATTTCAGCCATAGAACAGTCATCCCTAAGCGGTGGTTCACCTACATTGCATTCACAAGGTTATTTTTCAAATATATTCCCAACCGCAATTTGTCCTTCGGAGCTATCTGAATTGTCGATTGAATTACAGTCATCAAGGCGAGGTACGTCATTCTTTTTTTGAAGCAAAATATAGATTAAGGACATACTAATGCATACGTCTCAGAATACGACGAAACTAAAAGTTGAAATTGACAAAGTCAAAGAGAAAAACATCACGAGGTGAAAACATTTCATAAAATTCAAAACAAGGCCATATTTGAATAAAAACTCAAGGGAGAAACAATGTGAAGAACGATACATTTTTTGCGGAGCCACCGTCTACCAAACAGGCACTCGGGTGAATGATTTCTCTCCCATCCATTTATTTTTTGTCCTTTTTTTCAGTCGGGAAAAAACGGAACCTCCGGGCACGGCCATCTTATAAATAACGAGAAATCATTATCTTCACCCGCTTGGTTCCACCTTTAAGGTTGCGCGTTGGATCAAACACGCGCAAAGAGAGCCAATTTTAAGACGACGGCTGGAGTGAGGAAGGATCCGGGAAGGGGGAGGGGTTGAAGAGAGGGGAAGGAAAAGGGGGAACAAAACTCAAACGATTTACCCAATATGCTGGGTGACGGAGAATAAGAGAGAGAGAGGTTGTGGGGAAGACGGAGAACGGTAGAGGGATGAGAAATGCGCGTTCCAAGATCTTCCCCCACCCCGTCTCCTTTCCTCCCCCACCCCATCCCCTTTCCTCCCCCCACCAGACCAGTGATAAGGAAAGTCCTTCCCTGCCCCTTCCCTCCCTCCCTCTGCGCGCGCCACCTTTAAACAGAAAGGCCCTTGTAGACGGCGCGCTTCCAAGGGGAAGGGGACGAAAGTTTCACGGCCCGTATTAAAAAAAAGAAGGGCGACAAATTGAAATTCCCATCAAAGCCAATTCTCCTTTGTGCTCCATCCCTGGAACGAGTTGACGTAGGATCCTCGGGAGGGCGGGCGATAAAAAAAATTCGTCCCATTATTTGTTTTATTTTATATTGTGCAGTGCGACATTAGGGAAGGAAGAAGGTAGGTAAAAGCATAGGAAAAAAGGAGAGAGAGATGAGGTAGTAGTCAAAGGGTTTTTTAATAGACGGGGTATAGTGCGCTGTGAGAAAAGGAGACTAATGAGGGAAGGGGAAGATGTAGATGGAGATCAAGGAAGAGAGAGAGACAGACACATACGGCCAGAGAGGGACGCGATTAATGACTCGACCATCTTTGGTGCCTGACGAGAAGTGATTACGCAGAAACTGAAGGGGAGAATTAGATAGATTTTCGGCCGAAGGAACGGAGTGGTGGAGATATAGAGGGAGAGAGAGATGGGGGCTGAGAAAGGGGGCAGGTGGAGAGAGAGAGGGAAAAAGAGCGGGAGAGAGAAAAAGAAAGAGAGAGAGGGATAAAGAAGAGTGGGGAGAAGGCGGATGATCGGCGAGTATCGTGGGGTGTGGGGAAATGGAGAGCGGTCCAATTGCCATGGCACGACGTAAAAACGAAAGAAAACGATGTCCTTTGTGAAACGCCTTTCCGTTTTTCTGGCGTTTAAATGGAGACCGTCTTCTTGTATGCGAGGGGGGAGAGATACATAACTCCCATCTTTTACTCTTTCTGTCCTTCTCCCTTTCCAACGATACACATGCGGCGGCTTTTTCAGACGAAAGAATGACGGTGTGAGACAAAGGAGATAAAAGAGGAAGAAAGAGATCACTTCATTTCTGCAGTGGTGAATGACAAAGTGTTTATTTTATTATTTTTATTATTTCCTTTGTTTTGAAGAAATATTTTCCTCTGACGAAATTTCCCAAGGGCTGCTTTCCTAAGTGCGTGATCTTAAGACAAATAAAGAGTTGACCGTTTCAATATGTATTTTTACCAAGTTTGGTACTTAGCATTTCAGTTTTTTGAATTAAACATTTTTATACTTCTCAGAAAATTACGTATTTTATTAGAAGTAGATCCTATTTACACATGCGTAAATCATATATTCATGAAAGATTTATGCGCAAAATTAAAATTTAAACTGCATAAGTAATAAGTTTCAAACATCGAATATATTTCGCGGTGTTTTCAATTTCAAGTTCGGCGTCATTTAAGAAAGAGGCTAGAAAATTGTGCACGACAAATCGTAAATTAAACGAGAGAACAAATATCATAAAAGTATGGAAAATATACAGAAAGTTATTATCTTTCGTTGAAATTAATTTGTTAAATGTATGCTTCCCGTTCACAATTTAGAACAATTTTATTTGAGACATTATGGTGCCTTTTATTCAAAGGTTTCATTATATTTTTAATTTTCTCGGAAAGATAATTTTTCACTAAAGCAATAACCTTCTGATGTTGATGTAACAAAAGTAATTTGTTCAACTGTGCGCATTTCATTCCTTCTGGGTGCGCAAAAGTGATTAATTTCTTCGATATATTTGTTGGCTATTTTACCTTCTGCTTGAAAATGGTAAACAAGTTATACTTTAACAATATGTACATTTATTAATAATTTTAAAAGTTCTTATTTTTTGTAATGATAATATTTAAGTGATTTCTTCTGCAATATTAAATGTAAAACATTTTTTAAATCGTTAAATTTATTTTAATCCATATAGTATTTCAGTATTTGTTGAAATATAAATTACAAAAATGTTTCCTTCGTGAAAAAATTTTCAATTTATAAATATCTTTCTCAATTTAATAAAAGATCCCTTATTCCCCCTTACTTTACGTAGAATGTGTTTATTTTCCATAAAATTATGTATTGTATTTGAATATAAGATTGAACTCCGATTGTGTTAAAAGCTGCATAAGTGAAAGAGACATTTATGTATTTGATTCACATCGCGTTAAAAGGGAGGTTTATAGATTTTTTCAGGATGATATGTCCACTAACAATATCACCACGGTCTTTAAATTCATGTTTACGCTCGCAGTCTTAATTTACCTATCATTTTCGCCCTCTTATTCACAGGAATACAAAAGTGTATTTCCAGTAACACTCGAATTTATGTCCATATTTTTATGTATACTATAGGATCATTGTTATAAGCCCATAAATGAGAAGTTCATAAATTTATTGACTTAACCAAAATTTAAGATGTCTATACACGGCAGTTAAAACTGAAATTAATTTATTTATTTATACCAATATTTTACTGCATGTAATAAGATTTGATTATTATTAATGTAAATAGTACTGGAAAATCTCTGCGTAAAGAGACCATTGCATTAAATATCTATATTATGACTACGTTTTGTTGGAATGTTTGGTTAGGGAATCATAAAAGAAAGATATACTTCAATCTAAGTTGCCAGATCTTTCACTGCAGAGGCAAGGTTTTGAAGTATGTGGTCAAATACTACATTTCCAAATACGACAAACGGCAGTGCCATCAAATTCCATATATCGTCCTTTAGACAGTCCCTATTATTGTATGCAGTTTTTGGGTCAGATATCACCTCAAGTTTCCATATGGATTGGCAACAGTGGATGGAGCATTCTTCTATTGCAGAATTGAGAATTACATCTCGTGCTGCATTAATGACACTCAGTTCAAAGTCAAATACAAACAGCTCAAGATTTAAATTCCCATTAAAAACTGTAGGCTTGTTCAAATATTGCTCTATATAAAGCATCATCTTTTCTTGTGACTTGGCAATAAGTGGAAATATTTTTTTTTTGCCCAACCAAATAATATTCAAGATACGATTTTAAAATTTTCATACAAATTAATCAGTGGGCTCCTATTCTACTTGTTAAATACATTAACTGCAAAACAGTTAAGATCCAATTTGGATCATTCTGGCCTGGGCCAAACTTCAAGACTGGATTTCCAGATGTACTATTTTCATATGAGTCTTCAATTGCACATTACTGAAGTGTTTGCGATATTAGAGGTCTCGTCTTATTTCGATTCCTATTTATCATCCTCAGCAGAGTATTTCTTTCTGGTAAAATGATTAATCAGATATTAAGGGCAACCTCATCCTGAATATGGCTTCTATCCTCTCTAACAGCACTTTTTGATGGCTCATTGGGGTTCTCTTCTGCATTTCTCTTAGTAGCTGTAGTCGTTTGTTTAACCTTTACTGCTGCGGAATTTTCATGATGAAGGTATTTCCCTTCAATGTAGATTATTGTATGGTTGTAAACGTTCGCATTTGTTACTAATCCCACATTACTTGTAAATTTCTCGCACCTCCAGTATTTATTCTATCCATATCTGGTATTGGAATTAAAGTAGTTGTAAACAAGCAACTCCTTTTCTTTCTTTGATATCGTCAATATGAATTTAAATTTCAAATCTAAATTACTTGATTAACATCAATTAAGTTCTGTAGATTTAACGAATTATGAAATAACTGTAATGATAATAACCAAAATAATAAAGGGATATAAAAATGATCCTTCAGTAGTCATAAGAGCATTGAAGATAAAAATATGCACATAAATGCTAGCGTAAATTTACTAATGTGGACGTATGATTAGGTGGATATAAAACTAGTAGACGTAAGTTTTTTTATTTAATTAAAATGTCGCAAGTTGGCTCAAGCCAGGTGGCGACGACTGTTACACTACACTACAAAATACAATAATAATAGTTAATTTATCAATAACAAATGTTATGGTATTTAAATAAAAACCTATTCAATTTAATTATTACCTATTTTTATGGAGTTTAGAGTTTTTAGGGTTCAAGATGGGCCTTCACGGCTACCGTAGTGGTTAAGGGGCTCACGCAGTCCCCACCGTACTTCAAAACATCAGGCATTCCTTTACTTCCTCCAACTCCATCGTCATCTGTTACAATTTACATTATTATCTATGATCAAACAAAATTTATTTTTAATTATTTTAACATTTTTAGGTAAGGGTTTAAAGGGCTCTTCAGGTAACATGTTCAAATCACAAATTCCTATATTAAGAAAAGTATATTGGCCAATATTTGTTTTTTTGTGGCCTCAATTTAATTTGTAACTCGTGTCCGTTTTTTTCTAATAAAGTCTGACTTCTCTATCCTACTACTCAGATCTTCCCATGCCTTATTTTTGCCAATTACCTGGAATATACCCCGTAATATATTAACCCTCCTCCTTTTCACAAGCGTTTTTCAACCCACCATTTTAATCATTTCGGTGACGCTATCTCGCTTGTTGAATCTTCCTAAGGTATATCTCGCTGCCTTTCTTTGCACCATCTCTAATTTTTTGTTATGCCCTATCTCGTACTATACGTACTCTAATATAGGCCTAACCAATTATTTATATGCTAACTCTTTTGCTGCCTTAGTACTTTCTTTTAGATTACGCATCACGTAATGAAAGGTCTTATACGCTTTTGCTACGATTTTGTCGATGAGTAGTACCCCATTTTAGGTCTTTTGTTATTTGAACGCCTTGGTATTGCAATTATCGACTTTTGGTACCGTTTCCTTACTAAGCGTATAGCGAAAATGTAACTCGGTCCTTTTATTTGTGAAACTGATGTACTTGCTTTTTGTTCCATTAAACTCATTTTGTTCAACTTAATCCAATTTGCTACCCCCTCCATATCTTCCTCCAAAATTGATCGGTCCTGTTCCGTTCTTATTCGTCTATAGATAACGCAGTCATCTTTGAAAATCCGAATATCAGATTTGACCTAATTAGGTAGGTCGTTTACATAAATCTGGAATAATAAGAGCCTTAAAACGCTACCTTGTGGAACTCCTGCTGTTACCTGACTTTCCTCTGAGTGATTCTGTCCTACTTTATCTCGTTGGGATCTACCAATATGTAAATTTTTTAACCATTCAATTACTCTCTTATCAATATTTAACTGTTTTAATTTCTTGAGTAGAATGTCGGGAGGTACTGCGCCGAAAGCTTTAGAAAAACCTATGATGATGCTACCGACTTCATCTCCTTTATCTATCGATTCTGCAACATCTTGTAAGAGTCCTAATAACTAAGTCATGACAAACCTTTCCTGAACCCATGCTGATTTTTACATAACCAGTTGTTTACTTCCCCATAGATTCGTATGTAATCAGCAATAATTTTTTTCATCAGCCTGCAAATTACAGATGCCAGACTAACAGGTCTACAGTTCTGTGGGTATTAGAACTGTAGACGTTAATAAATGGGCAAAGGGGCAGTGGACGTATTAGTGGTGGACATGTAATCTGTGAGCCATATTGGTTTTTTCTGATAATAAAAGAATTTAGATTATTAAAACAAGGCGTTTTTATTGAAGTTCTAGCGTGTATGTCCTACTAATTTACAGTGAATCACAAATAAAAAGTAGTGGATTTGTTTGCAATTCGATTCAGTTCAAAAACATAGTTGTTACATCTATTCAATTGTGGACGTTTATTAAATAATTCATAATAAATCCATGCTGAAAATATCATCCCAAAATTCAATAAAATATTTTAAGGTGGATTTGCTGTACTAATTTATTAAATTTTAGTTTTATAATATACTCCGAGGAAAAGTAATACATCAATTCCATTGCCGTTATCTGTAGCATTATATATGAGAAGGAGAAAAATTGAAATAAATGTTTGCTAGTTCTGAAAGGTCTATTTAATGCCGGCAATATACTTTTACCTCCGCATCCCACCACGCAAATAACTTTCGCAAACAAGGTCTGTTCCGCACGCGGGAACGAAAGGAAGGCCCTTTTCCTCCTCGCTAAATTCACTCTCTCTCTTTCTCTCTCTCTACACCCTTCTCAATTTCGACGCGCAAATTCCAAACAGAACTCGGCTTGATTGAAAATAGAAACGTACTTGCGCTCTCAGACAATGGCACGTCTACGTTCATTAAACTCATCCCCTCCTGGAAACTTCGAAATCCACCAGGCGCGCTGGGGATGAACGGAAAAAAATTATATAGAGAAGCCATAACTTTTCTACGACAGAGTAAAAAAACTCCCATAAATACATACGCTCCAAATATATATATATATATATATATATATATATATATATATATCAAAAACGACCGAATCCAGGCACGTTTTCCATCATTGTTGGAGCGGCAAAGGAGTCTCCCAAAACCGCAAAGAAACTGCTTTGTATTCCCCATCCACCTCGCAATGTCTATTTAACCCCGACTCTATATGCACCGCTTTTACTTCCCTCCATCTCCCAGGAAAAGGAGACTTCCCACCCCTCCCACTTCTCCCTTGCTAGTCTCACTGATTCGTATTCCGCCACCATCTTTGGAATCGTTTGCGGGACTATCTCTTGCCTCCTGGCGTACAGAGCCCTCCTTAACCCCCTTGCTCCCTTCCCACCGAAGCCCCGCCGTCTCATCCCTTTACAAACCCAGAGCATATCATCGCTCATATAAGAAATGGCCGGAGGATTGGGTGGAGGGGAGGAGAAGATGAGAGGGACTTTTATCGGCGTATGTGTGAGGAGGGAAGGAGGAAGTACAGGAGGGAGCGAGCTGCTGGGAAGGAGAAAGCAAGGATTAGAAATGGAAGTGGTGGAAAGAGAATAAGAAGACTTAAGGAGAGAAAGAGGTTTTTGAGGGGAAGAGAGGATTCAAACCGCAGTGGGTGAATAAGTAACGGAAGTAAGGCGAAAGAAAAGTATGCGCGAAAGGAAGGAGAGGCAAGGAAAGAAGGAATGAGAAAGGAGAAATATGAGAGAAGAACCGCCTAGGAAAGAGAGAGGGGAAGAAATTGAAAGAAGAGAATGAGGGAGGGGGAGGAAGGGGAAGGGAAGGAAAAAGATGGAGGGAATGGGGGAAGAGAAACGGTGAAAGATTGAGAAAAATGGGATATGAGGGAGGGAGGGAGAGAGGAGAGATGAAGGTGTAGAAAGAGGGCGATTGAAGGAGAGGGAAGAAGAACAAGAGAAGGAAAAAAGATATTAAGGAAAAGAGAGAAAGAAGAAAAGAAAGATACAAAGTCGAAATGAGAAGAACAGAAGGCGTGAGAATACGGCAGAGAATGAGAGAGAGAGAAAACGGAGGTTTCATAGGAGGATTTTCAGCACACGTCTCTTATGAAATCCCTTAGCCTATCCCGCGGGAGGATGCATCGCCCTGAGATAGGCGGTGGCCGAGAGATCGTAACCCGCCAGTTCCCCCGACGTTCCAGCCTCCTCATCCTTGTTCTGGAAGTAAGACACATTTTCATCGCTTCGGACGGTTTGTGTCTTTGAGGAATTTTGCGCCGTCGGAATGCGCCGCCACCCTCATGATGACGAGGGTCTCGCGTGGTCAGACCGCGCTGACAACCGTAGGGGGAAGGGAGAGAGTAAGATGGATGGCTAGGGAAGGTTTGTTTCGGTTTCAGGATGCCGGGATTTCGCGGCGGATGACTTTTGGTATGAAAACCTTAGGCGAAGGGGGTGAAGGTGCGACTGATTTGTAAGAAAATTGACGTTTATAATACGATTTCTTGTAATTGTACACTCGACATTACTATTAGCATTTTTTTAGGTTTATAATGTTTCCTAATTTATTTGTCACATGAACATTTAAAAATAATTACATGAATGAAGCTGGTTTAAAGTTATCGACTAATGGAATATATGACTCAAGTAACTGTCCTCGACGAACCGAGCTTTAAATGAGGAGTTATGAATTTTTGTGAAGTTTGGCAATCTTCTTTGGTAAGACGCAGCATTTAGTTTTAAAGTACTGCATTTTGGAATAATATGATCTCATTTTAAGCAAACGTTGGTTTTTGAGGTCAACGGGCGCTAAATATTTATTTTGCTTATAAGTCATTGAGGAATTGACAAATCATAGAAAAGTCACTTTGGAATAAAATGTGGTTAAAAAGCCATTAAGAATATATTATAATACTCATAACGGTTAAAAATGTTTCCTAGTTTTAAACAATTCTCTTTATAACTATCTCATTCTAGAGATAATCATCATCATCATATGTAAATTCTGCCTCTCGGCAGGTCCAGTCATGGCAGCCTTCCAAGCTTCTCGATCCTGGGCCAGTCTCTTGGTATTATCATACCTGCCTCCAACTTTAATTGCATCCATCATCTGGTACCTCCTTCTTCCTCTTCCTCTCTTTCTATTTACCATTCCTTCAATTGCAGTCTTCAGCAGGCATTCTCTCCTCATACAGTGTCCAAGCCAATTCATCTTTCTTTTCCTATTTTTCCTAACATCTGTCTTTCTTCGCCTATTCTTCTCAACACTTCCTCGTTTCTGACTCTATCCTCCCAGCTTACTCCTTCCATTCTTCTCCAAATCCACATTTCTAGCGCTTCTAACCTTCTTCCATCTTCTTTCCTGAGTGTCCACGTCTCTGCACCATACATCACTACACTCCAAACATAACACTTCGCAAATCTCTTCCTCAATTATTTATTCAGCGCCCCGCACAATAGTTTCCTTTTCCTATTAAATCCTTCCTTCGCCATGGCTATTCTCGATCTTATTTCCTTGGAGCAAAGCATGTCTTCAGAGATAATGCTCCCTAGATACCTGATCCATCCTACCTGTTCAACCACTTCACCATCCAATCTGATGTTAATTCTTTCCCCTTTCCCTCCTAGTATCATACTCTTTGTCTTTCTCTTATTCATTCTCATTCCATATTCCTTGCATTTTCTATTAAGATCCTTTAACATCTCAATTACTTTTTCCTTATTATCAGCCAGCACAGCCATATCATCTGCAAACCTAATGCACTCCACACTTCTTCCACCCATACTCACTCCTCTCCTTCCATCAAAACATTCTTCGATTATTTCTTCCAAATAGATATTAAATAGAGTGGGTGACAGGCAGCATCCCTGCCTAACCCCTCTTCCTAATCCAATCTCCTCAGTTACCTCTCCTCCTATTCTTACCCTTGCTCTCTGGTCCAGATAAAGGTCTTTTATCAGTTTCCTCTCTCTTCAGTCAATTCCATGTTTTTTCAATATCAGCATGAGTTTGTCCCATCTCACTCGGTCAAATTCCTTCTCTAAATCAATGAATACAGCGTACACTTTCCTATTCTTCTCAACATATTTCTCTCCGATCACCCTCAATAGACCTATTGCATCTCTCGTCCCCAATCCTCGTCTGAATCCATACTGTTCCTCTCCAATTTTATTATTAAGCTTTCCGTACAATCTTCTATTCATTGTTCTTAATAAAATTTTGGCCACGTGGGATATCAAACTCAACGTCCTGTGTTCTTCACATTTCTTGGTATTACGCTTTATTCCAATTGGTATCATTATTATGTCTTTAAAGTCTTTTGACCATTTCCCCTTTTTGTATATTTCATTGCACATATCAATTATCTCCTTCTTCCCTTCTCCATCCAATGTCTTCAACATCTCAATTGGTATCTCATCAATTCCTGTTGCTTTGCCGTATTTCATTTCCTTTATAGTTTTTTCTATTTCACTTTCTAGTATATCATATCCTATCTCGTCATCTTGCACACTGCTCTCCTCTTCCAGCTCCAGTTCTTCCTCCCTCGGTCTTTTTTCCCATTCGTATAACCATTCTATATACTCCTTCCATCTCTTCATTACCTCCTGTGGCTCGTTTACCGTTCTTTCATCTTCAGTTTCTATCTCAAGACTGCTTCTGCCTCCTTGTTCTTTAAATACCATCTCCATAGCCTCTTTATACATCATATCATATCTACCTTCGTTTTCTAACTTTTCTATTTCATTGTACTTTTCCCTCATCCACTTTTCTTTTGCATTATCAGTCTCTCTTCTTAGCTCATTATTTAATCTTCTATATTTTCTCCTACCTTCTACTGTACCCACATTTTTCCATCTTCTTCTTTCCTCCATTTTATCTAACATTTCGTTTGTGACCCACTCTTTTCTTATTTTATTTCTTTCCTTCATTCCTATAGTCTCTCTTGCTGCTTCTTTCAGACTATATCTGATGTTTTCCCATCTTTCATTAATACAATCCGTCTTTCCTTTCGTCTTCATCTTATCAATAAACATTTTTTTCCATTTCTTCAGATTTTCCTGCTTCTTTTAGCTTTCCGATATCCATTTCTTTCCTCGTCCTCCCTTTCCATGTCCTTTTTAACTTTATACACAGCTCTGATATGAATAGATTGTGGTCTGAGCAGATATCTGCTCCTGGATAAGTTTCGCATTTTTCATGCTATTTCTATATCTCTGTTGTATTATAATATAGTCTATTTGATATCTTTCCCTATTTATTCGGGATGTCCAAGTGTACCTTCTCCTTTTATGGTTTTCAAACAAGGTGTTACCAATTACCATGCAATTCTCTTTACAAAAGTTCACCAATCTTTGTCCTCTTTCATTTCTTTTTCCTAAACCAAATTTTCCTACTATTTTGCCATCACTACCTTCACCTACGACTGCATTGCAGTCTCCCATTACTATTATACAGGCATTTCTTCTTTCCTTCTCAGTGATTCGCTCTATCCTCACATAACATTCCTCCACTTCTTCATCTAAATGCTGACTGGTTGGCATGTACACTTGGATTATCACTAGGTCTTTGCTTTTCCCTTTTAGTCTTATCATCATTAGTCTTCCATTAATATACTGTACTTTTATCACCTTATCTTTCATACTTTTTCCTATTAATATTCCTACTCCATATTTGCCACTTCTCTCTTCACCAGAGTAATACAATCTGTAGTCTCCACTCTCCATTTCTCCACATCCTCCCCACGTTTATTGTGTCACTTAAAAATTCATTAAATCTCCTTATTAACCTTCTTTGGATAGTTTTTTCCTGTAAAATGTTAAATTATTCCATTTTGTAATATTTTAGAAATTTTCCCCAAATTATATCCTTCGAATTTGAATGGGTATATGATTACTAACAATATTAGTACAAATCAACTTATAGATTACATTCAAAACTTATTTGAAATCATAATAACCAGCATTAATCAGCAGCTAACCTGTATTCAATATATATATACTATATATATACTATATATATATATATATATATATATATATATATATATATATATATATATATATATATATATATAAGCATATTTATGAGATTATTTTTATTGATATTGCTCAAAGCATCAATGTTTAATAATAAATATTCGTGTTAGGAATAATTATAAGTGCTATGTTTTTCAGGTTTCAGGCGTTTAAAACACACAAACACACACACATTATATATATATATATATATATATATATATATATATATATCACACAACAGAATACGATGCAACTTTGACCGCCGTATATATTTTACGACGTTTTCCCCATGAAACTTGAACTCCAGTCGTATACTCTGCCATCCTTCTCCATTGATCTCAAACACCCCAGGTAGCTCCCCCTCCGCTTTACCAACCCTCCCACTGCCTCTATAGTTGTCTTCTTTCTCCTTCCATATCTTAATATTACACGTGCCTAGACGCAATGAATGGTCATCGCTCACAGTCCGAGGGAGGCATCGACTCCTGGACGAACGCCTCGCCATTCTCTCACACCCCTCCCCCAGAGGCTGCTATGTTCTATGCGCCGCCCTTTTTCCTTGCACCCTCCTCCCTCCACCACGCACTCCGCACCTGACAACCATTCTTCATCTTCCTCTTTACATTCCGTCTCCGCCTTCCTAATCCCCCTTTCTCTTATGTCACCGCCTCATCCCATTTCACCTCACCTCATTTTCTTAAGCCGCTCTCGCGTTTTCCCTCTCTAGTCTTCATCCTCACCGAATTCGCTCGCATTTCCTTACTTACTCACTTTTTGTCGTGGTTCATTGTGCCATTCTTTTGTTCTTTCATCTGCCACTCGGATCATTTCCACATTTTGGACGCTTTTATTACCGATTAATTAATTTTTAAAATTATTTGTAATTTACTTACATACTTCCCAGTGCTTCGTGATCACAAAATAATTCGCATTATTCTAGCGGCATAACAAATTTGACGATCCAACAGTTTTAACATTTCTTTTTTTTCGACACATCTTTCATCGCGTTTTTCTCGGTTATCGTATCTTCTTTTTCTCTTTTCTGTTCGCTCTTTTCGTCTCCCTTATTAGCTTTCGCCTCCAATTCTATCACGCCTTCATGCTTCATTTTGCCTTCTTTTTTAGCGTGTACTCTTTCTCTCTTTATCCTCCATACCTCTCACATCCACGTCTTTTTATAATTCTCTCTTCACTTCGGTCTTTATGTCTCCGTGCCTTTTACTTTTATGTCTTTCTTTTATGGAATCCCTCGATATCCATTCTCTCTCTCTTTTCTCTTCTATTCCTTCTTTTCCCTCCGTTTCGTCTTCGTTCGTTTTTATTTTTTTGTTTCTGCTCGATATCTTAGTACTCTAAAACCCCACTTAATATAAATCTGAAGGCACTGGCACTAAACTTCCGGTCATTCCATATCAATGAGGAGATCATAGAGGAAATCCTTTACTAATCGCAGCTTAATAACAAAACGGATGGCAAAAGTCCTTGTTAACTATATTAAAAATTCCAATTTCTTCGCGCGTCCCTCTCTATACGTTCTGAAAAACTTGGTTCCCGATATCTTTCTTTTTTTTTTGTTGTTTCGTGGTATTTTATGGCCCTCTTTCATTCCTACTCTTCTTTTTCTACTTTTCTCACCGGCAGTCATTTTTATCACTTCTCTGAAACCCTCTCCCTTTTCCTTTTCTCTTTGTCACCCTTTCTCCATCAATCCCCTTACTCATCGCTCTCTCTCTCTTTCTCTTTCCCTTTATCCCTCTCCCTCTCTCTTTCGCCACCCGTCTTCTCTCCTTCCATCGCTCGTTCAGAAATTCTCCCGCGATCCATCACGGTTTGCGTGTAGCACGTCACACTTTAATGACATCTCGTCGAATGGTCTTATCTTCTTCCACCCTGCCTTTCTCCCTCCTTCCCTCTCTCCATCACCCATCGCTCTCTCTCCTCTTTCCCTCTTTCTCTCTCTCTCCATCCACTCCTCCCTCTTTCTCTCTCTCTCCTGACGCTTTTCCTACCATCCCACAGTGCCACTCTTGCTTCGGAATTCCCTCCTTTTTAGACTTTTACGATTCCCCATTTCCTTGCCATTTGGTTCCTCGTCCGAAAACCAAAGTGGAATTTTGATTCCTTGCAGCGTGAGGTGGACGTGAAGGGATTGTCTTCCATTCCTCTTTCTTGTCACTCCTCTTGCAAGGCGTTATTTTCACTCTCCATCCCTTCTATATATATATATATATATATATATATATATATATATATATATATGTCCCCCTCTCTGTTTCCATTTCTCCATCCCTATTAACCATTTTTATACCTAAGACGCTTAGTTCTAAGAGAAACTTGATGTTTTGTTTTTTATGACGATCCTTTGACAATAGAGGATTGCTTGAATGATAATTTGATGAATGAGTAATTTGTCCCCTTTTTAATCTGCAGGAAATTGCTGAATACATTGCCACTTACAGTTTTAGAAATAAAACACTTATTGTAATTTCCTCTAAAAAAATATACTCATCTGATGGTGCTATAATATGCGAAACAGGTGAAGTAAATCTTTTTAGTAGAAATTATAGTAAGTGATTTATTTCTATAATGAACTCTTACTACAAAGTGGAGCCTTGCCCAGTGGATTTTGTCCTTAAAATTTTATTATCACTTTCTAGCTAAATTTGAGTTTTTTAGGTACTCTTTAAATTGTTTCAGTTAAGTAATCTAAAGAATTTCAAGGTATGTTTCAACTAAAACTAAATATGAGAAACAATATTTTGATGAAAAGCAAAATTTCAATTCATCTTTCATTAGTACCAGGACCGGACATGATATGTCTAACTTTCCGAATTTTCATTACGTGCTATTAGAAGCAAAGAAGCAATTACGTATATAGTTAACATTTATCAGTATTAAAAAATATTATTATCTATTAACTGACTGGTAAACCTACGCCATTCCTTTCATTAAGAAATCTGATTTTGTATTGATTATTTGACACGAATATGTTACATATATATTTTAAATGTTTTTTCGTTTCTTCGGGTACTCCAGGTGCCACGAACACAGCCATTTGGGCTTAATAATATGCATTATAAGAAAAATCGGATATATTACAATAACCAAATATACTGTAGTTTTTTTTCTATTTAAAACACATTAAATAACTGTTACTGTTAAATTATGAGAAAAAGATTCTTTAAAAATATTTTTTTAAATTAATATAAACTAAAATAAACATATCTATGCCGAGAAATCATATAAGGAATTCGGAAAACATTAAAACGAGCAGATACGCTGGGAAGTTTTTGGAACACTCGATATTTTTAACGTATTTTATATGAAAAACATTATTTAAATTGTCTTTGTATTTCATTCTAAGAGAGAGTATATCTACGACGGTGTCATTAAAAAGTTTTGATACCATTTTACCCTCAGAAAACTAGTAAATATCACAATGTTATCATTAGAGGCAATTATGGATACGAAAATTGACGTTTTTAAATCTGAGGATTTATTATAATGCTAAAAACATTTCTATATATTTGACAGTACGCGGTGCATCAGATAATTGTTATTGCGTTTAGGCAATGAAATATGAATAAAATGTTGAAATAGATATTACAATAGTTTTCCTTAGTTGTTTTTAATAAAGAGCCGTGGATTCAAAGAAATGTTTTTCTTAGGTTCATGTATTACGCATTAAGACCAACGCAGACGCGAAAATTCAAAATAAATCCACATTGGAGGAAATATCACACGTCCCTTTGATATAAAATCTCAATATGACTAACAAATAACACTACCATTTTGTCAGATAATAACTTAGACATTCTTTCCATTTCTGCTCTAGATCTCACGCATGCTTCATATTAAGAGATAATCGGAAACGGAAAAAAAAAATTCACGCATTTATTTTATTGAAATAAGTCTTTATGGACTAATATGTATAATTAAATACCTGGTTTAGCAATGAAAAAGCGCAATTCATCGTTCTTGAGCTGTATTTACATTCTCTTGAATTGATAAACGCTTAGGTGGAATATATGAATGTGTTCTGACTGTCCCTACGCAGTTCACATGTTCAGGCAAAATCCCACCCAGTGGATACAAAAACATCTACTGCCATTATTTTCTTAGAAATATCCGTTTTCCTCTCTTTTTCTGACATATATTTTTCATCTCATAAGAAAGACCTTTCATGCACCTACGCACCATTATTAGTTTTTTATTCTTATATATTTTTATTTATGTCCTCATTATTAAATAATTTTTTGCATTCTTTCAATTTTCAACTTTCAATTCAGATATGTTTTATTTTCCTTCTTGTTATCCATTCATTATTTGTATTTTACTTATTTTTGCTTTCATAACGAAGGAATACTGCACATATCATAGAACAGTTAAAGCCTATATTTAAAAATTATTCTGCATTTCAATGTACTTCATGTACATAGATAAAACCATCGTAAAGTAATATTTGAACATTGTTTTAAAATATTTTGGATAAGAGGAAGGGCAAAATTTAAAGCTAAAATTATAATCATTCTTATCGTATCTTTCGCCAAATTCTGTGAGTAATTTCACTGATTACTGAGATAAAATTACATCCATATGTGTGACAAAACCTTCTGCATTTGATTTTTAATGTTATAAGATAAGATTTTTCCAAAAAAATAGAGTTCCAGTACACAATGTGCATATATTATGCATATGAGTTTTTTTATCAAATAATGATCGAAATCAGCATCCGGAAATTTCAGGTATTCTACTTCGTTTTTCATAACAAACTCACAAACATTGTTCAGAATTTAATAAAATTCATGAAATACCCATAGACGTTTTATGTCAAATCCAGGACTTGAGGGTGCAAAACTGCTATTTTAATTAGTATAATACTCTATTTAAAAGAATTTTATTGTTTTATTATTTTTAGACTATACTTCATAAAACTCCGCCGTGGGACTTTCAAGCTAGGATTCTATTTTCTTAAAACTGTTCACCTAAACCAGGGGTGGTGAACCGTCGGCCTTCAGGCCGCATGCGGGCTTTTGTGATACTCAGTGCGGCCTTTTGAATACTTGTCTAAAAATACTCAAAATCATATATGATTTTAGTATGAAAGTTACATAAAGAACAAACAAAAGATATATATTTTGCATCAACAGAATATTTACGCCAAATCTTGTTTGAAATGACACATTACGTATAGTTATTGGTATTGTAAACTACATTCGAGCAAATGCTTCACGACATCGCCAGTGCTTCAATATGACAATAAAATATTCAGTGTAGATCTTCCAAACCATTAAGTGAGCTGATTGTCACAAGTTCAAGTACTAGAAAATCTTTAGATTTGCGAAAATTACTCAGGAACTTTTTCAAAGAACAGAATGAACCTTGTGAAATTTTGAAAAAAGATTTCTGCAGAAATGTTGCATTTTTGTGTGATTTAATGTCAAAAAAATCATTTGCATACTTCTCTACAGGGTAAAACTAAATCCATATATGAAATGTGAAAGCAAATTCAGACATTTTGAAAGTTGATTTTTTTTTAAATTGGCCTTGTCAGATCAGTTTTTTCAACCGAGAATTTTCCTGAACTGGCAAAGGTAATTGATAAACAAGATATGAATAAAAACTTGCAAAATTGGAATATGAATGAATATAGAGGTGTTTTAGACTCCTTGATTAAAGAATACAATAACAGATTTAAAGATTTTGAGAAACATGATGCCACACTGAGGTTAGCTTTTCAGCCACATCTAGTTGATGTCTCGAATGCACCTGAGGATTTGCAGATGGAGTTGATTGAGCTCTTAGAAGATAAAATTCTGAAGCCTCTATTTGACAGTAAAAAGGATTCCAATGAAATATGGAAGAATGCAGTTGAATACCCACGACTGCGTCAATATTCTCATCGTTTACTCTCTTGTTTTGTCACAACCTATTGTTGTGAAACAGCATTTTCACATATGGCTCAAATCAAGACGTGTCTGAGATCACAGATGACAGAAACTCACCTGGAAGACCAATTGAAGCTATAGACAACAATGCTGGAACCAAATATGAAGTTATTAGCTCACAACAAACATTCACAAAAAAGTCATTAAATTGTGTTTGCGTTCTTATTTTGGTGAATGTGATTGAATGCAACATTTTATTTACATGTCCTTATTTTGTTTTAACTTCTTTAAAAATATACTAGCAAATATGAAAATTTTTAATTTTTTGCATTAGATAAAAAGTCATTATATTGTGTTAAAGCCCTTTAAGTTTTTAAAAATATTAGTAAATATGAAGAATTGAAATCTATATTCGTTAAATTAAAAATCCATTAAATTCCGTTTGCCTCTTTATTATTTCAATTTTGATAAATGTGAGTGTATGCAACGTGCATCGCAATGTGCGGCTTGATGAGGTCTCCGTTAAGTAACATTTGGCCTTCCAATGAGAAAAGGTTCCCCATCCCTGACCTAAACCACCAACCTACCGAAATAATTATCAAAGCCATGAAGCAGAGAGCAACCAAAGATGTTTTATGATATAACGCACTACACCTAAAGCAAACTTCGCCGAAAATTCCGCTTTTTTTCCTCATCGCAAGTTATGATAGGAAATAGGTAGCTCCCCTTATCGAGAAAATATTTTTCATAAAAAGTGAGGAATAGTAACATTTTATCAGAACCTGCTGCGATAAAATTATCCAATTGACTTAAATACAGCTTTCATTTTCACAAAGGAAAATAAAAACAATAAAGATATCAGTCCCGGGAGTCGGAAGAACCCTTCTGTGAAGATATCTTCTAAAAATATCTCAAGGAGCGTTGATCTTACTACAGTACTTCTGCTTTAAAATATCGGTTGGGCATTTTGGTTCAATGAAGAGCATCACTAAAACATTCAATTTCAGATAGCATATGGTGAAAGTCATGTTTTCAACCTCCGAAAGAACTCCCATATTAAAATATTATTGATTGATTTTTTTCATTTAAGAATAGTAAAAAATGACAAATCTTCGATGAAAATATTTTGTTTGCAAAAAATGATTATTTCAAAAAATAAGACTTGTAACCTATGAATTCGATTGAATGGAATACAAAAAGGCACCAGCTAGACGTTTGATTCAAGTGTTCATTACTTGTCAACTTTCATTAGCTCTTGACATTAAAATGGGGGAATTCCTTGGCGTTAATTAAAGAATATTGAATATTTTTAACTTTTTGATAATTGATTCCTTAATTACGGACAGGCAATTTTTTAGTGATTGCCATTGAACGGAGGCTGGAGTGACAGTTGGGATCTCAAATCCTCTCCCCCTACAATCTCCTCCCTCTCCAATCCCCTCCCTCTCCAATCCCCTCCCTCTCCAATCCCCCCCCTCTCCAATCCCCTCTCTCTCCTACGGACTCACTCACCTACCGCCTCAATCACCTACCTCCCTCTCTGTGAAGCAAAAAAGGCGACGAGGTAGGATCTGATATGGAAAAGGAAAGAGGATGCTGCCATATTGGTTTACGGTGGAACCCATTCAAATTTGAATTTATCGGTAGCAGGTGTAACATGTATCCGGGTACGGTATGTGAACGTAGGATTGACTGGCAGGTTTGAGAAGGGATAAGGAAGCGAAAATCCACTGACGTGGAAATCGATTGAATTCCCTCGAAACCTATCCAAAGAAACAATATAGAAATGGTGAAATTATAGGGAATATTATTCCAGGAAAGCCAATGTAGATTGGTAGAGAGTGCATGTGATTAAACAGTGAAAATTTTCAAGATGCAACATTAAGTAAGAAATGAGTTGCTTAAGTCAAATTTATTAATTACTGCCTTCTACAAGGCGGAAATATTGATGTTTAGGTATAATATAATTAAATATTTATAAATTTTCCAGATGTAAATATATTAATATTAAAATCTAAGGGACGGATGATGTGAGATTTGAGGAAGTAGTTAAATAGATAGGATAGAAAATAATGGCAATAGAGTTTGAAAATAAACAAGAAGGGGATCTGTATCGGGAGTTTTCAGAAAAGACAGAATGGTAAAAGAAGATAGTGAAGAAAAACATGAAGGTATAAGAAGAATAAGGAGGAAATGGATTAAGTATTTTAGAGAGGAAGAAATGGAAAATATTACTAAGGATAAGAAAATGCGGAGAAGTAGATTTAATGCATAATCTTGGTCTAGCTATGAGGGCAGATTAATTATGACGACGATGCCTGGATACACCTACATAACCATTCTTTCTCGACAAACAGATATCCATGAGACGGATTTATTTCTACGGTTATGGAGAATTCCTCCGTAGCATAGGAGAAGTAAATAGAGTAATGTCGCCTATGCAGCATCCCGGAATTAAGGGTAAGTAAACGGCAATTTGGGTAACAATGACGAGCAGATTGAGGGAGAGAGATGAAGAGAGAGAGAAAGAGATGGGATGAGAAATGAGACAGGAAGGATCGGGAGATAAATAATGGCGGTTAGGAGAAAAAATCATCCGGTTTCGCGCATACAACCTTAACATTGAAATAAATATAGAATGAAAGGGTTTATAGGGGAAGGAGGGATAGGTGGGTTAAGGGCGGAGGAGGAAGAAAAGGTAGAGATTTCAGCGGTGGTATAAGAATGGAGGGGGTGGCGCGTTAGTTTGGTTTACTCTACACTCACCTCAACTCCTCAAGCTCTTCCGGTGGAGCGGGCAAAGTAAATTCACTGGCACTCCCCATCTCAAGGCTTTTGCGCTTCCCCAACCCTCTCGCATCCCTTCAAAACCCTCATCCACCCCTTTTCTCCTTCCTGCTTTTTCCCTCCCTTTCAGTTCACGTATCCCACCCTCTCTTGTTCCTCTCTCCCTCCCTTTCATCCTGTTCCGTCCTATTCATCTCTTCTCTTTCAGACTATCCTACCTTTCACCCCTTTCTCTTTCACATCCATCTATCCCTTCGTGTAGCCCTTAGTTTTTCCTTCATCATCCTCTTCACTCAGTACGACTAACCGAATCTCCCCCCTCTTCCCTTATCTCCCATGCATTTCCTCCCCATATACTACAGTACTCAAGGTCTACCTTCCTTATCACTTCCCCACCTTCCCCCTTCTCTCTCAATCCATAGGACTGCCCCACCTAACTCCCTCCAATACCTTTAAAATTTTTCCATCCCTTCCTCTCCCCTATCTCTCTCTTCTTCCCTCCGTTGCCTCCAACCTAATCTGGAATCGCTATCTACCTTCCCTCTTTCTCCATTCAACCCTCTCAATCTCTCCTACCGCTTCCCCAAAATGCTCTCTCCATCTCCCCGCTTTTACCCTTCCCTCCCCTCCCTCCTTTGCTCCATCCAACCCGCTCTCACGTATCCTTTCAACCCGAAACCATCTTATTCGTATTCCCTGAGCTTAGCCATCCACCTGAGTGGCGAGACCCCAGATTACTCAACGCTGGATCAATCCTTTACCCCCTGGTAGTTCAACGGAGCTTACTATCCCTCTATCTCCTGAAAATTCCCTGAAAAATCGTTTTCATCGGCCTTTTAATTGGAAGGCCAGAATTTGAATGCGTTATTTCGAATATTTTAATGAGTTCGAAAACGATTGTTATGAACATGTTATAAAAAGGTTTTTAATTTGTGTTTTTTTTCTGCGTAAGAATACCAAGTATTACGAGCAACGTTGAAATCACTTATGTTTGCTAGAAACCTATTCTTGTATTTATATGTATCTATGAACGAAAAAAAATTAGCGAGAACAAATAAAAAATATAAAAAACCTTTACATTTATGGGAAAATATTGCCCGTAATAAATTTGAATACAAATAAGCTAATCAATTCAATGCTTAACTATATTCCTTTCAACTGTCTGGAAATCAACTTCAGATGAACGCTTTTCAGAGCTTTTATATTTTACTATTTATAAATCAAATAAATGATACAGTTAAGTCCTATAGCCACAAAACGTTTACTAAGACAAATGCGCAGTATAACCACAAAGCAATTTCCCTCGGCGATAACTCACCGATTGTAGGCTCTAATTAGAATCAACGATCGGTGAAATATCGCCGAGCTGGCTTCTTTGTAGAGATCATAGTTTAAATGGTCATTTTATAGCAAGAGAATTTACCTTTATCATTTAAATGATAATATACACAATATATGCCCTCTATTTATTCTTTGAATTAATCAATTACTTATCTTAATATATGGCGTATATATATATGAAAAATTAAAGTGTATTTAATAATCTCAAGAAAGGGCTGTAAGGTTTTAAATAATGTGTTTAAGCATTATTTCATAATGCGGACAAATCAAATTTCCTAAGAAAACTCTCTATACTGTAAAAATGAAATCTTATTTTAGAAGAGCAATAATGTGCATAAAATTTGGATGTTTAAACTTACACTCTAGTTTTTATAAATCGCGTCCAATAACGCAGTATGTTTCTCAATGAATATCTATGTATATTATGTTGGATATTATTTTGGAGAGGAAAATATTCGTATAGAAATATTTCGAGTAAAATTAATTCTGCAGAACTGACTTACACCTTTATAAGTGATCTGTTGATGGAGAGAACTTTATTTTCTAGTTAATAATTCATTTATTACTTGATTTACTGCCATTAAAAGTTCGTTAACTTCTCCGTAGTAGCTAGAAGTAAAATATGGCGCAAGCAAAAGAGAACGAAGCTTCCCTAAACCTCACTTATATCAAGGGTCGGAGGGCAAACATCAGCGAGTGAAGAAAAGAGAAAAAAATAAAGCGGAGACGAGCGAGTGTGGAATCGAATCGATATATTGCAATCAAATCAAAAAACATCCGAGTAGATGTAAAAGGCACCAGATGAAAGAATTATGGCGATAGAGATTTGGCGTAAAAAAGAACTTCACGAAAAATAATATTGCTGATGTTTCCTTACAGGGAACATGAATCAGAAAATCGTAGTAATCGAAATTCAGTTCGAAAGAAAATGTGACAGTCCATCCGAGAGTTTACTTCGATACTCGGGAATATTAATGTAATTTAAACAAACATTCAAATATATATGAACGTCTTATCTGCGTTGTAACATTATTATATACATAATATTTATTTTGTACGTTGGTCCGTCCTTTGGTCCGCCCGAACGCTCTATAGAAATCCCCATAAGAGAGCACTTAAAAATACATTTTTTCACTTGCTGGCTTATGTTCATTTGCAAAATTAAATTAGAAGTAATTGGCCTACGATCTTCGGGCCTGGACCAATTTAAAGAAACATAAACATAGATTCTTATTCTTATCGTTGACTTTTGCCTTCGGTTCTAAATCGCTCAAGTTGTACGTTATAATCACATTTATTGGATAATTTTTAGCTTTTTAAAAATATGTTTTCTTGCGGACCGTGTCAGTGTAAAACCTCTAGATTTTACTGTCGTCCTTATACTAGATGCGTATGGAAAATGTGTTTTGAATGTTTAGCACCAGAGAGAGAAGGCACCCGAATAATTTCTAATTAAAATCGCGTTTTTTATTAATTACTTTTCAGTTAACTTCACATTGAAATTTTTTGTAATTATCTATTTTTAGTTATTTTCATAGTTTTTTGCAGTGCATCTTATAATTAACCGGAGTTAAAAATTTGCATCACATATATGAATAACGAAAAAAGCCATTTCTTTACATGCAGACCTTTTTCGTTTACTTTTTAAAATTTTTCAAGGATTATTTAACTTAGTTATGCAAAGAGAAGAATTTAAATCTCATTCGTAAATCTCCAAAAATTACGTTTTAATACGATTTTTCACGTTTTCACGCATTTTGTTTAAATTGGACCACTGTTGTCCGATTGTTAAATTCTATTCTTGGCCTCATAATAAATGCAACAATTTAGTGCTTTAACACGAGTCAGAATTTTATGCATGGGTATAACTTATTTACTGACTCGATTAAGTAATTAGGGAGAGGAAGGAAAAGAGAATGGGAATAACCAGAAACTGAGAAAGAGGAAGAGGATTTGTATAGAATTGAAAGAGCTGCAGTACAAAAATAATAATAATAAATTGTAATTGAATATAAAAAATGTTATACTATTGAATCATGCGCCATTGCCAAAAGCTGGGAAATCATAAAACTAAATATAGGTCATGTAATTTTTAATGGATGTTTTTAACTGATAATACAGCAAATATTTCGAACCTAGTTTCAAATATGATTTTCAAAATAACATTTTATTACTTTTATTTAAATTTCTTTAACTAAAGTGATTTTTCTGGAAAATTTTCAAAACTAATATAATTAAAAGAAAAGTGTGATCTCAAAATATAGTTAAAACTCATTGCAGTTCATGTAAGTATTTAGTTAATAGTATGTAAGTTACTACACAATTTTCCTTTGATTGTAAATTGACAGTTCGTTCACATTTATCCTGTTATTTACGAGTTAATAAGAGTAAAATAATTCATTTATTAAGTTAAATTCTCTACGTTTTAAATAACTTATATTTTGCTCAAGTAATTCAAGTACATTTCAGGCTACTTCTTTATGCATTATATCTCATTATTTACATTTTCCTCTTATTTTCAGCAAATGTTTGGGTAATCATTTGGTCTCTCTACTAATACAGTACTTAAATAGTATAATCAAAACAAAGATAACTTTCAAAATCACTGATTTGATTGTGCATGAAATTCAAACCATATCATAGCATATCTTACTGATTTTTCATATTGAAATGATATATATTTAGAATACTTTTATAATAATCCCGTCATATTTGACAGGAAATTACGCTAGTTAATTAATAAATAAATAGTAGTTCTAAAACTAAAAGATATTATGTAAGACTTCAAAATGTCGCTTTACATTTTTAGGGCAGTATTCAAATCTAGATAAAGAAACATTATATTCTATTATAAATATGTGGTATGGATAGAATCGCAAATACGATGCATCGAAAACTACTTTTTTTATATGAACGAATTTGAGAGGAAGTACGCAGTAGCTCAAATATACAATCATGGACGAAATTAAAATAGTATGCAAATTGTAGTATTTATGAAAAGGAACTAAAAACCTTTATGGCTTAACAACTGGACTTGTAAATTAACAATTTACAGTAATTGAATTCTTTTATTCGGTGCGATTCAATCCGCTTCAAGCAATAGCTCTTGCCGAAACCTAAGAGTGATAAAATGCGTTATTGACGCCTCCTCCTTTCTCCCTACATCCTTCCACCCGCAAAAGCCCCTGAAAATTGGTTTGAAAATAACTCAGGAAAAGGAAAGGGACAATTTTTCAGGATTTCCCTTCTCAGTCCTTTTTAAATCCGAACAACAAATATAATAAATTCGACATGGCTTCCCGCTCTCACTCTCCAGCAAAACCTCACTCCAGAAAAAAATACAAAAACCGAATCTAGCAAAACTGCCGGATAGCAGGAAGAGAAGGGAAAGGGTTTGGGAGGGGAGAGAATAGGGTAGGGGGATAAAGGACCGTTTTGATTTATTCGAACGCTTGATAACCCGGATGAAAGACCAACCCTCTCCTCTCTGTCGCGGCTATACCCCTCACCACCTCCACCCCACTATCGCAGTCCGCAAAAGTTGTAGTCCATGGAGGATAATAGAATCTTATATATATATATATATATATATATATATATATATATATATATATATATATACATATATTCATATATACACACAAACACATTCCTTCAGTGTACGGAACGTGTGACTCCGATTGGCAGAAAAGGGGTGCTCACACACGCACGCTTGTCCCGTTTATCTATCCTTCTTCAAAAGGTGCGGATACAGATAGGTGGGAATAGACGGGAGAAGATATGTAGACATTTATTCACCGTCCGCGGGAGATTTGTTCGAACCAAGGGGAAAAAATATACGTAATCATGCATTTGGAGTTTTCCGTATATTTTTCCCTCTCCCTATTTCTCGCCAAAAAAGTCAAAGACAGAAGTCTTCACTCAAAAAATATATCAACGTTTTTCCCGTGAAATGGCGCACTTCAAGTATTTTGGAGAGAAAGAGAAGAGGACTTCGTTCGTCGGGCTCGGTCAGTCGCTAACCGAAAATATCGGCCGTTATTTTTCATTATCTCGAGAACGGATCCGTTCTCCCAGATTGGGAAAGGAATATTTATTGCGGACGGCCACTTTCCGACTAATGCAGCCGTATGCGGCTTTCCGGATTTCCCAAACAACTGATATTCGAAAATATATGACTCTCGCGGGGAGGAGGAGGGTGGTTGGGGGCGCGCATAGGAGCACTAGATGATCCCGAGCCGTCCCACTCCCCTTGTTTTTCTCCCCTCTCCTCACCCCAAAAGACTATCAGCAGTTACGGACCAGTTAAGTCTATGATACATTTATTCTCGATAAGATGCATTACTGGAAGTAATCCTCTTACAAAAATAAGCGATTTTCCGCAGTCCTAAGGCGACAGATATTCTGGTAAAGTACTTACTGCGTTCGTTATTTTAATTGCCACGATTGCATCATGTTTTATTTATCCTGGCAATTAGTTCTCATATTTTTTTAATTTAACGTTCTCGTAATTCTCTGGAAACTAATACACTAACCAGGGATTTATGTAAATTAATCGTCAGGGAGGACATATTTTAACGTATTCAATCGTGTGCACAATATTTTGTTAAACGACTCAACCTCATCGAAACCACAATATGAGTTATAAACAGCGAATGTGGAGAAATTGAATTCTCTACTAATATATGCTACACTTAATTTTATCTGTGAACCTTAGCTATATCTCTCATTAACAGGATATACGGAATTGAATACGTAGTTTACAACAGATAATCAATGAATGCAGAATAATAATATACTAAGTTAATTGTTAATTATTGGTTAAAAAATATTTAAATATATTTAAGTTAATTTAATAAAAATCTGAGTTGAATATTACCTTCGACCAAAACCCATCTAAAAAGGTTTAACAGAAAATAAGTCGGGGGATAAGAGCATTTTCCTAATTGTTAATAATTTTGCAAAATAAGCTCTTTAACACTCGAACGCCCAGGCTTAGCTCACTCTCTAGAACGCCCAACCGGGTCAATTTGAACCATACTATGAAATATCAGCTTTTATAGCTTAAAATTGCGAAATTAAATCTGAATACGCAGCGTGACGTATTGGAATAGTAATATCTCTTTCTAACCAGTCATTCTCATTACCTACTTATAAACCTATCATATTTTCGTTGATACAACTGCTACTCAACACGAAACTCAGAAGTGAAACGGGATAAAACACTCATTGTATTTGCAGAAGAGTCTTCAGGGCAGTGCGTCATCTCCATTATGTGATTCTTTAAATGGTCACACTGATCCCGAAATTTTCGTGTACTTTCTTGTAGGATGTTGAATAGTGCTCTCTTAGGTATGACCATATATTTTTTGCACTACCCTGCCAAAAAACGACATTCTGTAGAGCCGATACGTAAATTTCTTATTCATAAGCGAATAACGAATTTTCAGGTAACAGAAAAATGGAATGGTACTGATCAAGAGGAAATAGCATTTTTTCAAAAGGCGCAAATATGCGAAAAATGTTTCAACAATCTATTATACTAGATTAACTACTTCACATAATGTGATATGATTTTAAGCCGAGAAATTCCTGGAAGTTTACTAAAAGTCTCATTAAATTTCAGTTATGGAGGATTTTTTGTTAATTTTGCTAGGCGTAAAGTAAATGGTTGAAACTACAAAGTTAACAAAGAAATTAAAGAATTTAATATGCTTAATTATACAAAATAACTCGAGGTTGTTTATCCATTTTATCACAGTATAAGGAAATAACACGTATGCAGAAAAAAGAACCAATAAAACTTAGGTAAAAATACACTGATTTCAAGAGAACGCGTGCTCTAAAGAAAACAGTGAAGTTCAGACTGGCATAGCCGTACAGGTAGTCTAGCTACCAGCGCGTGGTTAACGCCACTCTTACGGTTATTTAACCCGTTCTAACAAGATATGGTAATTAAAGCGATAACTGAAAGTTAAGAAAATACTTTTGGCCAGGTTTTGTCGAGAATACCCTACTGTGCGTCCGGGCGTTCTAGTGTTAACCCTTTGCACTCATATTTTTTCATATAATGGTCCCCAGCCTGGTCAAGTTTTATGAGAGGAAATCACATCTACTTTCTTAGGTAACGTGGATATATAGTATTATATTCAAAGTAATATGTATATTAATCTTTTGGGAGGAAAGGAGCAAACGTGGTATGTAAGGAGAACAATCACTAGAAAACTAGATGAAAACATGTGCGAGAGACAAAATATTAATGGGAGATATTGGACAAATATAAAATACTTTCGATAAACAAAGTGTGAAATGCACCTGTATCTATTTTGTGTAAAAAGTAATTAGGTATCTTCAGCATTGCGCAAAATACAATGTAAACTAATATTAGTTAACGTAGAGTAATCAATGATGCAGCGATTTATACATGTTACAATATCTCCGGAAGTATTTTACACAATTCGGTCAAGAATCTTGGAGACGTTTGTTATGTTAGATATTATTGCTTTTACGTTTATATTATTAGTTTTACCATCTCCAACATAACTCTCTGGCACATCAGAGCACGCTTTATTCATTCTCTTCATGGCATTATGTCCTATAACAAAAATTCTTTAATCATTTAAAATAGTAATTTCCTCCAAACCAAATGATTTTTCAGGATTATATGATTACTTTTCTTCATTTACTTCTCTTTCCAACGCCTTTCCACTTATGGCCAGAAATTTTCAATAATTGGAGGTAATGATAGTAAAATGAATAGCGAAGTATATGGACGAGCGGATGACTTGTGAGTGACAGGAAAGAACTGCATAAACGTAGTATAAGGAGGCTTGACAAAGTAAAATACTCGCAGACCATAACGGATGGATTAATTTACCGAAAAGTTATTATGTGTTTGTATTAGATGGCAAATCAGCCTCGTGGACTATTATCGCCGTGCCCTTACTCACACAACTCATTCATTTTCAAGAAAGTCAGAGTGCCACACAACACAAATGCTCTACACGAGACAACAAAAAACCGAAAAAGTATGTGGACGCTTACAGAAGACTTTGGACTGGAATCCAAATTTCATTCCGAATGCTTTTGGGAGATTTGGGTGAGAGAGGCTTAAGTACAAAAATTAAAAAAACAGTGAAATATATTTATTTCTAAAT
This sequence comes from Tanypteryx hageni, assembly GCA_028673005.1. Classification (NCBI taxonomy): domain Eukaryota; kingdom Metazoa; phylum Arthropoda; class Insecta; order Odonata; family Petaluridae; genus Tanypteryx; species Tanypteryx hageni. The sequence continues at coordinate 103,080,064 of CM054112.1, read as the reverse complement.
TAAATTTCTACTTGTAGGCTCAGTTTATTTCCATAATAAGTAAGCATTGTTAAAACCTGTTGCTAGGTATGCATCTGCATACATTTATCATCTTCACCCAACTTATCTAAATCGCTCTTCTTACCGAAAATATTCCGCTTCTATACAATCCCTAATCCGGCATAACTAAAATCCAACCGTCGTCTGTCCCGTCATTCTCAGAACCTTTACACTTCCCTTCCTCGTCACCTGATGTCATTACGAGTGGCAAAGGGAGTGAGGAAGAGGAAGGGGGAGAGTCGCGGATGGGAAGGGAGACAGAAATTGTGATGCGGAGGGGAGGGGGAAGAGGTGAGTGAGTGAGTGAGTGAGGCTTCAGCTGACAAATTTTCCGGAGAGCATGGAAGACCCTTCAGCGGCGGTAAACGAATTATGCTCTGAAGTATGCATCATATTTTTGCCTACCATTATTCCATCTTCTTCCTCTCTCACACGCTTTCTCTCTCTTCTCTCATCCCAATCTTCCTTCCATTATTCATTCTCTTTAATGGCCGTTTTACAGCCACATTGCATCGTTTTTTAATTTTTAGGCTTGATTTTTCTTATATATTTAGTGTCCTCTTCATTTCTTTCTTTCTTACTCTCTCTCTCTCTCTCTCTACCTCTCGACAAATTTCCTCCTTTCTCTCTTTTTAATTTCACCCCCATCCTTGCTTTTCCGTCTCCATGCTTGCTAATTATTTTCATACGAATGACCCTCTAAAATGTTTTTTATACTAGATTTATCTCATTCGCGACTTTTTTTAAGATAAGAAGAAAACGTGGAGGTGTATAAATGTAGGTATCGGAGAATTGAGAGATTAATATTTCCGGTTCTTCCGATTTCGAAATGATTCTGGGAATATCCTTCATTCATATCCCGAATGAAAGGATATAAAAAAATTGAAGTTCGACCGAGAAGTTTGATTGATGGAAAAGGTGAAAGTAATACGGAGTATCGCCAGCGAGAGGTCAAGAAGAAAACAAAGTGAGGATTTTGGTAGCGGAGAGATAAACTAGTTAACCTTGTTTGGTTCGAGAAGTCCATAAAAGATTTTTTTATTTTACATTATTTATTCCATCAAATATGATATATGATCCCCCCGAGTGACTAGTTTCCCATAGCCTGAGGGTATTACGACTATTATTGAAGATGCAAAAAATGATTAGGTTACCGAGGAACACCAATGAACTAATTGTTGAACTGACAATAAAACCCTCGAATGGATTTATTAAAAAAATACTAACCTTCTTTTTAACGAATTAAATGCATCGGTCAGGCAAGGATTATAAATTTAAATGAATTTTAAAAACCTTTCCTTGCATAAAAATGAAGTGGGTTAATTTCACCATAAGTGCAATTGTTATCATGGGAATATCTCCAAATTGTACGTAACTGAATAATGCTTGAGCGCATCACAAACATTAGAAAGTATAAAAATATTATTCATATAATATTGATATGACTGATATTTTTATTAATTAAAATATACAAATATTAAAAAAAGAAGCTTTAAATCTAAAAACGACACTGGAATTGCCACAAACAGAAATCGTAATTGGTGTAAGTTAGATTTCTCTGTCAGACGTGTTTGGATAAACCATACTTAGAAAAAACTATATCATGTAAATATATATATGGCTAGTTTCATAAAACCACTTCCTCTACCGACTAATTTTAAAAGCGTAAATTATTTCAAATAGGTAAGCGAAACTGTCAACAGTCACAAATTTCTTTTCTGTTATTACACCCAATACGTGATCAAATCTAAATTGCCCAACAATAATCTAAAGAAAAAACGCCATTTCCTTCATGTTAGATGGAAAATCTTGAATGTTTCGCTTTTCGGAGAACCTCTTGAAATATTTTTTTCTCACAAAATGCGGGCCTCTGCGAAAAGGTCCGAGTAGGATGAAAATGAACCAAGAGGGAAAGACGTTCATTCCGAGCAGAGACAGGGAAGTAAAGGAAAAGATGAATAGTGGATCGGAAGAGGAAGAAAAGGTTAAAATGATAGGGAAGGGAGAGCGTGAAGAGGAGAGGAAAGGGAGAAATAAAGGGGAGGTGAATCACTGGGCACGATGTCATGGAAACCGAGGAAGCCCTGGAGCCGCGAAGAAGTTTAATCGGAGTGAAATGGGCAGAAAGGGAGAGAGTTATAGAAGAAAGGTTTAAAATAGGAACAGAAAGGGGAAAAGACGAAGAAAAAGGACTACGAAATAAGATGTCTGAGAAGAGGGACAGTGATGAGAGGAAGGGGGCAAAGGTTAATATATCCACTAGATACCTTCCAGCATGCCCAACCAAATTGAGAATGGCACCGAGAGGATGATAAGGGTTGATAGGATTAGATATATAGAGGGGTAGGCAGAGTGGCTAGAAAGAAAAAAAAACAAGAGAAATGGTCGGAAATTAATCTCCCTTTAATATAATTCAATCAACTTCTCCGACCCCTATTCAGCAAAAAAAACGTTACAAGGGCCTTCTCCCCAGATGGAAAGTGAAGTTTTGAGAATAAAACTCCGCTCACTATCGTTGCCGCTTAGGTAACGTAGAATTCAAGGCAAGAGGAGAACGAATCACGCAACCTAGGTCGGCCCCGGGTTCGGAACTGAGAAGGATAGAGGCGAAGGGAAGAGGAGATATATTTTTCACCAGGGAGGTTTTGAGGAAATGGCAAGGATAATTCCTAAAGGGAGGCAAGGGCAAGGAGGCATTTTGATGGGTAGGAGGTTTACGGGAAGGGATTTTAGAACGAGAGAGAGAATCGAGAGGGTCGGAGGAAAGGGGAGAGAGAAAGAGAAGGGAGGTGGAATGACAAAGAAGGGTGGAGAGCGTTCCGTAGGAAGAGCTGGGGGTTCGGTTTGGGGAGAGTCGGCGGATGTGGGAGAATAAGGGGAGGGTAGCGGGAGGTGGGCTTGGTGAGGTTTGATTTCGAAATGGCGTCAGGCGTAGTTGGGCGCAGGCTTTGCGTCTGGGGGGTGAGGTTTGGGGAGGCGGGTGTGGGAGAGGGTTTCTGGGATTCTTGGAAAGAAAGGAGCGGTGAGAAAGAGGATGGGAATGGGGTGTAGGTTTTGAGTTTTGCAGGCTTGGGAAGCGAAGCGTCACACTCAGACAATTAATTACCCACGCCAATTAAGCTCGGTGCTAAACCGCTGGTATCTTCCGAAGAGGGTGACGGGAATAAAAGTCAAGGGAAACCAGAAGAAGTTTGATTGAAAAAAGTTGTGGGAGAGAATGGGATTATATGAGGGTGAAAGGAGAGAAAGAGAGAGAGAATGAAAGGAGACGAAATGAGAAGCAAAGAAGGAGAGCACGATGGAATTAATAAGGCCTATATTAGAGCTTTATTGGCAAAACTTTCCTCGCACTCTTTATGGATTTGTTGTAAATTTTGAAATGATGAACTTAGGAAATTTTTCCTACGTAATTTAACTAAATTTAGTCAGTTTTTTCTACAAATATTCCCCACCTCTAAATAAACTAGGCTGTCGAAACAAGATATACGGTCATTGTATTTTAATCGAAGTCAAGTAACCGAGTGATAGAATATTTGATCAAAAACTGTAACCCGATTTCAACATCCTTTTTATTCTTATGTATGCTATGCAAAAATCGTATGCTTATCTGATTTAATGAAATTATTTTGACAATATTAAACTTCACTGAAAGACATAACAAATTAAAGTGAAAAGAGTGGCATTATAATTTCCCTAATAGTCCTTATACTTGAAGGAGCATCAAAGAAGTCCGGTTTTATAAAAAATAAAACGGAAATATTAGACTTAGAACGTGAAGACGAATTCATCACTTCATCTCGAGCAAAACTTAGCCAACTAAATTGCCGAAAATAAAGAAGTTCATTTGCTAGAGAGATTGAGAAGAAGATAGTAAAAAAGAGGGAGTTAGGGAGGAGGATAGTCGTATGAAAAAATTTGGAAGCGTCTCTAATTAGAGAGGAAAGGCGATAAAAATATTTAACGCTTTTTAGAATAAAGCCAGAAAAATCTAAGAAACTGTACCAACTTCTGCCGCCATTAAAAGAGCGAGTTTTCAGCGGGTTTTGGCCGTTCGAAAATTTCTTCGCTTAATTTTTAAAAATTTCATGCTGTCCTTCTCTTTCCCACCCACTCTCCCCTTCTTCTATTCACCCACTCCTTAGGAGCGGAGCTGCGTCCACCGCGACGGGCTTATTAAAACTTTATCTCAATTATCGGTCCCTTTTTCCTTCACGTCCCTTCCGTATCGTCGCTATGACAGCGATTAAGAACGGGGAGTAGAGGGAGAGAAAAAGGTTAATGGGAGCTGAAGGCGTCGAGTTATAGGAGAAGAAAATATAAGAGGAGACGATTCCCGTGAAGTAAAAGAGAAAAGAAAGTATGAAAACTTATAGAAAGAGAGAGTAAAAATTGGATCTAGTGCGTTGCATGAGAAAGAGAAGAGAAAGAGTGGCAAAGTGAAAGACGAAAAATGTGGGGACGAAATGGAAATGAATCACTCAAACGCAGGAAATATAAAGTACCTAAGGGAGCATCAAGCAGATGGCCGTGAAAAGTGTAATTCATCCCACTATCTATTAAATCTCTTGTAAGACCAGAAATTTTTGTCATTTCGATGAAGTATTATGGGGTCGTAGCTGGATTAAATGTCTTGGAATCGGTTTAGGATGACTTCAGTAAAATATGGAATATTTTAATTCAACGAAATGAGTATTACTAATTCAAACATTGCATTAAGTGGAATTGTGACTAAATGAGAACAAAAATGTGAGAAAATAAATAAAACGGTAATACTATTATTTTATTCATTCTTTACCACAAGGTAGCTTTAATATAACTTAAGATGCTCAATGTTTTTGTTGCCGTTAAAATTCGCTAACGTGAAAATTTGGAGTTGAAAAAAGTGAGTGAGGAGGAAGGGTTACATTCTTGCGCATATTAATACAATCCTGTTAAAGTTAACATGATAATTTAAGGGCAGGCGTATTTTATCTTCCCAATTAAAATAATAATAAATAGTTATAAATTTTACTCGCAGTGCTTATTCGTCTATGGCTATACTTCCCCTGTAGGGCATACAATAGATGTTGCAATTTGTTTGGTGGGTTGCGTTTCAAGGGGTATATTTTCCGCCTGAATAAGTCCTATTTCTTGGGTGATTAACGGGAGAGTTTTATGACCCACTTTTTAATGATATTAACGGAAAAGATACGAGCGGTTGCTTCTACAAAAGTTCTTAATATATTTTCACATTGAGTGTTTCTCATATAGAAAAAAGTTTTCATCCCTCAGCTCCTTGGTAACTCTAATTCGGCAGTTCGTCATTAAACCACACCATTCCATTCGAATCCTCTAAAATGAGAGAATGCCATTAGCAGTATTGAGTCCAGTATTGTTCAGTGAGAAAATATCGCTTTTTATGTTGAAAATCAATCCGATCACTTTTACATGCTGTAGGTAAATGATTACCGGGATTTACCCAATGTAATGTCGTGAACATTATCTCGTGAAGCATTGCGTAATTTAAAACATTGGATTTGACTTATTGTTTGTGAGTGAAGCGCTCTAATGAACACACACAAAAACACAGTCTACATATGCCTCTTTCCTTTTTTCTTTGGAAACACCGTTGCCACGGAGTTTATATAAATGGCAATGACACTCGCACGTGTCGGAATTGCTGCTGGAGAGCAGTCCACTCTCCCGTTCTCTCTTTCACTTCATTCGGCAAAGAAATAAATTCTAGAAATTGCTGTCAGTGGCGAGGTTGGGCAGGATAGTCGGAGAGGGAGAGACGGGTGTGGGTGAGGAGGTCATTTCAGAACGAAAAGCTGGCGAAGGGTTCTGTGTCAGAAATCAGCGTGACCAAGCTATGCATTTTTACATGGAAGACTCGGAAAAATGAAAGTATTTTGACAGAGATGTGGATAAACATTTCTAGCGTAACAAGGTAGGTCTATTTATATTATAATCTGCTTGTACTGACCTCTCTCTCGTTTTTCGATTTTGAGCATTTTGTTTGGAAAATTAATTACTGCGAACAATATAATGATACCGAACATAATAGTATATTTTTATATTAAGTTTGAAATATTATTAACTATTTTTAATTTTTACATTAACTAAAATTAGTACTTGAAGTTTAAGGAAAAAACATGCCGTATGTATTAGCCGTTTATTTGAATAATAAAAATTAAAGACAATGAAGTAAAGAAATAAGAGAATACTCAAAAATATATTTATGATGACAAATTAACAAGAAGTCACTACAATATTTCAAATACATCAAATCTCTTTATATACTATAGGTGTGTGGGTCATTATTGTAACCATAAAAACATAACCAGATACGCATTTAACCTAAAACCTAAATACATTAAAATAGTTAAAATTATATCCGCGTATTTATTAAAATATATTTATTATTTCCTTAATAGCTAATGAACTACTTCATCTATTAATTATTTCATTAATTTAATTATATGCCATTAATAATAAAATTCAACTAAATCTCAGCAAAATTTTAAATTTAAATTATCATAAAAATTAACATGCCAAAAAATCACAAAAATAAATTCTTTATTTTTTGTGATGAAATAATCCGATTAAAATAAAACTGCTACAATGTCTATTGTGTTTGAAGCTCTACAAAATATATGAACTACATGTGGTACAACAACTCGACAAATGATAAATCGGATGAAGAATGGCGCAAAATATCTTAAGCGTTACAAGTTAAATAAATATACGAAGTGGTTTTTCGGAAATTTGCTAAAAACAGGAATTCGTTCATTTGAAAAATCTTACTTCAAATCACAAGAGATCGTGGAAATGCAGTCGATCCTACAAAATCATGGCTTGGGCATCTTTCATCTCCCTCGAGTCTCAAATAACGTATGACGCTTTCATACATTATCGACGAATTTCTGGAAGATTGAGTGCAACTGCCGTCTCTTCCAAATGGGAAAAAAATTAAATGAAAAACTTGATTGATATTTTCATCCAGATTTTTTTATTTTTTCGCCGTAATTTTCAGGCATTCGGAATGTTTTATTTTCGTCGATAAAAAATTTCCGCTTGGGACCCACATGTCTGACGCACACGTGGGCACAAAAAGCCATTCTTTTCAAGTATCATCGATGAAGTGTGATCCGAATGTTGCGATACGACATAGGTTAAAAAGAAGATTTAGGAGAAAAAATCATGCATGCGCTTTTAATTCCCGTTTGTTTTTCGCGGGCGCAAAAGAGGAAAACCCTGACGCGACTACGCCGGAAATCACTTGATCCGACACAAACTGGCGCATAGCATTTCTATTTCGGAAACACTTTCGGGCCGTATCATACTCGAATGAAAGCTTCGGTCGCTCATGTGAGTCAAGTGCCTCGAAACCTTCATTTATTTCTCCTTCCCTCTGAAGAGCGGCAGAGAGACGGATTAGTAAAAAGAGAGAAAAAGATGAGTGAAAAACTCTATTCACATGGTTTCGGATTAGCGAAATGGCCTCTCGTCTTCTCTGGAAATGAACTTCCTCTGAAACAGGCTCCCTTCCCCAAAACACTCTTTTCCCTCTGCTCTTCCTTGCACACATACACGCTCACAGATCCTCGCTCATTGACCTTTTCCATCAGGATTAAAGAAAGCACTCAAATCTCTATCAATAATCTTTCATTCCGCCCCTACGGTTCTACGACTCGTCATTAGAATCTTACCTTAATAAGCAGGCAGGTGGTAAAGAACGTGGAGCTTTTAGGGAAGGAATACTACTGATACCATTCTACTAACGATAAAACATTTTTTTAAATTTCTACCTAACGAAATAGAAATATCGCTATGGAGTACATTCAGTTAAGTGATATTTAAATATATAGGCCAATATGTAAATTAATGAGTGAAACATTTCTATGCAAAAATATGAAAGAATAAGTTCCATTTTTCAGTAAAAATGCAATCCACATTTTCTAAATTACGTGATTTTATATATATTTAAAAATAAATAATAGCGAAGTAAATATTTTTGGTTGATAATTAACAATAGTCTAAAGTGTTTCAAATAAAAAAATTGTTGCACTTGTGGAAAAACTATTAAAGATATTTCCGCCAAATTTACAAGTAGTTAGACGGTTAACGATTCTTCTATTTCAATAATTTGAAAGATTTAAAAGGACATGCTCATCTGTCGTATGTTTTTAATTCTTTCTTTATGAAATTATTTAGGCACTGGATTTCAATGGGCAAACATATTTACAATTTAATTAGAAACCTTCAGAGATAATCTGAATTTACTGAATTTTCATAATATTTTACAAAGGTTCAAGGGCTTCATGAGAAAAGAACAAACATTTTAGAGGTTTTTTTACAATACGAAAAGGTTAAATTTTAGTCCACATCTAATTTAATAGATTATACAACTTTGATCAGTAAATACGAACTCAAACTCATTTTAATCCCCCACCAAACCGATATATTTTCGTGATCAGCAAGCTATCACATGCACTAGATTTATCTGTGCATCTTCTCCAACACAATTTTTCCGATGAACGAATGTTTAATCGAAAGCTTTCTCCGCCGTTCACTACCTCAGCGAACGCGCACACACGCATTCACAGGGCATCTCCGCAGACTCCAATCTACGAACGATAGAATTTATTCACAAACATCTTTATATCCTTCCGCTCGTACCAGTACATTTGCCACTCTTGGTATCACTAGATGAGAAAGAGAAAGGAGGGTGAGAGGGAAGGCGATGGCGCGCATAAAAGAGGATGAAAAACCACACGGAAGCTCGCATCCGGACCACGCCCTCCCCATCACGCCCTCCTCCCACTCTCCCTACTAGTCGACTTCTGCCTCCTCTCGTCCGGCATGAGTGGATGGCAGGGCGAAGGCGGAGGTTGGGTAAGGAGTCCTCTACTTGAATCGGGGATCAGTGGGTAACGGGCGGGAGCAAAGGAAGAAGCGCCGGGGCTAAAGCTGGATTGTACGTCATTTTACGTCTCTCATTCCTATCAGTCTGATTAAAAGCAGGTCGCTGGAGAGAGGTTAGCGTAATGGGCGATGTAAAGGAGGGAGAGAGAGAGAGAGAGGGAGGTAGAAGAGGAGTGGTATGAAGGTATGAAGAGTGGCCGAGTTGCCGAGAGCGAGGAGATGAGTTGGAGTTGGGGTTTTTTGAAAGGGGATATCAGCTGACCTACAAAACTGTACCATACACGCAACAATTTCCAAGATCGCAGGATTGGTCGAGGAGTAGGGTTTGGGGAGGCTGTATGGTAAAAGCGTGCGAAGAGAATGCTAAGGAAGGATGGCATAGAGAGGATGGATGGATGTGCGTAGGGAGAGTTGAATCCTCCTCCGATGCGCTGACTTCACGATACCCATTTCAGAAAAATTAGCATGGATTAAACATTGTTTTATCCTCCCTGATATTTCCTTTCATATTCCAACGCTATGCCTAAACCATTCTCCATCCGCGTGCGGTCGAGACCTTTAAAACAGATGCAGAAAAGACTGCCATCGGGATTTTCTAATCTGATGTTTGGTATCCTCGTGAAAACCATGTAGATCCAGTCGGTCGATTTTATTTATATGAGTTTGGTTGAACGAAAATTGCTAATAGCATTTCTTGAACTCCCTCCTTTCTACTTCGTCGTGAAAATTATTGAAATAATTTGAAGTAATTCGCTTCTTCCTTATTTTTTAATCCAATCAAGAAAAGTTAATAAAGTAACTGGTAAAGTATATATGGTTATTATATAAAAATATGGTGCAAACATATGAAGAGAATGTGGTATTTAAAAAAAATACAAAAAATTTAGATTTTTTACCTTATGAAGTCTATTTTACAATCGATGGATCATTTATTTAAGTCATGTTATGCTGCATAACTACATTATAAAAAGTTTTTGAATTAAGCATAAAGTAGAAACGTTTTACTTTCTTCAAAATTCACAAGAAAACAGAAAAAAATCATACACTCTTACATGGAAGATAACAGAATTTAAACCCTGCATATCCAAACATTACTGATAAAAATCGTTGCTTTATTAGTAGTCATTCGTAATTGAATGAGTTTGGTGAATATATTGGATATTTTTCCGTTGGAATCATGTCAAATTCAATATATTTTTACTAAATAAAAATAATAAAGCAAAAATACTAAATATCTGATGGTATGAAAATGAGAAAGCACACTCTTGCCTTTTTTCGTAAATTTAAATATCTAACTGAAAAAATATTGCATGATACGGAGAAGCTTGCGCTGTGAAACAAAAATATTAATATTCTCTTCCTTTGTGAAGACGTCCTATGATTTTGCCATTATTAACACCCATTACTCTGTAAAGAACATTCGTGCGATAGACACGTGGTTCTCATCAAGAAGTTTTAGAATACTTGGAAACACGTTCTATCTACCTTTTTAGCTGTATTTTCAGAGATCCTTCCAGTAGATTTTATTTAATCGAAGTCTTGTTAATGTGTCATTCTACATTTTATTTACTGAATAGTGAAATAATTTTAGTGATTAATCAATCTTCTATTGATAGTAACAAGCTGTACGTTCTAAATTTCCTATATATTAAAGATAGACCGCCGTCCTTGTGTCACATTACGCTCAGGTCATCGCCTCTGGTTGGCCCATTTCAACGTGTTTTAAAATTAAGTAGAATATTATAATTTCGCATGTATACTTGATTCAGATATCCAAAGGCAACAAAGAAATAAATCCCAAAAAAGACACGGGTTGGATTCCAGGATATAATTACTATTTCCCATAAGATAACACGTAAAAATCGACATTTTAACGAGTAGGTTTTTTTCTTTTGGAAATTAAAATTCGAAAAAAATTACCTACGATCTTTAGATTTAAACCATTCCAAAGAAAACCTTTAAATGTTTTTATTCTATTAGTCTTTTTTCTGCATTAAGCTCAAATTCCTCATTGTATACGTTTAATTCACATATTTTGTGGAAATCATCCCATTATAAAGGGATGTTTCCTTGCCAACAAATTACATTGTTAAATATCAAAATCCTATTGTTATTTTAATTCTTATGGTTGAAAGTGTGCTTTGAATGCTTTTAATATGAGAGGGAGAGAGAGAGAAGGAAGAAGAGGGAAATGATTTTCATAGCAACTAATGTAAACAACATTCTTTCGTTATTTACGAGAAGGAATTCATAAGAATGTAGAAAATTAATCATTCGCATATTATAATGACCTAGACTCATCCTAGAAATTCGATACTTAAAACTACGAACACCTAAAAGAACTAAAGTTTGTTTTCTTGCATTGGAATTTTGAATACCCGTCGAATCAATCAACAGATCAGTTTTTATCGCAAAAATTTGCCATTTTCTTGGTGATTTGCATTGTTTCCGGATGCGTGTAATTACATACCATTGACTTGGATAGAATCGCGTGGCATCTATTCACGAAATTCATTTTCTAAAAACTTTCTCGTTGAATTTAAACGAACATCTCCGTGGTGTCTATTTATAATTGTAAATTTCATGTTTTAATGAAATGACTCATGACGCCATAAAGTCAAGTAAATATTCATTACAAATGTTGCATCAAGTTTTTAATTAAACTAATAAATATGATTATCTATCGTATATTATCGTTTTTATGCGATGTATTTCATTTAATTATTTAATACAAGAGTAAAATAATAAAAATTGGCATTCACGCTTTAGCGTGCATAATGAATAACTCCCTATAAACTACTGCTGTAACATGAAAAAGAAATGCGACCTTTCCATTAAGTTTGGATCAAATAGTTATTTTTATATGTAAAATAAAAAATATATAGTTAGATTTACCAATGTAGAGAAATGACTGCAGCTCTAGATAAAATATTTTTAAACATGATTAGCTTGTAATACCGCTCAATAGATGAATATCATGCTTGCTCATAATAATGAGAAACATTTTTATCTTAAAAAAACAGTTAATGTTATGTGAAACTGTTAATAGAAATAAATTTGATCTGGCATGTGACTCGAACCAAAAAAGCTAATTAGACTAAGGAAAGATATAAAATTTTATAAAACAATTTTTCCTCCTCTTCAGAGTGAAGATGTTGCGAACATTTAATTTAGCGCTACATATTTTTCCTCGTCCTCATTTTCTATATACTCTTTTTGGGAGAAAAATTTCCTTCGTCTTAAAGGTGCTCCGCAATATTCCGTACCTCGACCATCTCTGGTCGCCTAACTCAGAATATACCTCATAATACAGCGCACGTACACAGAAAACCACCCGCCGTCTCTCACTGGGCTGATTAAAAAAGAGGACTTATTGCTTGAAGAAAAAAAGGAAAAAGCATAGCGGCAGCAAGAGATAATATAATATAGAGGGAAAAGTTTAATGCGCAGGTAAAAACATTAAGAGGAAGAATGACTACGCCAAAGGAGGAAATTAGAAAATAAAACCGGAAAAAAAGGAAAATAAGAACGAAGCGGAGAGCGATGAGAAATAATATGATGATATAAGAAGTGACTGAAAGGAATACCAGAAGAGATGATAACAATGGAAGAATGAAATAATAAGTCACTTGGCGGAAGGAGAAACGCAATATTTGAAATATTTAGACAGCAGCAAGCACATAGAAAAGAGATAAAAAGTGACTGAGTTTATTTGAAATATATGAAAAGAAGAAAATTGGAGAGAACTGAGACATAAGTGAATAGGGATGTCAAGGAAATGTTATAAAATGAAAGGGGAAAGAGGTGGAGAAATATTAATAAAGGACGACTGAGATGCGAGTAGAGAGGAAAAAATGAAAAAAGAAAAACAATTTGGAAATAGATAGAAATGAAGAAACTAAATATTCATGCATTGGCAAATCGTCAGGGAAAAGGTAAAATATCAAAATAACCGCATTTGAGGGAAATGGTATTTCGCTGCAAGTTTAAATCATAGTAATTCCAATTCTCTCTAATAACAGTTCATAAGATACTGAATGTTATGCAAATGCGTATGGCGATGATGTAAAAAATGCGCAGGTAGAGGTTATTTTACAGAAAAAATTATATTTTATGAATTTATGTATGCAAGCACATGCATGCGTAAATTATATTTAGTCGCAATACTTTTATTCATACAATTCGATTAAAATTATGCCTTCCCATTTCATGCACAGGAACGTCGCGTTGAATGAAAGACTGAGAAATTATTCGGAAGAAATTCTCTTCTCACTCATAGTAAAATTTGTTTGGATAATTTACGCAAATAATTACGTATGGGTGTTAATGAAGTTGATATGAGGCCTTGGAAAAATTGTATACTGAAAATATTTTCATGGAAAAGCGTTCACCAAGTCCATGAAAGACGTACAGATAGACGCTGGGGGACATAGATAATCTAAGTTTGAGGTGAAGAGGAGAGATAGGGAGGGAGAGAGAGAGAGAGAGAAAGAGTGTAACCTTGTATAATTAGATATAGAGTAGCTAGTAGGCAACTGGAGAGTCTGTGGTCAATCCCTCCCAGCCACTCTGGTCAAATTCCTCCGTCCTCCCGTCCACGACATGGATTAACCTTAATTCCATGAGGCAGGAGATAGACGCTCAGAGGTCCATAAGGTAGAGGAAAACAGTATTTCCTCTTGAGGAACGATCGGTTGCTGAGAGGAGAAACTCATTTACGTGCGGACGGCACTGGCCCGGGGGCTTAATCCATAAGTCCCTCTTACCTCTCGAGGATGTCGCCGACATTTACCGTTTGTACCAAAGATGTCAATTACGATGAGTGTCCGAATGAGGGTCTTACATGGAACTTTGAATTGAACCCGCGACCATTTCAGTCTGGATATTTCTTCGAAAGAAAACTGATACAATGCATCTGATCACCTAGCGGAGATTGGCCAATCGAAAGGATTTTTTTCTGTTACTAAATTTTTAGTTTTAACGCTTAAATGATTTGTTAATTTACACGTGTACGACAATATCACATCATTTGAAATGCCTTATGGGAAGTTTATTTATTTTACATTACTCATAAACAGCACTTGATGGTCTTTTACAATAGGCATATCAACATTAACAAGGGCGAATACATAAGACCACGGCTATTCAAGGGTTCGATACCGCAACCCTGTATTTAAAAATTAGATTTGCTTACTATCCCTATAAAAATATCTGAAAGAGCTCTGAATTTCAGCAACTTAATCCGCGTTAAAAATTACAAACAAAAATCTTTTTGTTGATAATAATGTATTTTCTAGAATTATAGTCACTAAAAACTTTATACCTTTATATTTGATATAATTCCGCTAGAGTGTAAAAATATTTCATCACCTGTTATTCTGTTTTTGATGAGGTATTTCATAAGTTTATTGTCAAGGAAAATAAAATTATATCATCTACAATAGTACTACATTCCTCATATATGACGGCAATAAAGACATTAAAACTATTATTGTTAAAAAATACATAGATGATTAACTTTCATGGCCAAAGCTATATTTTACAAACTAAAATTCCCTTCCGTAACGATGCTTTCAGAGAATCCATCTTCAGGATAAAAACACATTTGAACATAAAAATATCTGAAAAAGCAGCGACTATGAAATTTGCGCTAAGTTTTAATTGAACGTCAAAGACGACGTGATTTAGAATGCAAAACGATCAGCAATATCAACATATTGTACGAGTACGAGTGAAATGGTTCGAAATATCTCGAAATTGTAGATTTTTTAGTTTCAGTCGATATTTTAAATACTTTAATGTACAGCATTTTTAAGGTAGGGATGCAAATAGGGAGAGAGTGAGAGAGAAGGGGAGGAGGAGAAATGAGAGATGGAGAGAGGGTTGGATGTATCAAAGGACGGGCCTTTGCGGCGGTGTTCTATCACCCGTCCAATAAAAGGCGCTCTCCGGGAGTTTAGAGAGGATTGGGAGAATGGAGAGGGGACAAACGTAAGAAGACGCCGCCTTCCTTCATTCTTCTTTTTTTCCACTCTACCAAAAAAGAAAGAGGAGAGAGCGTCGGCATAGTCCCTTTGAAGGCGCGGTGTCCAGTTTTAGCCCCGTGCGTTTAGAAAAGGCGACGTTCTGGAAGAAGGAATCCTGCGACGCGGTCGCATGCGGAGCAGATCCATCCCTTCACCTCACTCCCTCGAAAGCGGTGACGCGAAGGAGGTCAAACCAGGAGCACTCTTCTTTTCCACTCCCTCTCCATCTCTCTTTTCCCTCCTGCTCTCCCTTTCTCAACGTCTGTCCTCTCAACCAATCCCCCTTCACTCTCCCCCCTTAATCTTCCCTATCTTATTCCCCTTCTCTCTCATCCCTTTTTGCCTTCGATCTTTTCTGAGTTTCTTCTTTCCACTGTCCCTTATCCCCTTTCTCATTCCATTCCCTCCCGCCATTATTTTGAACTTCTCGTATAATGCCAACTTCCCCATTCCTATTGAAAACTCCTCTCCTCTCCTCATCTCTATATCCTCGAAAAAAGGATGCGCTTATTAGGCATAAATTCATAATTTTATTTTACTTTATTTTCCTGTATCATAACGACGATGTAATTTCCCAGGCATATTTTACCCTACAGTTCCTATTTCCATCTCACCCTCTCCCTTATATGGATATTAATGTACGTATTTATAAATGATTTTTTCTCTCTTTCTCAAATTACTGTTGTTGTTTTTTCTTTTTCTCTGAACTATTTAGGAATTTTTCGCGGATTTTTACACCTCTCTTCTCTTCGTAGGTGTTTTCCGCAGTGGGAAATTTTTTCTATGCTAAAATATAACTGATACACAGTTTTTTCTTTGGTAATACTCTGTGATCTATTAACCAATATATAATTAACATGTAATTTGTACATATTTTACCGTAAATTTTATGTAATTTAATCTCTTTTAATATGTAAATATTGTAACTACTTATATGACGGATGGGATAAATGTAAAAAGGGACTATATAGTCTCAATTTCGCCCTAAATATAATCGTTTGTCTGTCTGTCTTCCTTCATCTCTCTCTTTCTCTATTCTTCACCATTTCCTCCCTCTCTCCCCTTGATCCCTCCAGCTTTCCTTCCTCTCTCCCTCCATCTCCATCTCCTCCCACTCCTCTATACTTTCCTCGCCCCTCTATCCCGTTTCCTCCAATACATCCCTCCACATCCGTGCATACCTTTGTCCTGTCGCTTCTCTCCTATTCCACCCCTACTAGTTCTGTTCCCCTCCCCTTCCCATACTGCCTATTCCTCTGCTTTCTGCGGTACCTCGCACTTCCTATTTTAATCTCCCTCCGCCTACTCCCTTTACCTCCTCTATGTCCCTGCCCTGGGTTTTATTGCGCACGAATTGAGACGGAAGCGCGTTCTTCACGACCCAAATCTTGCTTTGTCTCGCGCAAAATTCTCTCGCGTGACGTACTTCGATTTATTGCCGTCCCACACCCCGTGCGAATTTCATCTTTTTTCTACCGGCGCCATCACTCTGGGGTTATTCATTTTTTTGTTCCGGGAAATGGTGTCATCTCTCGTTGTCTCCTCTTTTTACGGAAAAAATGAGTTCCCCCCTGCGCTATTTTTTCCGAATATTTTCTACCGCGGTGCTCTGGAATGGGTGGAGAAAATGGGTTTTAGATGCGTTCATTATGTTATCAGGGCGCGGATTTTGGAAACGAGGGTTTTTATAGAGTTATGTTATTGAAGTCCGTTTTACCTATTCATTCCGAGAAAGAACGGCGGAAGCATTGATGCAAAGAAAAAGGCTGTTAAGCTAAATATGAAAATGAGTGGTGAAATTTTGCGTGATAATGATGACGAAATATGACGAGCCAAAAAATATTTGTTGATGTTATCTTCGTGCAATGTAAACCTTATATTATTATTGGATTTGAGATGCATTAGGATTATACAATTATTTTAAGCTGATGAGTCATCATTCCAGGTGTTTTACTATTATTTTAAATTTCTCTGTCCATGATTTCATTAGTGGTCTTTAATAAAGAAAACTGATATATTTTCATTACCAGAAATATTTGGCCAAGGATTACTTTTAATGAATGGAATATATATCAACATAATTTTTATCATAAAATGGCGAAACGAAAACGCAACAAGGGTTTGTTAAATTGAATGTTTAGGTTAAACAACTTTGATATTTAAAAATATATTTGAGTAATGAATTTTTAGGCGTTCGTTACAATATGTAAAAAAAGAATGCCTTATGGCCAGATCGTGTCCGTCCGTCCGTCCGCATATTTCTTCTCGGACGGACGGATGGTGATGAAATTTGTAAATTAGGACATAGTGGCAAATAAACTACGAAAATCTCTTTAAATAATGTCTCTTTAAATAATGAAATTATAAATCCGCTCACGCTCGACTAATATGAACTGTTTATTATGACTGAGTGTAATGTTATTTTAACAAACTTTCCAAGTAGGTAGAAGTTTGAAATATGGTTAGAATATTTGGTTCTTATAGTGAAAGCCATTTATATAAAAGACCCGGGTTTGACTCAAGTAGATAATTTTTGTTTGCCATAAGATAATACGTAAAAATCGAGTTTTCGACTTACAAGCTTTTATTCTTTTGCAAATTAAGATTAGAAGTTATTGACCTATGATCTTCAAACCTGGATTTTTTTAAAGAAACATAGATAACCTTTTTATTTATAAAGTCACTGCGATACCGAATTGCTCAAATTCTACGTTTAAATCATATTAGCAGTTGTCCGTCGATAAATCTACTGGTTCGTTAGATTAAATATTATCTTGGTAGTTAGCCTTCTGTAACACTACCATGACGTTCAGCGACTGCAAGGTTTATTTCCTTTGACTAATGTACGCTAGGAGATACACGTTATTTCCTAGAGCAACTATTGTCCGCTGGCAGTGCTACCTTAACATCAACCACTACAGCTACGTCGAGCAAAGCTTAGCCGGTCACAAAAATCCTCAATATCTCGCCAACGGTTTGCTAGATTTCAATTTTACCATTTTCTTGCAAATCTGCAGGTAGAAACGTTTAACTTGATGCATCACACGTTAAGATGGTTGTATCTTTGCTCTAAATTCCTCTTTTTTACGCTATAAATATATATACTAGTAGTTGACAGACGATAAATCGACTGGTTTGTTAGATTAAATTCTGTCTTCGTAGTTAACCTTCTGTCACATTACCAAGAAGCTCAGCGACTGAAAGGGTTATTTCCTTCTACTAATGTCCACTAGTAACGACATCTTAACATCATCCGTTATTTCCTTCATCGACTAATGTCCGTTAGCAGCGCCACCTTAACATCAACCACTCTTATCTCGCTAACGGTTCGACCGATTTCAATTTTCTCATTTTCCTGCAAATTTTCAGGTCGAAACGTTTAATTTGATGCATCAAACGTTATGGTGGCTGTTACCTTCGCCTTAAAACCTCATTTTTATGCTATTAATATATATATATATATATATATATATATATATATATATATATATATATATGTATTGGAAAATTTTAAGCTTTATAACGATATGTTGTCTTGCCGATCGTGTAACTGTTAAAAGTTTACGTGGCCTAATCGGGAGTGCCATTTTACTGGTGACAAAAAATTAACTTTTCTTTATATCTCGTACAATATCACATAACAAAAAAGTCTTTAAACGACTCTGTAGAACTAGTGCAATAGCATATGTTTTGTTCAATACAAACAATTTTATCGAAGGAGTAGCCGATTTCAAGAAAATCAAATTTTATGCCGTAATTTACTTTGGACAAAAAATTTCTCGTTTTTTTTTGTTGTAAACGAAAACAATTTTTGTAACAACGAGTAAACAATATGGGCTATAAATACCTTATTAGTTTAATTTTCTTTTGTATGCACAAAACATTTGGAAAACGGAGGAAATGGATAATCTACGACGAAGAAACGAACGTAAATACGTTTAAGTGAAAAGAAATGTAAAACTTATGACAAAGGAATGAACGTGAATATAAAGATTATATTACTTCTATTCGAGTAAGGTATGTTTAAGTAATTGTCGATTGTTTTATTAATTAAAGTCAATTAGGAAATTAGTCAGTGAATCAAAAATTCGATATTTTCTTGCCATCACTACTGGCACTTCAGTTCGTAGGCATTACAGTAAACCATTCTTATTATCTGTTTTTACATGATTGCATGAATCGTAAATAATGCCTCTGCCTCGCATGTATGCATACATGATGTGTGCATATTTCCACTCTTGTTAGGCGCTCTTTGCTCAAAGTTAACAAAGAACGCCTTATGGTCAGGTCGTATTCGTCCGCCTGTCCGCATGTTTCATCTGCAAAACTGCTTGGCGGATGTTCATGAAATTATTCTATTTTCCATTTTTCCGAAAATTCATCGAGGACCCAGATTCTTCTTATTTTTTTGGCGAATTTTAGCGAATAACACCACAACCTATTTTATCGTAAACATCAAGGCTCTTCTCCTATTTTCAGCTCACCGGAGTATACCTCGTACACTTCAATAACAAAGTATCCCAAATGCAACTGATACAGCTTCCAGTCCTCTTTTTTTAATATTGCTACAGCTAGTCTTTATAAATCTTCCAAATGTCATCCATCCTTTCGATCTTTTGGAGGTACGTATCACTGAAGGTTCCCGTACTAGAACACTTCGTAAACATTTATTTTTGTGTGTGTATGTGTATTTTTGGCTAATCCACCTATTGGATTATTATAGCCATAGCTCCTTCCTCACCAAACACATTCACAAGGGAGGAGGGAAACCCGATGTCGGCATTAGCCTACACTTTACTCTTCAAACCACACAAACAGGGGGCCGGGCGACCTTGGAAAAAATCCTACTTTCGCAACTCTGCCTTTTTGAGTAGCAGGCGAGTAGCAGCTAGCGTCCTAATCACTACACCACAGACAACCCCTCTTTATTGTTGTGCTACATACTTTTACATGCGTAATATCTATTAAAATGATTGCTTGTGAAACTACATTTTAGGAAGACCTCACGAATTTAGTAGTTTATTGTTGAAAACAGTATAGTATATTCAATTGCATTATGAATAACTGATTGCATCTACATCATATACTTTAAACCAGTAATAAGATTTATTTTAAATACCAGATTGCTAAACAAGCATGGAGAATTAAACCAATGAGCGAACGGCTTAAAGTATACAAAACAGAGTGATAGGACTGGAGACCGGACGCTGAGAAGCAATTTGTTCACTTTGGAAGATTTCACTATATTCTACTGCTTTATGCGTGACTCCGCTCACAGATGTGTGTATTCCTCTCCCATGATTTTAGAGAGCATAAGTAAAAGATCTCAGAATATTTGCAGTATAATGCGTAACACCATGCAATAAAACACTAATTGCTACTTTGGTTTATGTTTAATTTAACCAAGTAATATCGGCCTAATACGTTGTTACACTAAATACCTCCATGCAATGTATTTTAAAAAATCCGACGGGATAGTTAAATATCGGATAAATGAAGAAAGAAATTCATGATTTTTTTTATTTTCTTGCTGATTGCGACAATCATGTCTGAGAAATTAATTATTTTCCATTAAGTTTCACTTCATGTTCATTGATCGCCGTTGTTCAATTTGTTTTTGCCGCATTAACCATCAGAGTTAAAGATCTTAAATCCGTGATAAGTTGCACTCCATTATCCAAATTAAGTGTTAAATGGGTGTAGCTCCACAAAAACCGTTTGGACAGCCGTTCAGAATGATTTTCAATTTTCCACGTAATTCACGCAAGATTATTACGCACTTCTGCTGGTCCGTTTTTATGATTTGAGGGGATGTAGGTTTTAGAGGCAATATTCCAGACCGTGGAGACGAAAAATGTGTTCGAGCCAAAAGTGCAAATTTCGAACGGGACAGCGATTCGAGAGACGGCTGTCCATAAAATCAACCTTAAAAGCCATACGCGGATCATCGGGAGAGCGTGAAAAAATTTAATAGCACTCGCCCTCTATGAGGCTCCCACTACATCTAGTAGCGAAAACAGGCTTAATTTCGCGGTGCCGGACCTCCATAAAATGAGGCTCACCCACTCCTTCCCAGCTCACCTCCCCCCATCCCACCAGACTTCTTACTGTACGGGAGAATCGACGCAATCGGCCGGTGACCGAAAAAGGTCGAGCAGAAAACGATTTTCCAGATCACTGCGCGGAGTAGAAAAGCCTCCTGCCCTACATCAGAGCGATGATAATCATGAAGTCACATTCAAGGGAGGTAGAGAGAAAGAGGGAGGGAGGGGGGAGGAGGGGAGGAGTGAGGAGGTAGGTCGTCGTAGGGCTCAGGGATTAAGCCCAGACGTGCCATAATTGCAATGGCAGCAGCAAGTTATTGAGCCGCCCCTCCCCTCCCTGGGAACCCTTACTCCCCATACTCCCCGACCCTCCGTCATCCGCCCCTCCCTTCCACTTTGCAGCCTCGCCTCTCTCTCTCTCTCTCTCTCTATATATATATATATATATATATATATATATATATATATATATATATATATATATATATATATATCAGGAGGGACTGCGTGATGGCATTAAAAAGGTCAGCAGCGAATGAGATGAGGTAAAGAAGAGTCAGAAAAGATTAACATGTATAATGAGCGAGGGAGAAGTAAAGAGCTGAATGCTAATCCAATTAAAGCTGCTCTTCTCTCTTCAGACGATTTAGATTTTTTGGCTCAAGCAAATCTATGAAAGATTAAATTCCGGGGATAATTCCGGAAAGATTTTGCCTCGTCACTTTTATCAGGAATATTCGCACCTATTTCCGCGGGTACTTATTATTAACAACTGACTGAAATGAAAAATTTTCAGGAGTTATTTTATGAACAAGCCGGAGGAAGCTCTTAGATATAATCGTTGTATTCGTTTTAAAACGGTTAGGAACGACTAAACATTAAACATGATTATTTGGACATGTTAGTGTGGAGCGATGCAGATTCGTTTCATTATGAAGTAACAGCATTCCTAGAAAAAATTATTCTTTATTATGAATTTTCTTTCAGAAATAGTAATACATTTAACTGAAAGGAATTTGTTCATGGAATTATAGGATCTAATGCCCGAAGTTTATAATTTGAATAAAAAAAGTATTTAATCAATCATTTGGCTTTAATAATGGCGCGTAAGACAATTTAAAAATCTTAGCTTTAAAATCGTATTTTCTTCGTACCATTAGCAAAGAACGATTTGATTGCAATGGTTGAACCTTTAGATCTTGTGAAGTTGTTAATTTGAGCACAAATAAACTTCTAATTTTGATTTTCCGAGTCCAATACATGCATTTTGTAGTGTATCTGCGTACGTGAGTAATGCTGGTGTGTAAATGATGAAAATCAGAAACTTTATAGCCATATAGACAGCACTTTAACTAGCTATTTTACCACCCGGGGCAAACTACCAAATATGCGCCCCCTCCATAACAAATTCTCTAATAACTATATGGATTTAGGGTGAACAATTAATAAATAAAAATAAACTAAAAATAATATAATTTCTTGCTATAAATGTACGTAATTTAAATAAATTAAAAATATAATTACATATATAATTACACACATAATTTAAATACAGAAAGTATAAATATTTTCATTTTAAAGTGTTATTCTATGATTTTAATTCAGCAAACTTATCAATAACATCATCAAAATTAATGTTTTTGCTATGCGTAATGTATGGAACTAGTACGGTAATGAAATCTCCCGTCCTTGTGACATGCACACCTTGCCTTTAACAATTTTTGCGCCTCTTCTTTCGTTACGCCCGGGGCAGATGCCCAGCTTGCCCCGCTCTAGTTACGGCACTGCATATAGATATAAATGTGAAATCAATAGAAAACATCTGAAAACCTTTAAATGTGGAATAGTTATGCGTTAGTTAATGAAAAAGTTCCAATAATAATTGCAGTAAAGATAGAAACATGAGGTAACGAAGTGCGTTTATTCTCATAGAGATTATTATAATCCGTACCGAATTACATAAAAAATTCGTTTAAAGCCATAAAAACGGTGATATTCTATAATTTAACAATGAAAAATTCGGAAGGAGAGGGAGGAGAGAGGGGGAAAGATTAGCAGAAAAAAACAAAAATTCGCTTTTTATACCGTGAAATGAAGAAGCGATAAGAAAGATGGAAAGTAATTTTTATTGCGATTATGTGGCATGATGCCATTATTTTAATATAAAATAATAATAGTACTTTTTACTATATTTCTTAAATAATAAATGTTACTATTTGTATAAATCGATGGATATAAAAATTCTTCGTATCTTCTTTCAAATGACGAGAAATTCTGCAACTGGAGGACGTTATATTATTAATGTTTCCTTAACACTTCTCATCCGGCGGGAGTATAATACTGAAGTTTGGCATATGTTTCGTCATCCGGCGAGATAATATATATTTCATAAATAATATTACTTATGTAAACTAATGTTTTAAATAAAAATGCATCATGCACATAATCTAGAAAATGAAAAACATTGACAAGTTGAATTATTTAAGAGCTTAAAGTGTCCTATATTGATAATTAAAATCATTAATATGAATTAGGAAAATATTCTCATTGTCCTCCGTAAGTTTATATAGGGAATATTTTTTTAACTTAAAGAATAAATATCTGCATTTTAAAAAATAGAGGAATCAGTATATTTTAAGGATGTCATTGACTCTGTGACTAATTTATATGAATAACTGTACAATAGGAAGTGCTGTTGATTATGGGCGAATTAAAGTAAGAGAAATGGAGATGTAACCATGTGAATACGATTAAAAAGAGCATAATAATATCATTACTGTTAAAAATCTCTGCCTTATTTTTGCGTCTATTATCCAAACACTCAACAAAACGGGCTCTCACAAGTCAGTGTTTTCTCAAGTCTTGGGACATAGTGAGTTTTGTAGCAGGGAGAGGGACACCTCACACATCACAAAAGGATGAGAGGTGTGAAAAAATAGATTGACTGAGTTCGGCTACTCTTAAATGATTTTCTTCTAGCAGATGTTACTTTGTATTGAATTATGTATATTGAAATCATTGTTAGGTATATTTTATTTTTTAAGGAATCAATAATATCTATCACTCGATTGAGAGACAATAAAAATTTGATAAACTTTCTGCTACGTAGATGTAAGTTTAAAAATTATTATTTGTTCTTATCTGAAGCTGTTTTTAATTTTTTGGCAGTAGGCAGGGCATATATTATAAATTTTCTCTCGATGAACTTCAAAACCTCGCGTATACAGTCCTGACAGTTTTAATCGCCTTTCTAGTAGGGCAGAGGTTCGCGTTCTGTCATCCTTACTACATTTCCTAAATCCTCATCTCCGAAAAAATATCTAATATCATTCCACGCGTAAGGTACCCACGCTCTCCACGGCGATCCATCCGGTCTTTGTTTAATCTTCTAATTTTATCACCTTGGCACAACTACTCCCTCTGCCGCAGTGGGCCTAATTACTTCCACAGATAGCGGGTTAAAGGTCTCAGCCAAGTTAAATGTAGAGGGAGAGTTGCATAATCCTCAATCCGACCACAACCGTACCTATCATTTATCCTAGTCAATGGACTCTCAATATAGCAATCCTCAATATTAGGTTACCATGTGCTCTTAAAGAAGAGAAAAGGTAAAATGAGGTATGGGTTGCAATTTGGTGTCGCAGGAAGGCCACTAGACACAATTATTCACGTAGATTGGAGCATTCGAGATGATCCCTTCGTCAGCACAAGAGAGAAAACTACACCGACCTAGATGCCGTTGATATAACTATTTACATTTCCTCTTCCGTAAGCATATACATACATATACAATTATATATATATATATATATATATATATATATATATATATATATATATAATTGTATAATGTAACATCATCTTGTCCGCTTCCATCCATCAACGCCAGATGCAAATCTTTACGTTTTTCAATAACTTACCTTCATCGGTAATTTTTAATTGGTATCAAAAACTATATATTTCATTATATTCAGGCAAAATTGTAAATACTTTATGTATGAATGAAATCCCAAATAAATCAGCGAGGAAGCTATATTCGGAATGTCACCTTTACTTAAAAGTAATAGCGCCAAAATAAGCGTCGATCGAGTGATTTGTGTATATGTGTATGTGTATATATATATATATATATATATATATATATATATATATATATATATATATATATATATATATATATATATATTTTAGGGCTCAGATTAATCGTTAACATTTTTAAACAATTAAAATTAAAATGAACATTTTGCGTTTAAGTTAAATGCAGATGAAAAATTTGATGATAGCGAAAAGGTTAACTGTCGTCATTGCAACAAATAGCATATCATGGCTCTAATAGGTCGTTGACATATCACCTGCAGCACAAACATCCGCTGCAATATTAACGCGTACTTGCATAAGAACAGAAACGTACTGCTGCTCAACAACAGAATTCAATAACACAATATGTATGTCATAATGAGAAACCAGTGAGTGCTAAAGTTAGCTAGAATTTAACAACAGCCATCGCAAGAGCATTTGCTATGTTAGGGATTTATGATATAGAATTTAGCAAATGTGGTTAATAATTACAAATTGTTTGGTTTTAGGTTTTTCAGTATTTTTATTATTTTCGCTATATTTTCAGGACGATATAACTCTATAAAAAGTAACATTAAAAAGTTATTTGTGGTTTAAAAAAAAACTATATTTATGATTTTTGATAATTTGTAAAATTGTTCGAATTGATCGATTAATTTTCGATTAAAGAAATTTGATTAATATATTTTTTTTAATCAATCGCAGCCCTTATATATATATATATATATGGATGTCAACAAGGTGTTGGGATGAGGAAACCCAGTGAGCACTCACCAATCAGACGACTTCAGGTTGGCGAGGCCCCGGGGATGTCGAAGCGACACACGTAAAATAACACAAAAACACAGAAACATCACATGTTGATGTTGACATGATGATGATGTTGACATCCATATATTCATTTTACCTTTCCTTTTCCGTAAGTTGTTATATATATATATATATATCATTCTATATAGACGTTCCTTACAGAGGAGGATATAACATATAACAGGAGGATACTAATGTTTAGGCACTTCCAGATAAGCTGGAGATTCAAAATTTTTTTCATAGGTAGAATTTTGTGCAAAACCGACTAGAAAAAGCGAAAATCTTTAAAAAGTGCAACAATGCGGCCGCTAAAAATTCGCAATTTTTTAAACAAATTTTCAAGGTTTATATATTTCCGAATGTGCCACGGAGTTGAAATTTTTTTATAAGTAGAATTCTTAAAAAAACGAAATAGGGATTATACAAATTTTGATATTTTAATTTGTTTGGCAGTTAAAAATTCTTAAAATTCAAACAAATAGATAGCTGTTTAGGTACTATGGGATGAGCTAGGAAGCTGAAATTTTCAAATTATTTACAGTATAGTAAATTTGCACAAATAAACATTTCAATTTTACCATATATATATTGCGGCGGCCGTTAAAAATTATTTAAATTTAAACAATTAGAAAAATATTATTTTCTTTCTAGAAGTGCTACAACTTTAAAATTTGGCTAAAATGTGTAGCATTAGAACCTTATAATGAATAAAGTGTAAAATTTTTAAAATTGCGACATTTGGAGATTGTTTTAAACTATTATTCTTACATGTGGGAAAAACGAAAATCGCTGCAGAAATGAAATCTTTAGAATTAAAAGACTATTTGTAATGTTGAAATTTCTGTCTGAAAAATGAATGTTCTTTTAATGTGAGATGAAATGCTAGCAGTATGCAAGCACCAACTACTAGTATATATATATATATATATATATATATATATATATATATATATATATATATATATATATATATATATAATGGAACCTTTTTAATACAGTGCTATTATAGAAGCAGCGGATAGAGGAATGGAGGGAGTGAGGCTCAAGAGAGGGAGGTAAGGTCACAGAAGAGGGCATCTGACTGCCTATCAAATATTGCCTTCTCGCTACGTTACATTCATATCACGTGCTAATATGTACCGTTGAATATCTGTTTTTGATGCATGAGTTAATTGGCTGCTGATTTAGAAATATGGAACGTGTTTCCTTTTTGTCTCCTACATGGTTTCAATCGTAACACAAATTCGAATGGACTCACCTATATTCCGAATTGCTTTTTACATTCCCAATGCTGGACGAGCAAAGCTATCCTCTAATAAATAATTTCAAATCTTCAATTTAGTTGCGAAAACTTTAGCTTATGTATACATATTTACATATTGTCCTTGATCATTTTCCCCGTCAACTGCTTTTTAACTTAAGTATCATCAAAGTTGTATATTCATTTTTAAAATGACGATATATTTAAATTTTAATTAAGCGTAGAGTATATGTTCTTAGGAATAATATTTCGTGTTACTTTATAATAATGTGGAGATAATTAATGGAAAAATATGTTACATATTTGGCCACCGCAAAATAAATATTCACGCGTACAAAGATTTTTCTTCGTTCAACGTAAGTGTTTTCTAAATTCTACCGTTATGTACATAAATAGATATAGAAACGGTAGTTTTCGGGAATAAAGGCAGTTATCTGAATAGCTGAAGAGCCATTATATGACAGAAATATTTCAGAAAATCTTAGAAAGTTTTCAAACAAGGAATAAAACGACCTACCATTTCGAGACTAATCTGAAAAGCGACCTTATTAGCAATGAATGAGTAGCCGAGGAGAGGATAAGGAGAATAAAGGCAAAGGAACGGTCCTTATAATCCAGAAGAACAATGAAGGCCTCCTTTTTTCATATCGAAAGTTGACGTCCGCAGGGAAAGTGAGGAACCATTGTTAACCATGGAAAATTACATCGAACAGATACTTATCAAAAGTAGAGAACCGAAAGTCACATCCCATTAAAGATTAAAAATTAAGCAAAAGATGGGAGAATAAAGATATCAGAGTTGCCTCGTTGAAAGTTTTTTATGTTTGTTTTGCCAAAACTCTGATAAATCAACGAGATTTTCTCACAGAGATGTATTTCTTATCAACTTTCTCTCTATCCCATTACAGATGATTCTGGGAATTGAATATCCGCTTATATCATCTTTTGAAAAATAAATAACGAGTAGATTTTTCTATAAATGCTTTTTCGATGAGTAGGTATTCTCGTCCTCCCATCAGGAAATCTGTTTCTCTCTATATATGTGTGTGTGTATATATATATATATATATATATATATATATATATATATATATATCACCCTCTTTCTCTTGCCCTTTCTCTTTCTCCGCGTTTTTCAAAAACATACAGACTGACTTATATTAATGCCATCGCGTTAAATCGATTTAGTCTTATCCACAAGATTTTTTGAAGAAATTCTATTCTAGTAGAGTAAATTTTACAAGGAAGGTCTATTCGTAGATTTCCTATAAGTAGCATATTAAAAGCATAAATTTAACGGCGGGATATGTTTGACACAGTTAAAATTTCCCATTTGAGTTATAAATCTTTTTCCTCCCGCGGAAATATTCTTTCACCTAAATAATTCACTCACCGAACTTGGATTTTGTTTCCAATCCTTATTCAACGTCCCACTTTTTTGCTTATTTTTACAGGGATTTTCATCTCTCGCATTCTCTTTACAAGCATTAATTTTTTCATTTTATTATAAGATTACTCTTACAATAAAAAGCGCCGTCTTCAGCGTTGATCAAAATCCTTGACTATTTTTTCCATTATTACTCCCCAATCTTTTCAAAAATTTTTCTTTAACAATGTTTATTCCGACGCAATTATCACTAGATACATTTTGCTCTTTTTATATCACAACTTTTTTCTCTCATTCCTCTCAACTCTTTTTATTATGTAGTCTGTTCTTATTTCCCTTTTTACACTGATTGTTGATCTCTTTATCCCCCCATCCTCCCTTAATTTCACCCTTTGTTATATTTTTCATCAACTCCTTCACTTCTCCATATTGATATTTTATTTACGAATAAATTTATCTTCTTTCAAAAATGTTTTTCCCTTTCCTTCTCCGTGAATCTCTGACCGGAATTTTCTCTTACTCCGTCTCCATTATCCTTACTTGTTCCTTTCACCTCCATCTCTCTCTCCCGTTCGTTCTCTTTCTCCTCTCTCGTTTTCTCCTTTACCCTATTCCCCTATATATAACCTCTAACCGAGGCCCTTGCTCTTATACCGGGATCCCTTTCATTGCCGGCCCCTCACCGATACCCCGACCCCCATTTTCCCCCGAGGCGATTCAGCGATTATTCACTTCAAGGGCTCCGCAGAGGAAGGAAAGGCAGAGCAAGCTCAGGGAGAGTGAGAGAGAGTGATAAGATTGGACGGAGGAGGAAGAAGAAGAAACATGGGGATAAACAGAGTTAGAGGGAAATGAGAAGAGAGGGAAGTTGGAGATAGAGGCGGGGATAGGGATAGAGAAAGACAGAGAGAGGAATTGAGATGGATCAGTAGGAAAGGATATAGGAAGAAGTTAGTGAATATAGAGAAAGAGGGAGAGGGGTCGAGGGAGGGAGGAAGAGATCGGAAGAAGAAAGAACTAAATGGGAAGAATGAGAAGAAAGGAAAAATTGAGAGAGCGAGAGAGAAAATATAGAACTTTAATATGAAGGAAAGAGATAAAAATAAATATTAATGGGGTTGAGTTAAGAATTTCGGAAGGGGAAAGGCAAAAACGGAGAGAAAATAGAAAGATAAGGATAGGAGTGCAAAGAGTAAAATGGATCAGAAAATAGATGGCCGGTGAAGGTAGACGAGAGGCAATAAAGGTGAATAAGGCTGAGAGCGAGAAGGAGAAGAAGGGAGAGGGTGAGAAAGAGAAGAGATGTGGTACAAAGAGAGGCAGTGAAAAAATTGGTCGGAAAGGAGGAAGAAGACGAGTTATATTCCATTATAACGGACTTAGTTCAGTATTACGTGGATCCGCCGGCTATCCTCCGACGATAAAAATGGTGTGAGGGAGAGATCGTGGGGGGAAATCGAAAGAAGCACGCCGTTAGGCGGGGAAGAGGTAGGCAGCGGAGGGAGGCTGGGATGGAGATGGTAGTCGAAGGATAGAGGTGGAAAATTGGCGGTTAGTGGGGTGGAGGCTAGTGCTTGTGAAGTGGAGGGGAGGAGTGAATGGTGGAGTTTAGGTAAGTCTCGCTAGCATAAAAGATGACGAAGGTTTGTGGCAGGGGATGTGTGGTGAAGGGGAACGGATGGTGATTGGAAAGTTGGGAGTCTGTGGGTTCATTTGGCATCAGACGCTGTTTACGTCGCAATGTAAACAATTGCGAGGGGGGAGGTTTTATTGCGTATCGGCGGAATTATAGCCACTATCTATGGAGACGATATTGAGAAGGCATCTCGAGGCTTGCATTCCTTACAGAGATTAAAATAGTCGTACAAAAATCTAAACGTAACCATTTTGAAACGCTTTGTGCCGTGACAGAACATTCAGGGGATATTCAGTTGTGCCATATTTTTGCGGTTTTACAAATGAAATTATTTCTCCAAAAGATAAAACGGATTATCATCCAAGTTGGTCAATATATCATTAATATTAATTATTAATAATAATTTCCTCACTGTTTGAGTAAGATAATTTAAAATTAAAACGTGTGTGCGTAAGAGTAAAATTTGTATTATCTTACCCAAACAGTTGGAAAATTTACAAAAATAATTTTTATGGCATTTTTTATGACTGTTAATTAAATTAATTCTGTTAGCACTTTGAATGAAGCAAAAACGATGGAACTGGTGACAAGATGAGACCTAAATTAAAAAATATTTTAGTGTTGCCCCCTTTTATAAAATAAGCCATTATTTTGAACAAATATTTATATCATTGAATGTTTACATAGTGAACGTGATGAAAATTATATCGCTTATTATGGTTTTTTAAAATATCGTATGTAAAAGTCTTTTTCACATTTTAAACGAGAACTGACGCAGTTCTTTATCATAGAATGAAAGTATTTTTAGAGAAATTTTTCTATTTAAACCTTCATTGACAAACGTAATCTAAAATATAAAATTATCGCTTCACATTAAGAAATCGGATGGTGCAAATTCAATAACACTGCTTGCTTTTAATGCAATAACGACATAAAATCCGTATGGACCCTCTACGCAAAAATATTACCACACCAAAGTACGATAAAATGTGAATCGCATTCAAATACGTAGTTTGTTTCATTTTTCAGTTGGCATGGTTTAAAAATGGAGCGTCTATTTTGATTCAAGGTAGCAACGTTTCTTCATTTGTTAAGTCTCCCGTGCTAAAATTAATTTTTTCAATGTCGAAATCAAATAATAAAACGTGGCGAGACAAAATATTTTGCTTTCTTGCATAACGAGGATATTTCATGCAGCGACGCCCTCTGAAACATCGCTTCTTTGATCGTTTCAGAATTTCGAAATCGCAATTCAGGGTACATGAATCCGGAAATGAATAAAAATTTGCAAACCTGTATGTTAGTTGCAATTCCTCGGAGTATTCCACGCTTCCTAAAGGTGATATTTATTTAGTTTCGGAGAGCGAATTCTGAAGTTATGAAATATATATGGTGGAGCTGCATTTTATATATGTTGAATTTTTAGCACAAGCCATCGTAAAATGACTTCGTGAAAAGTACATTTCCTCCATGTTGACATTTCCCAAATATCATTTTTACGCCAAATCAATTTCATGTTTTCATGACGCAGCTGGATCTAATGCCAGAAAAATACAGAAA
Organism: Tanypteryx hageni; assembly: GCA_028673005.1. Lineage (NCBI taxonomy): Eukaryota > Metazoa > Arthropoda > Insecta > Odonata > Petaluridae > Tanypteryx > Tanypteryx hageni. Next base: position 103,048,317 of record CM054112.1, on the reverse strand, counting down.
CTTATCCATCCAGGGAATCTGATTCTATAATCACGATAAATACGCGCAAACATCCCCATCGGAATTTTCAAATATTAGGAAACATTAGGAAATTATCTAGCTCGGTAGATGTTCCGTTCGAGTTTAAAAGATAATCTATTTTTAAAAGAAAAACAAATATCTTTTGAAGGAAATGTTGAAGAATCAAGCCAAGAAACTTGAAATTTTTAGTCACCTTTCAATTTTGCTAGGTAATCCATGGGTACAGACGAATATTTTTCCAAAAGTTCTTTGCCTTGTTTACGTAAATACGAGTAGAGCATAAAATTAAATTCAATTTTTGAGGTGACCCTGATAAATCATTTTGTCCCTGGGTATTTGATAAAAGGTCCAATTACATCACCGCCTTCCTTTGCTTCTCAAATCTCCTAAATCCCTTCGACCCGCCCTCCGTTTTTTCCTCTTCCTTCGTCCCAAATACAATCTCATCGCACATCTCACGTCCTTGGAACGAAAAGAACCTTCATTTCCAGAATAAGTCGGAATGCACACGAGGCGCATCCTTTAAAAAAAATCGATCCTTAAACTCCTTCATGCATCCCTCTTCTTCCTCTCACGTTCTTACTTCAAAAAGTGAATCCCCATCCTCTCCCAACCCTCACTTGCCTTTTTTATTCGTCCTTTTAACCCCATTTCTCCTATTTTTATATATTTTCCAGCCTCGTGTAGGGTAAAGCAGGGGGGAGGGTTTAACCCCTAGGAGAACCCGGTTGCTTTGTTGTGTTGCAAATTGCTTGCGCAGCTGCGCCAAGATGCTGGATAGATAGAGAGGGTTGGAAATAAAAGTGGAGGTGGTAAAAGAAGGAGAAGGGGTAGGAGGATGGCTGGGGAGGAAAGAGACTTTTGGGGATAGTCTGTATGTGTGTGTTTGTGCGCGAAAAAGAAGTTTAGGCGGCAAGAGAAACTTTTTTGCGAGATGTAAGTCCGGTCGCCTAACGCCGAGGGGCTTTTCTTTATTATAGTATCGGTTTCCGGGAAATTTTTAAGGAGAGGGGATAATTTTGTTCCATAAGTCGAGATTGTATAGAGCTTGATGGACAGAAAATGCAGACTGTAGTGTCGGCAGAAGAATGACAATGGTCAGTCACAGACGTCTGCTCTCCCCTCCATCTCTTTTACACCCTTAAGAGTGCGTGGGACTGGCAACGAAATGGCCGATTTGGTCGTTGGTGGGAGATGGTCATTCGCCAGAGGACGGATGCTTTGGAAGCGCATTTTAAAGGCGGTCCCAGAATTTTACTCTCCATAAATCTCAGGTAATAATTGCGCATGGGGAGTAGTAGCTTGATCGTAAGATGGAGGAGTACCATGTCTGAAGGTTATCTGAAGACGTGTTTTTTAGGCTAAGACTCTTCGTCGAAAGTTGTCTTGTGAATTTTTTTTGTGAGAGTTAAGATGTATCGGGAATATTTATTTTAAGAAAATAGGCATTTTGGTACGAAAACAATAAAATACTTTTATTGTATGAGAAAATGGTACTAAATTCAATGTCGTATTTTTGATATATGATAAGACTATATAATTTTCATATCAAGAAAACAAAGAACACAATGTAAGTTAGAGGTGTAAAAACCAATCCTTCTACACTCTAAGTCTACGATAACTTAATAAAATAATTTAATCTTTAGTTTAGTCGTTTAGATGGAAATGAATATATAAAACACGGTATTTTTTTGCAATGTTATATTTGGTATATATATCTTCATTTTATCACATTTCCGTTATTTAAGAAATCGTCGTTTCTAAGCCAAAGGTTTGCGTACTCTACAATGTAATAAATAGATTCTACACAAACTGAAAATTTCTATTGCAAGGCGTGCCTTCTCTCGTCATTAAGGGAAAATACATTTCCAAAGAAAGAAATTGCAGTAATTTGCTTTTTATTCTCTACCTCTATATGTTAAATATATATACGAACAAATTATCACTGTTTGAACAAAACTAAACAAATGAACGGATAGAAGGAATATTATCTCAGCATTAGGTGCTCCCCGCTTGCTGTAATCCCAAGATAGGAATCGTGGGCTCCAAGTTGAAAAGTAGAAAATTCTGGGAAGGTAATTTTCTTCTCGAGGGCAAACTGCGTTTCACTAATATTAACCCTCGAGTTACAGCATTTATGCTACCACGAATACATATTTTCTCTCAGCTAACACAAGAAGAGGCTCTGTAAGAAATCCTTCTAGGTAATCCTCGAACGGGTCTTGGTAAACAAGTTAGTAGTCTGTCTGACATCATTACGAATAGTAGATGTCTCTATTTTCAGTTTCAGTGTAAGAAGTCATATTCGGTTTAAAATTGCTCCGGCGCTGCCAATCATGTAGGAAAATTTTACTTACAATGTTTTTTTACACTTTTGGGTATTTGTGCTGGCAAGAAGTTTTTGCTGATGTTATATTGCATGTAGTACAAAATTTTAATAGTCTGAAATCCATTTGCAGATCTGAGAGGAATAGAGTAATTATAAAATCGGAAGGCCATAAAATACTTAATTTAATAACTGCTCCTGCTCTACCAGCTATGTAGATAAATTTTAGTTAAAATGTTTCATTATTGTTTTGGATAGCGGCTAGACTTTCTGATATCATTACGAGCTCTGTGTTCAGTTTGGGTGACATAAATTGTATTTGTTTCAAAAGTGCTCCAGAAACAATCATGTAAATAAATTTTAGTTACAATGTTTTATCACGCATGTGGTTATTTGTGCATACAAAAAGTTTTTGCCTTTATTATATTGTAAGCAGTACACTATTATATGTTTACATTTTGTTGTGCAGTATAAATAAAATCGTTTTACATAATTAGTTATTTTGGTTGAAAAGTTTTTTTTAACCTCTATAAATATACGTATTTAGGGACTTTGTGAGATATAGCTAGAAAGAGATTTCAATAGTGACTTAAGGGAATGGAAATTTATTTATGACTTAATATGGCTGGTCTGCTTTTATACGTCAATATATTCACATTAAATTTGCAACAACTGGTGTTAAAATATTTGGCGCTGACGCTTGCGGGTTAAACTTGCCTTTATCTCCAAATAAGCCATGCCCGTTCTAAGTATTAAATTCAATATTCTAAATTCTATTCTTAGTTACAATATGGCCTTTGCGTTAATTCGATAGTGTTTTTCTAAAAAGCTAAGAAAACAGTCCACGTAAGAAATGTGGGTACCCCGATCTATCAAAAACATGACATCAACCAAAACAAAATCTTTATTTCTACACTGTAGAAAATTTTTATTGTATAACTCACTGTAAATGATTTAGGGTGACTGATATAGATTTAGGAGGCGAGTTTTACTCTTAAATTTTATTTTTATAACAGTATCTAAAGAAATCCTGGCAAATTTATTATATTATTATTAATTTATTTATGTATACATTTTTAATTTTTATGATGCTTATAGGAACATATTTATTTTGAAACGAAAAAAGTAACTTATAAATAATCCCAAGCTGTATCAACACAATTATTTCAAATTCATATGAGATATATTAAACAGTACATCTTAAAATTTATTGATGAGGCCAAATTAAAAAAAATAAGCTTTTATTTTAAAAAACACCACTATTGGCGGGAAAAATATTATAAAAATATATTAATAAATTTCTCTGTCTCGTTTAGTAATTTAAGACCACTACTTTATAGTTTGTTAATATAGCACAATTTCTAACTTATTATAAATAACTGAAAAATATGCACGAAACAGTTTTTGTTTTTTGAGAAAAATAATCAATTATGAAAAATGCATTAATGCTATGAAAGTTTTAATCACTCAAGTTATATATACCTTTTATATTTATAAAAGAAAAAGGATAATTTACAATACAGAATTGATTACCTAGTTTTCTCACCTCATTGGCTCTCCATTAACATCTGTTCAAACAAACATTCATTTTATTTTCATGTCATTTTTGTGATATTTAATTTTTAGCTGAAAAAATGTTGTTATTCATGGCGTAGAATCTTGGTGCAAACGCAATCTCCACTCGTTAAACCCCTCGCAGTGATAATGCATCACCAAAATTTCTCTTATCACAACTCTTACCTACATATGGCACTATTTCAGAAGTAAGATTTCCAACGTTGGCTTCGGTATTCGTCGGAATATAATTTAACGCTAGGAATAATATACTGGTTCCTGACTATATTTTATTGACCAAGTATTACCACATCCTTGAGACGAAAAACAAATGACAATTTTTCACCGCTACGTTGTCACCACAATTTCCAGACGATGCATTTTGTGGTGACGTTGCTTTAGTTTACGTACCCTTTTTTCCTCCTGCGTTCCATCTCCTCTCTCATACAAACTGCCTGCACAGAGGATATGAGAGGAAGATAACGAGATACAATTGTGACAGAGTTGCGACGATTTTTTAATTAATTCTCGCGTCCGCTCTCTCTATCTCAAGTTTCTCCTCTCCCTCTCTCTAACTCTCTCTCTCTCTCTCTCTCTCTTTCCCTCTCTGTCACTCTATCTCCTTGTAACCGAACACTAACCTAAAATGGCGGGATTTTTATGGGTCACGGCCCATCTCCGATATTCCGTTAACCTAAATCTCTATATACCCCGAATTTAAATCGATGTGAATGGGTAGAGTTGGGCGAGGTGACGCCAAAGGAGATATGAGTAGAGGAAGGAGAGGGGAGGGAGAGAGCGAAAGTATTTGAGAGCGGAAGGGGAAATATACACCGTAGTTTCTCTGCTCTGTGTTATGGGCATTATTGAACTGGGTGTCGGTTTTGTAGGGAAGAGGACGGGGAAGATAGGGAGGAAGGAGGGTGAGGGAGAGGAAAACGAGGGATAGGGATTGTAAGGCTAAATAAAAACGTTCGCGAGAAGGAATTAATGGAGTGTTATGCGAGGCAACAGAGCGGGATATCCGAAATTAGAACTGAAAGAGCAAAGAGCGATTATGTAGTCCCTTAGTGATATCTTGAAAAAAATGTAGAGAAAAGGAATTTTATTTAATCAATAATAAAATACGACCAATTTCCGTTACTTCTCTCAAACGACCGGGAAAGTTGTCGTTTAATACGGGTTATCTCCATAGTTGTGGACATGAAGCAGAAATGTATTTTGAATGATTGCGAGGTTCAAAAGACTTTTGAAAAAAAGAGACATCTTACGAAACGTCCTCTTTATTTCTTGTGTATATATATATATATATACATACATACATACAGATAGACTGTATATTGGTGCTTCTCAAACTTTTGAGCTCCGCGGACCACTACAGCAACCCTCCAGGCCCAACGGAGCACCTTATTTCTTACATAAACGTACTTACTGTAACTACGTTTCAGAAAAGGGGTTAATTGAATACTTAGTTTATTTGACCATTTTCAAATGTATTACATAGGTTTCTGTCTGATTGAGGGGTGTCTGACTAGTTTTTGTTTTATTCCAAGAATTATTTTCAACAATTGTAGGAGAAATTCGTGAAAGATAAAATAGTTTTACACGGTAGAAGCGACGCACACAGCTTTGTGTCTGTTTTATTCCTCAAGAACAATAGCTAAAAGGTTGCAAACAACTTATTCGACTACTCAGGCAATACTCTAGGTTACATAAAATAACAATTTATATGAAGCAAAATTTACAAATTGTCAGCATTTCAAAAGGTGTTGGCGTACTCTGTACGCCAGCGCGCGTAACTAAGGGTTAATAAAGTATTAAATACCTGTGATAGTGTAAGAAATGATTAACTTTTCCCAAAATGAATTTCAACTAAATATGCGGTTCATTCTAAAAAAATATGTTTTGGAAACCTTCGTTGACCACAAATCGTCCGCGGACCAAAGTTTGGGAAGCACTGCTGTAGATTATCTAACAATGGATAATCCTTTTCTCAAATTTTAACCATGGTCTTTAAGAAATTTTTTTATATGTAGCTTACACCAGAAATAAGTGATACGACAAATAATGTATACTTTTTGGTTCGTCAATTTTCATAAAGCACTCTGCCATTAATCATACACCAGACTGAATTTCTTGTTCTTTATTATAATGGGAAAATTAAGCCTATATTTTCCAAATTTAACTGAAATTTTCATAAGAGTTTGACGCTACATGATTACTTTTATTTTACCAGATCTACTGTTACTCAGTTTTTTATTTCAGCTTAACATTTTATCGATGAAAATTCAGTGAGGCTGAAAAATGATTATTTAAATGTCTAGAGATAGTGATATTGATTTTAAAACCACAAAATTAAATTTGTTTTTATCTAAAACCAAATAATTGAGGTAGCAGAGGTTTAATTATATAAAATTTACACGTGTTGAGAATGCGTTCAGTTAGGTAATAAGTCATCATTACCGATTAAATGGTTTTCATCGTGGGTAAAGCTAGGCAATTGCACTATATGGGTGAGGTTATACATGTACGATATTAATGGAATTAAGCTAACGTGAATGAACGCATTGGCGGACTAAGAGACTTTAATGCTGTTTACGTGTTCATAATAAGGCATTGAAATTATACTTGATGCTAAAATATCCACTCATCGGTATGTTAGAATTTCAGTCAACCGAAGCATAAGTAGATCTGTATTATCTCTGTGCGCGTAAAACTCGATGAATTTCGGCAAAAGATAACTTCGCTCTCCCGATTTAAAAAAAATCTTTTTTCTTCTTTTTCCTGTCGCACGTGCATAAATCCAGATGGGGGCCTCGCAATTTAAGCTTATCGATTTGAATATCTGAGGGCAGGAAATTATGATATTTAAAGAGAATCGATTTCTCAATAGGAGAAGATAATCCTCCTCTCATATCTTGCTCCTTGACTAATTACGGGAGACCTTCCCTTAATTCGATTACTCCATCTCCCTCCCTCTCTCCCCCCACTCTCCAAACCTCTCGCCCCCACTCTCCCACCATCTCTCCCCCCACTCTCCCGCCCTCTCTCCCCCCCACTCTCCCGCCCTTTCTCCCCCACTCTCCCCTTCTCTTCACCTATCCTCCCGGCGCGAGAATTACTAATAATCCAAACCCATTGAGTCGCTTCCCATCAGACTTTCCCTCCCACTTCCTTCTCACAACCCACTCACCCCCTTTCTATCCCCTGTAAAAAAAACTCTTCTGACTCTCTTTTCCATCCTTCTCAAGCTCGTATCTTTCTCATTCAGCATGCCAATAGCTGCCAATCAGGGCATCTTCCTCATTCCGCTTCGCCTGCCATCTTCAAATCCGTCGTTTGATGGAGAGTATCACACGTGAAGACAAACATTAAAATGAAAAGAGAACACTTTCCCTCTATTTGAAACTTACCTGTTTCCTTTAAGAGCGGAAAAAGCTATTCTTTCCCTACCTTCCCCCTCCCCCCTCTCTCTCTCTCTCTCTGCCTCACTCGTTTATTTTTCTCTCTATCTTTCTTCTCCATCTCTCTTTCTTATCCATCTCTCTTTCCCTCTCTCTCTCTTTTTCACCTCCCACGAAATCTTTCCCTTAATACGAGGAAGCTTATAGGATTAGTATATCTTTGCCAATCCGTTCACCGCTCTTTCCTTACCACTTCACGCGCCAGGATTTCATCCCGAGAAGACGGCTTACCGAGTAAGTTTCCAGACCGCATGCCAGCTACAAGCTAATATCGTACGATGAATTTATTTATTTTATGGCTCTCGATGCACGTTTTTTCACTCTGTGCGCCCAAAAATACATCTGTAATCTGACTTAAAATTAACATCGTAATAGAAAACATTCTGGTACGTTATGATAAAGACATTTTAAAGCTAACCAGACATGAAATAATCTATCCATAAAATCTGCATATGTCACGATTGTATTTGAATTACTTGATAAATAAAAATAATATTTAAACTGCATTTTTAAAACAAGTTATAGAGAAAAAATATTTTGGTTAATAGGAGTAATAGGTAGCTTTCAGATGCAATGGCTGAAAGAACTAGACAGCTTATTGCCAAAGGACAAAGTTTATTATTATATTTTAGAAATAATGTTGGTTTTCTTTAAGCATACTTTTGATCGTGCCTTCTTTAAAATGTATTGCTGCATTTTAATAAGCAGATAACGATGGACTGGACAGTGAACTATTACTTTTGGTATATTGGTTTAAAGAAACATCTAGGATATATTTAGGGGTCGTATTTTATTTTTAGAAAAATTCTCTGCCGCTCCAGCAATTATAGACGCAGAAAATCCTTCTATTAAACTATTTAGATTTATTCAACTATAAATCAATAGAACTTAACCACCTCTATGTTTTATAAAATGGCTCTTATAGCCATTGCCCCCTTTGTGATTGCGAAACTTTAAATGAGAGAACAGAAAAAACACATCGATGGCAGTTGCATATATATATATATATATTTATTAGCTGAAATTACCCGGCGTTGCTCGGGTTTTTAAGTCAAGACAAACAATTTAATAAGATTTAAGAATAAAACCAAGTAATGAAACCAGGTTAATTTTCATCGTAGTGCTTAATGGTATGTAATATTTCTTGTCTTTCCATATTTTTTTCAAATAAATAAATTTTTCTCGCATCTTTATTGAAAAATTTGGGACTATTTTTATCAAATAATCATAATATACAGTGGATGGAATCTTTTAAATCCAACGAGTGAACATTTTCGTTAATGATATCTCTAATTGTAAGTACCACATAAGCACTATAGAGATAGCGTCGTGAGATATGGAATATATACCATTAATCCTTTTAGTGCCAACCCAAAAATGAGGTACGTCTGAAGAATGGCCAGCCGATTTTAATGAAAATGCACACATTTGAGAAAAAAAATATTTTACTGAATTATTATTTTTTCATATACTCTTCATATATATGTGGGATAGAGGAAATTTAGATAAGGAAATATTTTTTACATTTTATCGAGTCAGGAAAAATGTTTATTATAAAATATTATTGTAGAAAATTATAAACTTTTATAATTGAATCCTAAAAACACACATGAAATTTTTTTTATCAATTTCCTTTTTCATGTTAAGTACAGTCATTATTTATAATGTTAAAGACAAGGTTGTTTATTAATTGCATTGTTTTTTCAAAATTTATAAGTATTATTATACTTTGGCACAGGCTAAGCACGCACCTATTCCAACCCATACACTGGTGTTCAGCAAAATATTGCCCATGAAGGCCCTTCTCACACTTTCTACACATAGTACGAGCCCGTTTACGATTTCCTTTCTTGTTTTTACTTCTTTTACTGCAAACACAACCGCCTTTTTCTTTTTTTCCGGCAATTTTATTAGTGATTGCCCATTATAATTCTCCCAATTTAATATGAAACAGCAGATGCTATAACATTTTCATTGATCCCCCTTGCTTTAACTCCAGATCTAACATTAAAGTATTTACAAACCCTTCCACTTTCTTCGCCAGTTGAAAATTTCTCAAGAATTGTTTTGCAAGCCGTAGTTGCTGTCCTCAGAAGAGGAGGTATTATACTTTTCAAATGCCGTTGTTTTTGTTCGAGAATCCGCGTTTAATGTTTGCTCAATACCATTCGGAGAGGTTATTTCGTAACTTTTCCATCATGCGAGCATTTAGATTTTGTCATCGCTTTGGTAATAGTGACTTTTTTAGACTTATCAAGAATAAGTAATATCATGAAATTGGTCATAATATCTCCAAGTGCACATTTGCAAACAGTATGCGTAAAAAATTTATAAATAATCAATTTCAATACAAGATACCAGAAAACATCACACTCACGAAAATTTCTGCGTTTACAATTGCTGCCAAAATATAAATCTTCGCCTTACATAGAAAGGGATATGAAAGAAATTTATGGGATAATAAAATTTGGCTGGAGCCTTTTTGGCCAACTCCCAATGATATATAGCTCTCGTCTTATAAGAATTACGTCAAACAAATTATTTCCCCTCTCCAGGAAGGAGGAATAACTTTCTACCAGGCAATATATCCTTCCTTTACCCGCAAATAATCCATTTTAAATCAGCTACTTAAACGGAGAAACAGAATATATTCATTTTTAATAAGATATATAGATATTTAGTTTTGCGTGGCTGACCAACATCAAGATCTTTGCTCCTGTCACCTAAAAATGCTGCTATTTTGTAGAAAATGAAAACAATTGCCGATTGGATATATATCAGTTTATGATACAGATTTCGCATTTTTTCTGCAAACAAAATTTTGTATCACCCTCTATATTTTCGAGACCGATATATTTTTCCATATAAATGTGTAAAACTTGAACAGAAGATAAATGGCTTATACATATATTTTTACATGAATATGTAGGTACTTCTATAATTGCCCGTTAGAAATCACGGTTAGGAGTACACTATGTCTTACATTATTAACTAATAGATTCTAAATCATCAAAATAGTCTATTATTACAGGGCCAACAATGATATCCATATATGCATTTTCAACTTGCAATTACTACTATATTCTAGTGAACATTATTTTGTGCGTAACAATTTGAAATAATAACAACTTAATGCTATCGTAAAACATTAATATCTAGAAAGGAGGAGAAGTAAATAAATCAGTTAAGTAAAAAATAAACAATTTCTCATCTTCCATCGCTTTATATCTTACTTTATAAAGTGGAAATGAATGTATTTTATATTTATTTTACATTAATGGAAGAAAAGGCACTTCTGCCAGAGCTGATTGATATCGTACTGACAGCTATTGATTTCCATTACTCACGGTCATAGTTAAAGAGATTTTACTCTTTTTTGTATAATTTTAAATTTTATTGCGTATACACAAAATCATGTTATTAGCCGTTATACTTTGTTAGTTCCTTTATAGATGGCGAGAAAGAGTGATTAAAGCAAATTTGCTCAAGTTTAATGTTATACGAAAAATACTCTTCTCTATTTCTTCTGTTAATAGAATATAAGAATTAGAATCTTCTGGAATTGAACCTATGTCTTATCTTAGACAATATCCAGCTTACCCTCAGGTCATCTGACGAAAGTCATACATTTGGATAGACCGTTCTTGATCAATTACATTTAAATCTTCTAAAATTTAACGACTATTATATAAGCCAGCGGTGCCCAAACTTTTCTAATGGCGGGCCACATCAATGGTTGCGAATCCCTTGGCGGGCCGCATTGGAAGTTCTCAATTCTTCGGCGGGCCGGATTAGAATTTGAATCGGAAATTTTCTATATATTCTGAAATGCCATTAAGCGAAAATCATGTCTAAATAAGGTTTTCATGGCTAACATTTCAATATTTAAAGTTTTATTAAGAAAATTTTCAAAAATGTATGAATTTGTGTGTTAAAGTTTTCGAATTGATTTTTCGCCTTAGCTTCGCGGGCCGAACAAAAACCCTTCGCGGGCCGCATTTGGCCCGCGGGCCGTAGTTTGGGCACCGCTGGTATAAGCTATAAAATATTTAAAATAATAAGTTATTCACATCTTTTAAAAATTAACGACCTTGGTATAAAATTTCTTACACAGTAATTGTTTGTTTCAGTATTTGAACCCTGATTTAGATCGTTGCCTGTATATATCAACTAAAATATATGCTTTCTGTAACCAGTTGCTCTAGTCAGCTTCTAAAATTAACCTTTCACAGCGGATAAATCATCTTTGGAGCCAAGGCTCTATCGTGAAATGTTACGATTGGTAGGAGACTAATTTTAGGATA